>CM050448.1:64843842-65228842 GCA_027563935.2 Costus lasius | reverse complement strand
TGTTGCTAGGGTAGATTATGTGTTTCAAACCATTTTGAATAAAACTATAACACCAAGGTTTGCTATAATAACATCCTTGAAAATAATTCATAAACTCTTCCCCTAATAAAATGTCAAAACCATCTAGGCTCATCACATCACACCAAATTGCAGTTTTGATATTCTCTAACTGGATGGGAACTAAACATCGAAAGTCAACTCAAGTTACAGTATAGTCTTCCCAAGTTATGACATAAGGATAATCATGTTTTTGCATGGTGAGGCCAAATTGTTCAACGACATTGATAGATATAGCATTAAACTTGATTTGATGATCAATAACAGTTTTATGATGACACCGAAATTCATCGTGATTTCTATGCCATTTTATTGATATTTATGTGTCATATTCATAGACTTTGCTTGTTTTTACGCCATATTTTATCAATATCTTCAGAATCTACACTCTTTTCTATTTTTGATGATTTTCAGGCAAAAAGGCATATTTTTCAGTCAATTTCGAGCAATCCAAGTGCATAATCGAACTCACAACATCAAAAGAAGATCACACGTCAAATTTCAGAAGCTTTGGAGCTTCAGAGGAAATTACGACACCCCCAACAAATGCTTTACGGTATCATAATTTGGAGCTTTAATCGGGCAGAGAATCGATGAACGTTACGGCACAGCCCTAAATATCTTTATGGTGCCGTAATTAATAGGCGTTTTTGGACAGAGACTTTGAGACGCTTACGGCACTACCGTAATCCTCTCTACGGCACCGTAATTCTAGTCGATTTTCCACCTGAGAGATTGTTCACATTACGGCACTACCGTAAAGAAGAATATGGTACCGTAATCCTAGAAGAATTTCACGCGAGAGCTCGCTGTCAAGATTACGGCCCTACCATAAGGATCATTACGGCCGTAATTTCATCGCTGCTCGCGACTTTCCCGGTCAACTCAGAAGTCTGATTTTTACGTAGATGATTTCAAATGATCCAGGCGTTTAAAAGGGAAGCTGTAAGAAGGAGAAAGGGAGCCATTGACAAGACGAAGCCAAGCACACCAAAAGCCCCAATTTTGATCCACCGGCCAGAGAGAAATCAGAGTTCACACCGCCGCCTAGTGTTCCGCCGCCGCGACCAATTCCGAGCATCTCCGGCCGTGAAATTTGAGTGGAAGTTACGCATAGAGGAAAAGAAGACACCCCTGAAGTTTCAACGTGATCAGAGATCAGACGGAGGAGAAATCACTAGAAAACCGAGCGCTGCCGCTGTTCGCCCAGATTACGGCCGTAAACATCTTTACGGCCGTACAGTAATTTTTACTCCTCCTCTGTTTCAATTTTCTTCATCATGAATCATTGTAATCTTCCCTCTATGATAGCTTAAACCTCTTTTGGGACATGGGGAGTAATTCACTTGAGTTTTAATGACTAGATAACTATCTTTCTATTATTTCATCTTGTTTAATCTTAGCATGATGATTTTACTCATGTGATGTTTTGTCCTTAGACTCTCCTCAGATCTATATTACTATTTGTGTTTTAGAATTTTCGCTATTGACTGAAAAGTAATTGCTTGAGAATTTGGAACCCTAGAATTGCATGATAGGAACCCTTTTTAGGTTAGTTCTTGTTTGTTTGATTCTAGTAAGCTAACTGCCATGATAATAATATAAATCTAGGATTGAGTCTAAGCTTTCAAACGTGGAGATCTTGTGCGAAAGCAAAGATCGGAACGTTAGAGAACTTTGAGTAAAACTAGTGTCGAGATTCGGATGCACGAAAGTGATCCTTGAGATTCCACTAGAGATTATCAACTTAGAACTCGGATGCACGAAAGTGATCCTTGAGTTCTCAGTTGATGATTTACTTATCATTAGCATTGGGACAACTCTTGCGCGAGAGCGAAGATTTATCCCTGCATGGTTGTCTGCACGAAAGTGAGATAATCCTTTTATTCAAGTAAATTGCATCTTTGTCATGTTGAAATTAAACTGATGAAATCTCTATTCATGTTTAGTCATAAAAATGAAAGTGAACGAAACCCTAGTCCCAGCTTCTCTCTCTAATAATTCCGTTTTAGCGCTTTGGTCTTCGTTTGCTAGTTTACACTCTTTTGATTGCCTAGATAGTGAAAAATCAATTATTCGGTACTCAGCAGCATAGGTCCCTCTGGATTCGATACTTTCTTTATTACTTCGAGTATCCGTACACTTGCGGATACAACAAGTTTTTGGCGCCGTTGCCAGGGATTAGTCCTACGTACACGCCAAACAACTTGGGATACAATAAGTTTTTGACGCCGTTACTGGGGACCTTAGTTTTTGTTGATATCGAAGACATTGAGATTATTGCTAGACTAGGTTTTTATTTACTGTTTATTTTCTATTTTTCTTAAAATCACTTGATCTATCTATTTTGCATGCGCAGGAGTCTTAGGTCAGGACCACTTGTTCCATATGATCCTGAAATCAATAAAACACTGAGAGTACGCAGGAAGCTAAGACTGGAGGAAGATTTACAAGAGATATCTCAAGAGACATCACCAGAAGAAATTGCAGAGATGGGGGATAATCAGAGAACACTTAGGGACTATGCAGCCCCTAATCCTCGAGAAATTCGATCCAGCATTGCTAGACCAGCAATAGAGGCTAATAACTTCGAGATCAAGCCTGCTTTTATTTCAATGATTCAACAGAACCAGTTTGGAGGATCTCCTCTGGAAGATTTTGGAATTATGTGATACTATCAAAATAAATGGTGTTTCTAATGATGCTTTAAGATTAAGGCTTTTTCCTTTTTTTCTCTTAGGGACCGGGCAAAGACATGGCTTCAATCACAACCGGCCGAGACCTTCACAACTTGGGATCAACTATCAAATTCCTTCTTGACAAAATATTTCCCTCCAAGCAAGACAATTCAACTGAGAAATCAAATCACAAATTTTCAACAAAGAGATGGGGAGTCGTTCAGTGAGGCATGGGAGCGATTTAACGATTTACAGCGGAAGTGTCCTCACCATGGCATTGAAGATTGGGTTTTACTGCAAACTTTTTACCATGGATTATCGGATAATACTAAATTAACTGTGGATGCTGCTGCAGGTGGCGCTCTTATGAGCAAAATAGTTGATGCTGCCTTCAGATTGCTAGAGGAGATGGCATTGAATCACAATCAATGGAGTGCTGAGAGAGGAGTACTATACAAGCCTTCTCAAGGTAAGGGTGAAAGTGATAGATGGCGATCCTTAGCCGAGAAGGTAGACTTTTTATGCAGCAAATTTAATTCTATGCAAACTGCTTCTATTTCTACTATCACTTGTGAAATTTGTGGCAATGATGGTCATACTTCTGAAAATTGTAGAATTGTTGTAGACCAGGGTAATGAGCATGTGAATGCCATAGGGAATTATAATCAAGATAGACCTAATGACCCCTATTCTAGCACTTACAACCCTGGATGGAGAAATCACCCCAACCTTTCATGGAAAAATAACAATTATGAGAGGGGACAAACTGAGAATAAAGGATTCCAAAGGGCAAATCCTATCCAAAATCAAAACCAAAACATGGATCAAAGTTCTGAGTTAAAATCCATGCTTGAACAGATGATAGCCAGTCAAAATCAGTTTATGGCTAAGCAAGACCAACACATGTCAAAGCAAGATAGACAAATTGAAGGATTTAGAGAAAGTCTTGATCAAATCAACTTCAGACTGGAAAGAGTGGAAGCACATAATAAGATTTTAGAAAACCAAATTGCACAACATGCTAGTGTACCTTACAGGCCCCCTGGGAAATTGCCTGCAAAACCTGAGATAAACCCTAGAGAGCACTGTAATGCCATCATGACTAGAAGTGGAAAACAACTAGGAGAACCTAGAGGGAGGTTTGAAAACACTGAAAAAGGGCTTGATGATAATCAAGAGGAATTAGAGTTAGGAGAATCATCTTCACATGAGGAATCCCAAACTTGTTTACCACCCCAAAAGGGTGATGAACCAAAAGGAGATGAATTATGTGAGAAGGACAATCCTAACCCTAACTCACCTCCACCTATTAAGAACAACTAAGCATGAAAGCACAAGTTGAGAATGATTTTTTTTTAGCAAATAAGCAACAAATTACTTAACTAACATGCAAACTAAATACAAAGAATCATGAAAGCATGTATATTTTTTTTTCTTTTTTTTTATGCAATGAGCAAGCAAAGGATTGTGTGGGCAGACAAGAGTTGACCACTAACCTTGCTCTGATACCAAACTAATGTAGGACGGAAGCGTGTGACAATGCTACTGATAAAATATCCAAATTATTTATTTTTTTTCTTATTTTCAGAGATAGTGATTTAAATCAGGAAACAACAAGAAACCCGAGGGCTACAAAAATTAATCATTTAAGAAAACTAACCATGTACGGGAGAAAGATCCAATGAACCAATATTTGAACCAACTAAACCAAATTATAACATGAAAGTTGTTCTTTTCAATCGTTCAAAATGTAGAGAATTAAGATCTATCAGTCAAGTAGAATATCTGCAACAATATAGTTATTTAGATTGGTAAGTTAAAACTGCACAGAAATGCTTCAGATTACAAATTTTGCAATGCCTCCTAGGTTGAACCATTGAATCTAGGTTCAGCTAAACTTGCCCAAATGATAGAACAAGATGTGTGCTTCCTACTCGTGCAAATTTTATAAACTTTTGCTTCACCGAATGCTTAAAATACCTCCAAGAAGAGAGCAAATCAGATTAACCGATCAAACAGTTGCAGGAGTAAATCAAGTATCAAAAGTTGAGGTATCTCGTAGGTTGATATGATCAAGTTGGGTTTGGCATGACTTGTCCACACGATAGAACAAAATGTGTTATTCGTAATCGCGACAAAGTTCTGGACTTTTGTTCTCCCGAATGCTTAAAGTACCTGCGAAAATAAGGGTAATCATATTAGTTTCAGGAGCAAAACCAGAAATTTGGAAATAGGAACAGAGTGGAAAACTGGAAGCAGGGCTTGAGCCGATCAATGGCGCCGGAACTTGGGTTGCTCGTGGGCGGCGTCAAAGACAAAGGATGGACGATGTGGCGTTGATGTCGTCGGAACACCGAGAGATGGTGGAGGAGCGAAGATGGCATCGGAGTGTTGGCGGAGGCGGAGACACGACTGTCCTGTAGGAACAGGGGACGTGCAGGTGTGGAGCAGGGGCGGCCGCCGATGCATGGATGTCGAACCTGTTACAGTTGGGAGTTGCTGTGATGATGGCGAGGAGGTGGCTGGAGTTTCGGTTCGAGCGGTGGCCGGTTGGAGGAGGACGATGATGAAGGGCGGAACTGGGCGGAAGGCTGGGCGAGAATAGGGTATTGAAACGGGAGTTTGATTCTGGTGATCGGAAGGTTGGATGGTCCGATGCCGGCGGCTGTGGATTCGTATTAGGGAGAAGGAGGGATGGCCGAAGTTTCGTGAGAATCTGACCGGTGGATCGTCGGTGGCGAGCTCTCGAAATTTTGGGATTCTGGAAACAGAGAACCGTGACTGGTTGGCTTGATTTCTGGAGGAAGGAGAGGGTACAGATAGAGGAAGAGAGGAGGAGAGCATCCGATAGAAGAGGAACTATACTAAGAAAACTACTTCATAGATTCAAATTCATCAAAAACGTTGTTCGTTACAATCATTTTTGCAAGCGATACATATAGCTGAAGCTTTGCAGGCGAACGTTGGAATTTCCTTCTTTGAGCGGTTGCAGAGATGGCGTTGAAGCTTCCTCCGATTGCTGTAGAGAGACGTTGCACTTTCCTTGTTGGTGAGAAGGAGAGACGTTGAGGAGTTTGGGTTGAGCGAAGGTGGCTGCACGTTGAGCTTTCCATGTTGGCTGCTAAGTGAACGTTGCAAGTTTCCATTCTTTGCAGCATGCGCTTGATGAACTCTTTGATGGTTTGCCTTGACACTGGACGTTGGATGAGATCTGATGCTGATTTGGAGTGGGCGCAATTGCAAGTTCTGATTTGTGCATTGCAGCAACTTCTTCCTTGCTGAGCTTGAGTTTCTTCAAGGTGTTGAAGTAGTTATTTTTCAATTATTTAGCTAGCTTTATGAGTGGCCTTGCTAGCTTATTGGAGAGCTTGTGGGCCCTTGACTAAGGTACTCGTAGACACCAGTTATGCCTTCGTAGCCTGGGGTTCCTGCCTCCATCAGGTTAGGCATGAAGTCCTAACACAAACATATGAGTATATCAGTGGTGAATATACTGGACTGACCCACTGTGAGGCTATGACTTGGTGTCATGAGTTATCCTCATAAGTGACAGGAGATGCATTGATCCCTTGACTTGAGGTCATTGACTCTTATATATGGTTAGGGATATGCTTTGATGTAACCTAACACCTCACCGTAGTTGGGAAGTCATAACGGTTGTTATTGAGTATGTCACGACCTATATGAGAAGGTCAATGGACAGACAGAGGATTTGCCCCTTCCTAAGGGAAGCTTGATATCCACGGGCCCCCCTATGGTTCTATGACTGAAAGTGTATGGCCATACCCAAGTGAGAAGCTGATTTAGTCATAACCATGAGATTGGGTAAAAATAACTGGTGACACACGTATCCAATCGGATATCAGTTTGGTGAAAAGACTGTAATGCATTAGTACCTTGTTGCGATGATGGGGATGTCGATGTCGATATCCATTCCGATGACTTGGGTAGCAGCGATGCACTACTAGGTGCCACTCACTACTTGTGATGACCTTAGTTCATCACTGCCAACGTCAGAGGAATCTACAGGGTCGCACACCTTGATACTTGAGTTCTCGTATTGAACGAGAAGCCTTATGATCGAGTTATTGGATAGCTCAGATCTATTTGGGAGATTTCATCAGCGCCAATGGGCCTGATGAGATGGAGGAGACTTATTAGAGCCAAACTTTATTTTTGACAGGTTGACCCGAAATTGACCATAGTTGGTCACATTTGAGTTAGGGTTGCATTGGATTGGATCCAATGGCTTAATCAACCTTTGTAATGAAGTTTGGGCTAGCTCATTACCCAATGAGGCCTAATAATAAGTTGTCATAAAGAGATAAGAGGGCATAAGGGTATAATGGAGAGAAAACTCACCCCATTGGCGCCTAAGGGCATAATGGGGAGGAGTTGGCGCAAGGTGCTTCATTAGGAAGCAATTGGCACCTTTCCCTTCATCCTTGGATGGAAACCTTGCCTCTAAGGCAAGGCTTGGGGTGCATATGACTGAATGGACATGTATGACAAGTCCTAGGCGCGGAAGAGGGGATGAGGTTTATGGAAAAGTCTTGGAGACTTTCCTTACGTCAAACCCTAATTGGCCTCCCCTCTTACCCTAGCCGCTTGTGTCTTCATATGTTGCGCCTATGCCCTTGTCTTGCCACATCTTGTTGATATATACTTCAATATATGGGAGAGCTCCATCAATCTTTGACGTGAGCAACCAAAGGGCGAGAGCAAGAACCAAGTGGTGCAAGCATCTTCCATCTCCATAGTCACAAGCCTCTTCTCCTCCTCTTGCCGCAAGGAAGTCTTGTGCTTAGCGACTTCATCTCTCTCCTTCTCCTTGGCGCTTCTTCCCTTGAAGGTGGCGCAAGCATAGAAGGACACTCAAGGCTTGGATCTTCTTCCTGAGGCTAGCACCGGGCATGGAAGAAGAGGACTCGAGGATCCGTGTGTGTGAGACTGCAGAGGGCGCACACTTGGGTGCCTACATCGGCATCGCTCATAATTACTTTGAGGTAGTTTCACCTCTCATCGTGTTGACCCCCTCGCAAGCATCGATCTATTGGGTTTTTGGGACCGGCCTATTTCGGGGATTTGCTTCCGCTGTATTGTAATTAAAATTTTAAAATCCCCAGGGTTTCCCAACAGAAAGATCGAAAATGATTTAAGTACCATGCCCTTAACCGGCTCCCTCCAAAAACATGAATGAAAGAAAAGAAAAAGAAAAGGATAAAAAGCAGAGAAAAAGAGAGAGCTGAAAGTCAAGTGGATAACTCTGTTGACATCTTATTATTATGGTCATGAGTCTATTATATTATTATGTAGTATACTTTAAATAATGTTATAGTGCTAACAAGAAAGGACATATAATCGTTTAAAGACGAGTGTGCCCTAAAAAATCTTTCTGTTCAGGAATATTACCAAGAATCTGAAAATAAGAATTTCACTTGAAAGTTAAATTTAGATTTATTAAATGAAAGTATGAAATGTTTAGCAAGTTAAATTTGAATGCAACAATATGGATTATGGAATTTTATCTATCGTGGACTGTAATATCTAGAAAATTTATTCCTAATATGTTGTTTCTTAAATTTCATAGTTTAAAAAAATTGTTGCACAGATTACGGATTAAATACATGTGAGGGTAGAACAAACAAATATCTTTAAATCTTTACATTCTTCTTACACATATCTTTGTTTTGCTTGAGGATAAGCAAAATTTTAAGTCTATGATATTTTGATGAGTTGCATTTACATACCATTTTCCACTATACTTTACATACTTATTTGAGCTTAATTATAGGATTTTATACCACTTTATGATGTTCTTCTCTCATATTATATAGAATATTCATTTTTCTTAGTTTTCATGCAAATGCAAATAATATCCCTCAAAAATAAAGGATTTAATAAGTTTTGAAGTCATGGGGCAATTCCTGATGAAAAGACGAAACCGTATGTCTAATTTGAAGCAAAACATAGTTTGGTGCGAGATATTTACAAACGTGTCGTGAGTCCACTCACAGGCCGCAAATACCTCATTGTGCAGAAAGTAGACTTATGTGCCGAGACGTTCACAGATGCGGCCATGAGTCCACTCACATGCCATGAATATTATCGTCATTTGTTGTTTTTCACTTGATTCAGCCTCGAATTGAGTTAGAATTTGGAGAAAACTTAGGAGAACCTTCTGTTGGGGTATGCCCTTAAGCCTAATGTTTGAGGCCTTGGGATTGTATCAGTATCATGTAATAAACTCTTATGTTTATAAAGGCATGGTTGTTATTCAGGTTGTTACCTTGTCTGCTGTAATAAGTGTACTTCTGAATAATGTCTCAAAGCTGTTCAGCTAGGCTGACATGCAGTAAAGTCCTTAGTCGAAATATCTTGGTGAACATGAGACAGCCTTGATATGATTGAGACTAATATGTGTTCTAATCTTATAGGATGCTTCGAGCATGGAATAAGATGTAGACTCATGGGTACATTGGATGTACTGGACAGACCCTACTAGGATATTCAGTTGCTTGTCACAATGTGAATAATCCTTGATTGCGACAAGTGGCACATTTCCTCTGACTTGAGATCACTTGTGTTTTCTAAATGATGATTGTCATTGTTTTGAGGTAGTTCAATATCATTTGAAACATAATGATTATAGACTATCTTGGATGGTGAGCTTGAATCAGGTTAGGGCACTAATGATAGATAAAGGATTGCCGTCTCCTTGTTTAAGGAGTGTGATGTTCTAAAGGGGCCCCCTGGATGAGATGATTGAGAAAGTGTATGGCCATACCCAGGTGACAGTGTTCATCTGTTCTAATCATGCTCGTCATATTGGAGTTACAAGCTTGACACGCTTGTCCAATAAGAACATCCAGTGGCAAAGGAAATATGCATGCCTAGTGAGTTGATTCACACTTGTGCTGTTTTTGGGTGTAGTCTTGGAAGACTCTTTTCTTTATATCGGGAGACAGTGATGTGTTGCTAGATACCCCTCACTGATCGTGATGACGTGAGTTATCGTTACCGACATTTAAAGGAAACCCTCAGGGTCGCACAATTTGATGATATGGCTTACTTAAGTCAGATCGTGTGGACTGAATTGTTTAAGTTCAGTTTAAAGGGATTTGATCTCTGATTGTAAGTGAGATCTGGTCTGATCATGTTTGATTGATTAGGGCTTGAGATCGGTAAGCTTCGATCGAGAGAATAGATGCTAGATCGGTGAGATCAGAAGCATCAAGGGATCAACGGTTAGATCTGGAGCCTTAGGGTTTATTTGAGATCTAGACTTGATTGCTTGGCTTGATTGCTTCTTAAACCGAACCAAATTGAACCAGCTCATGAAATGAGCGCATGGTTCAAGGCGTGGCGACATGTTCACTTGGCGTGAACATTGGAGCGATGAGTGGTTGCTATTTTTAGTAACCATGATCTCCACTTGGAGATGGCTCACGTTCGAATAGAGGGTTCTCTATTCTCGTCACTCAAACTCATTCCTCTTGACACCTTGTGGTGTGCGGCGACAACTTGAAGCATAGAGGAAGATTCGGCCAAGAGAGATCGACATCTCCATCCCTTTCCTTTCGATCAAAGACATCTTGGACGATCCTTGCTAGCACAAGGGACGACAAGAAGCAAGCCGTCGCTCATCTTGTGTGTGACGATTTGGAGGAGACCTTCGTTGTTCTCTTGCTTCCAAGGCGCCATCTTGAAATGGCTATGGTATGAATCGCATCTTCTCTATTCATGTTTCGAAAGTTGATCATATAATGCATGCTCTTCGACCCTTGAATCCGCTGCCTATCATGTTGCGCCACTTTAGGGTTTCGCACCCCTCATGAAAGGGGTTCCCTGCAATTGGTATCAGAGGAGGTTACATGCGCAATTATATGATTGCTTTGATTATGTGTTCCATGAATGTTTAGATCTATATCATGCGTAATTTTATCATGTTAATATGTTTCATGTAGAAACCTATTTTATGTTTCATTTGCGCATGCATGTTGGCGCATGTTTGTTTTCTCAAAAATGGATCACATGCGCGACTAACATTAGATCTAAGGCCCTGCTGTAAACCCTTAGACGGGTTATTAGGGTTGAAATCATCCCCTAGGTTAGATCCAACAGTCTGATCAGACTATCTGACAGCCTTGATGGATCGACCAGATAGCATCTGTGCGCAAGCATCAGATGGCTATAGGTCGACTGCAGACAAGCGTGTAGCGATGTCTGATTGAGACAACCTATGAACGCACATGAGTTAGGCCCGGGGTCACACCCGCTTGCCAGACCTCATTGTGGTCGTTCAGCCCTTGGCGCATGCATTGTTGACCTTTTGGTCGACTCAAGTCAGTTAGGACTTGGTGCATGTAAGGGCACAGGATCTGACTAGGTTCGATGAGTGGATCCCTAGTAATGGACCGTTGTAAGGATGTAGGGCAAATAAGGAAATTAAAATTGATGCCTATGGGGTTTTTCAAAAATTTAATTTTCTTGATTGGATCACATGTTGATTGATGCCTATGTTTGTTTATTTATTCTTATGTGGGCTGCCCATATTAAATGTGTGCTGTGCTGGGGCCTGCGTGCCTGGACTTTAATTTTGTAAATTAATTTTTAATTGTGATCTGCGTATCACATTTATTTAATTTATAAAAATGTAATTGACCTGCGTGTCAATCTTGTCTAGATAGATTAATTTGTAAATTAATCAGACAAGAGCACAGAGCACACTTGGCAGAGGCGCATGCAGCAGTGGCTTGACCAGGTGGGAGGTCCAGGGTTCGACTCTGGGACCAGGCGCATTTTCCCTGGTGGGCGCACCTGAGCTGCAGATGGCGCTTGGGCCCTGGTTTGGGCCAAATGAGCAGCTAAAGACCCATGAAGAAAAACAAGTGAAGACTTAAGTTAATTAAGGTCTTACTTAGGTTTCATGGGCGTTTACCACATAAGATCCATGCTTTCTTTTATTGTTTAAATATTAGAATTGCATGATTAATTTATCTTCTGCTATCACCATAGGAATTGCATGATAGTGAAGAAGATAAAAGACCGTTAAAATCCAACGCTAAAATATCAAGCTCGTATGCCTTCTGATGCGAAACCTCACTGTTCTGACTATCGTTGGAGCCGTGTTGTACCCACTCAGTGGGCACGTCCATCTATCTTCAGACGGTGCGGGATTACACCTGCGTGTTACAGAGAAGGGATTTATCGCTTCTCGTTGCTCAGCATAGCACGTGGTGGTCCAGGGAGTAGGTCGGGTCAGCTTGACCATGTTGGCTACATATGTGGCGCATATGGTAGCGCATGGAGGCAGCCATCTGTGGGGTCAGAGATTGTGTTGTACCAACTCAGTTGGCACAGTCTGCTGGATTGCCCAGATGAAGGGGAATCGCACGGGTTGGCGATTGGCAGGCAGCCTACCAGAGATTAGTGCTTGTACTCTCTGTGCATCTTATCTCGCCTGAGCGGGACGCGGAGACCAAGTATGAAATCTGGATCCCATCTCACTAAAAGAGTTCTACTCTTTCGGGCTGTTTTGCTGGATTTTTCAGCCAGATAAAATAGTGAGAAAAAGAATCTTTCTTAAGTCCTGATTGATTCTTAACATTGATACTGACCTTGCTGTTCTTGCATTGTTGTAGATACCTGCAGCAACGAACACCATGAACTTCAATGTGCGATCCCTACTGGAAAGGGAGAAGTTTGCTGGGCCAAACTTCTCAGACTGGTTTGGACACCTTAAGATTGTTCTTAAGGCAGAGAGGAAACTGTATGTCCTCGAGACGGCGATACCGCCTCAGCCCGCCCCGAACGCCGCAAGGGCGGTTTGGGAAGCCTATGAAAAGCACGTCAATGATAGCATTGATGTCGCTTGCCTGATGCTAGCGTCTATGACGCCACCGCTGCAGCGTCAATATGAGGATATGTCTGCTATAGACATGATAGCGAACCTCAAGATGCTGTATGCTACACAGGCGAGGACAGAACGCTATAATCTGACAAAGCTGTTCTTTCAGAGCAAACTGGCTGAAGGGAGCCCAGTGGGAGCTCACGTGCTCAAGATGATTGGGCACAAGGAGGCTCTAGAGAAACTGGGGCATACCATCAATCAGGAGCTTGCTGTAGACATTATTCTGCAGTCTCTCCCGCCCTCATTCGACGCGTTCATCATTAACTTTAATATGAACAAAATCGATTGTACTCCGGCAGAGCTGCTGAATATGCTCTTGACTACTGAGGAAACTCTGAAGGGAAAGCCTTCGACCTCTGTCTTAATGGTTCCTTCAAGGAACAAGAAGAAGGGGAAGAAGGGCAAGACCCCTGTCAAGAATTACAGCAAGGCTCTGAAGCAAAAGGTGAAGCGGTCCAAGGAATACAGATGTTTCCACTGTGGCCAGCTAGGTCACTGGAAAAAGGACTGTAAAGCGCTCCAAGGAGATAAGAGGGGAAGCTTCGCTTCTGGCTCAGGTATTTTTGTGACTGAGGTCATGTTTTCTTCTTCTATATCATGGGTGTTGGACACTGCATGTGGAGTTCACATTTGTTCAAATGTACAGGAACTCAAGAGAAGAAGGCAGGTGGGACAGCATGAGGTGGACCTACGCGTTGGAAACGGGGCACGGGTTGCTGCTGTTGCTGTAGGAGACTATTTCATTTCTTTACCATCTGGACTTGTATTGGAACTAGACAATTGTTACTTTGTTCCCAGTACTACTAAAAATATTATCTCTATTCCTGCTCTTGTCAGGAAGGGATTTTCCTTTGAATGCAATATTTCAAAGTGTGTTTTATCTTTAGATAATATTGTTTATGCAACTGGTTCAATTAACAATGGGTTATTCATGTTGGACATGGAATGTTCTATACAAAATATTGATATTAAGAAAGCCAAGTATGCTGATGACAGCACCTTGCTATGGCATAGTCGTTTAGGCCATATTAACAAGAAACGCATTTAGCGGTTGCATGATCATGGACTGCTGGGATCATTCTCCTATGAGGAGATTGATACATGCAAGGCTTGTTTAATGGGCAAAATGACGAAGTCACCTTTTCCTAACAAAGGTCAAAGGGCTTCAGGTTTACTTGACCTTATACACAGTGATGTGTGTGGGCCATTTAGTAAACATGCCAGAGGTGGCTATCAGTACTTCATTACCTTTACTGATGATTTCAGTAGATACGGGTATGTCTATTTAATGAGACATAAAAGTGAATCTTTTGACAAGTTCAAAGAGTTCAAAAATGAAGTACAGAATCAGCTAGGCCGAAATATCAAGGCACTTCGTTCTGATCGAGGTGGAGAATACCTAAGTCATGAGTTTACTGACTATCTGAAGGAGTGTGGGATTATCTCACAGCTCACTCCACCAGGAACACCCCAATGGAATGGTGTGTCCGAGAGGAGAAATAGAACGTTACTTGATATGGTTCGTTCTATGATGAGTCAGGCTACTCTTCCTTACTCCTTTTGGGGATTTGCACTGGAGACAGCTGCAAAGGTACTAAACCGAGTGCCATCCAAGGCCGTTTCAAAGACGCCATATGAGTTATGGTATGGGAAACAGCCAAGCTTGACATTTATCAGGATCTGGGGCTGCGAGGCTTATGTCAAAAAGCTCGCCTCTGGGAAACTAGAGAGCAGATCTGACAAATGTATCTTTGTCGGTTACCCTAAGGAAACTAAGGGTTATTATTTCTACGATCCCAAAGAGAACAAGGTTTTTGTTGCTCGGACGGCCATATTTCTTGAGAAGGAGTTTCTTCTGCAAGAGGCCAGTGGGAGAGAAATAAAGTTGGATGAGAATCCAGAAGAAGGACAAAGTGCTCAAGCACAGTTGGATGAGCCTGAGCCGGTAGATCAGGTTATTGAACAACCTGAGGCTCAGATATCACGGGAACCGCGTAGATCGGGAAGGATCCGTCGACAGCCTGAGCGTTATGACGGAGTCTACATCATTGATCATGATGAACCCCTCACTTATGCGGATGCGGTCAGTGGACCGGAGTCAGCAAGATGGCTTGAAGCTATGCGAGCCGAGATGGACTCCATGTCAGATAACCAAGTCTGGGATTTGGTTGATCCGCCTCCGGGAGTTATCCCTATAGGCTGTAAATGGATCTTCAAGAAGAAGATTGACATGGATGGTAACGTGGTTACCTATAAAGGCAGGCTAGTTGCGAAAGGTTTCAAACAAATCTACGGGATAGATTATGATGAAACTTTCTCACCAGTAGCTATGTTTAAGTCTATTCGGATTCTTTTCGCGATAGCTGCATATTACGATTATGAGATTTGGCAAATGGATGTGAAGACAGCTTTCCTGAATGGAAATCTGGATGAGGATGTGTATATGACACAACCAGAAGGTTTCACTAATCCATCAGATCGTCATAAAATATGCAAATTAAAGAAGTCTATTTATGGACTTAAACAAGCATCAAGAAGCTGGAATATTCGTTTTGATGAATCAATCTCTGAATTTGGTTTCATCAAGAACGAGGATGACCCGTGTGTATATAAGAGGTTTAGTGGGAGCGTAATTACCTTCCTAGTCCTCTACGTCGATGACATCTTGATCATTGGAAATGACATTCCTGAAATGCATGCGGTTAAGGCATGGTTAAGGAAATGTTTCCAGATGAAAGATCTTGGAGAAGCAGCCTATGTGTTAGGTGTGAAGATCTACAGGGATAGATCTAAGAGGCTTCTCGGGTTGTGCCAGAGTACTTACATCGATAAAGTCCTGGAGAGATTTCATTTAGAAAATTCTAAAAGAGGATATCTTCCAGTCAGACATGGTCTGAATCTTTCGAAGAGTCAGTGTCCACAAACACAGACTGAGAAGGATGAAATGGACAATACGCCTTATGCTTCGGCTATTGGGTCCATTATGTATGCGATGTTGTGTACTCGCCCAGACGTCGCTTACGGGTTAAGCGTGACCAGTCGGTTCCAAAGTAATCCAGGTCAGGCACACTGGATTGCGGTCAAGAACATTTTAAAATATCTGCGGAGGACCAAAGATATGTTCTTGATATATGGTGGTCAGGAAGAACTCAGTATTGAAGGATATACTGACGCTTCGTTCCAGTCGGACCAGGATGATTTCCGATCGCAATCAGGCTATGTTTTTAGCTTGAATGGAGGAGCAGTGGTGTGGAAGAGTTTCAAACAGTCAACTGTTGCTGATTCCACAACATAAGCCGAGTATGTTGCAGCCTCGGAAGCATCCAAGGAGGCAGTGTGGATTCGTAAGTTCGTGAGAGAACTTGGTGTTGTTCCTTCGAGTGCAGATCCTTTGGTTATCTTCTGTGATAACACTGGAGCAATCGCACAGGCAAAGGAACCACGGTCGCACCAGAAGTCTAAGCACATACAGAGACGGTTTCATTTGATCCGGGAGATCATTGATCGTGGCGAGATCAAAGTTTGCAAGGTTCATACAGATGACAATCTGGCAGACCCGCTTACTAAGCCTCTGGCGCAGCAGAAGCATGAGAAGCACTGTAATAATATGGGTTTGAGATTTCTCAACCATTAGATTAAGTGCAAGTGGGAGATTGTTGGGGTATGCCCTTAAGCCTAATGTTTGAGGCCTTGGGATTGTATCAGTATCATGTAATAAACTCTTATGTTTATAAAGGCATGGTTGTTATTCAGGTTGTTACCTTGTCTGCTGTAATAAGTGTACTTCTGAATAATGTCTCAAAGCTGTTCAGCTAGGCTGACATGCAGTAAAGTCCTTAGTCGAAATATCTTGGTGAACATGAGACAGCCTTGATATGATTGAGACTAATATGTGTTCTAATCTTATAGGATGCTTCGAGCATGGAATAAGATGTAGACTCATGGGTACATTGGATGTACTGGACAGACCCTACTAGGATATTCAGTTGCTTGTCACAATGTGAATAATCCTTGATTGCGACAAGTGGCACATTTCCTTTGACTTGAGATCACTTGTGTTTTCTAAATGATGATTGTCATTGTTTTGAGGTAGTTCAATATCATTTGAAACATAATGATTATAGACTATCTTGGATGGTGAGCTTGAATCAGGTTAGGGCACTAATGATAGATAAAGGATTGCCGTCTCCTTGTTTAAGGAGTGTGATGTTCTAAAGGGGCCCCCTGGATGAGATGATTGAGAAAGTGTATGGCCATACCCAGGTGACAGTGTTCATCTGTTCTAATCATGCTCGTCATATTGGAGTTACAAGCTTGACACGCTTGTCCAATAAGAACATCCAGTGGCAAAGGAAATATGCATGCCTAGTGAGTTGATTCACACTTGTGCTGTTTTTGGGTGTAGTCTTGGAAGACTCTTTTCTTTATATCGGGAGACAGTGATGTGTTGCTAGATACCCCTCACTGATCGTGATGACGTGAGTTATCGTTACCGACATTTAAAGGAAACCCTCAGGGTCGCACAATTTGATGATATGGCTTACTTAAGTCAGATCGTGTGGACTGAATTGTTTAAGTTCAGTTTAAAGGGATTTGATCTCTGATTGTAAGTGAGATCTGGTCTGATCATGTTTGATTGATTAGGGCTTGAGATCGGTAAGCTTCGATCGAGAGAATAGATGCTAGATCGGTGAGATCAGAAGCATCAAGGGATCAACGGTTAGATCTGGAGCCTTAGGGTTTATTTGAGATCTAGACTTGATTGCTTGGCTTGATTGCTTCTTAAACCGAACCAAATTGAACCAGCTCATGAAATGAGCGCATGGTTCAAGGCGTGGCGACATGTTCACTTGGCGTGAACATTGGAGCGATGAGTGGTTGCTATTTTTAGTAACCATGATCTCCACTTGGAGATGGCTCACGTTCGAATAGAGGGTTCTCTATTCTCGTCACTCAAACTCATTCCTCTTGACACCTTGTGGTGTGCGGCGACAACTTGAAGCATAGAGGAAGATTCGGCCAAGAGAGATCGACATCTCCATCCCTTTCCTTTCGATCAAAGACATCTTGGACGATCCTTGCTAGCACAAGGGACGACAAGAAGCAAGCCGTCGCTCATCTTGTGTGTGACGATTTGGAGGAGACCTTCGTTGTTCTCTTGCTTCCAAGGCGCCATCTTGAAATGGCTATGGTATGAATCGCATCTTCTCTATTCATGTTTCGAAAGTTGATCATATAATGCATGCTCTTCGACCCTTGAATCCGCTGCCTATCATGTTGCGCCACTTTAGGGTTTCGCACCCCTCATGAAAGGGGTTCCCTGCACCTTCCTAAAAGGTTCCCACATGGATTGAACTATAAAGAAAGATTTTGGACCGAATTAGAGAGAACCTTTTTAAATGAATTTTGGCAAAGGTGGCAGCTAGGGAAAAAACTTAGTTTTGGCGATTTCCAAAGCAAGGATCACATGAAGAGGGAAGGAATTAGTTCGATCTTTATCTCCTAATCAAAGAGAAGAATGACTCTTGATCTCTTAGTATTTTCTTGTGATTTGTTTGAGTTTTTCATGTCAAAATTGAAAGATTACATACATCTTGTGATCAACATTCATCATAAACATGTTAGCTTCAACTCTTATTTTGGGACTCAGGCATAGCCCGTTGATGATTCTATGAATTTAACCATGAAATTCATCTTTGTTTAAGAATTTTAATGTGTCGATTTGATCAGAATTGCATTTTACTTCGTATATTTACTCTAGCCAAGTGTTTATGCGTTTTAGACGTTACGAGACAAATTGAGAGATGAATCGCGCGTCGGAACTATTCTTTTCAAACTTGTGTTTTCAATCACAAGAGTAGATTGAATTCACTCGAAGAATTTTTATAATTTGTCACAGAACTTAAGGGGCTTAATTACGACAATTGCCATGATAGGGAATTATTGTGATTAAGTACTGGATTGCACTCTGAGACGAGGCAATCTGTACATGCGGATGAATCCCTTTTGATGCATTGGTTTTCTTTATTTAGATTTATTTTTATTTAAATTCTAGATCATTAATGTGGTGAAACCTGTTGGTGGTAGACATGTAAATAATAGATTTGTAAATATTAGTTATGTTGTAATTAGCTATAAATATATTTTATGTTTTTACCCTTGTATATTAAACTCATACCCGTTTAGGGTTTTCTATAAATTGAAAGGAAAGCTGCTGAGAGAGGCAGACTTTCAGTTTCATAATTGTGACATGGTATCAGAGCTAGGTTATAATTAATTAATTTCGGAGGCTTTCTCTTTGGTGGCGTTCTTCTTTGACAGCATTCTTCTTTGATGCCAGCGGGTCTTCGTGAGCTTTCGGCAACGTCTTTTGGATTTTCAGCCAGCAGATTTGGTGATTTTCAGCCACGCAGATTTTCAGCATTTTTTTTTTGGCGTGCTCTTGTTTTTCTCTCTAGGCTGCAGCGGTTGTCTTCTATTTCGGTGGTGAGCAGCCTGCGTGCTCACTGCTGTGCCCGCATCTCACCTTCAGGCAACAAGTTCGCGTATCCGGCAGTAACAGGAAGAGGCGTCGACAACTTCCTCATCGTCCTGTGGCGTGGTCGTTAAAATTCAATTTGTTCATTTTGATTTTGGCGAACACATGCGACTCTGCAGCGAGATCAAATTTCTGCAGATTTTGGTTGCACTTCTATTCAGCGAGGTGTTGAAAATTTAGGAGGCCGAATTTCTCTTTAGCAAGGAATTTTGGCATTGTCTACAATTTTTTGCTTACCAGCAGCTTTGTGGATTTTCGATAGAGGTTTTGTGGTGACGAAGAATTTTTTCGGCGGTAGGTTTGTGGCAACGTGTGTTCGTGTGTGAGCGGCGACATCTTCTTTCGGACAGAGTGGTGACGTCGTGTTCTCTTCCATCGCTTCCGAAGGTCTTCTTCTTCATCTCGGCTGGGCGTACTAAGGCGGATATTTCTCCATCAAATTTTTTTTGCAGCAAGGGATTTTGATTTGGACGTGGTCAAAGTCCGGTGGACACAAATTGGAATTTTAGCGTTTAAGTGGAATTTGGTGCCCTTTCTCTCGATTCTTTTTCAATTATATTATTGCGAGCATTTTATCTATGTTAAGATGTCAACAGAAATTTTATCCATGAAATTTACTGGTAAAAATTATGCTGCATGGGAATTTCAATTTAGAATGTTTTTAAAAGGAAAGGGACTATGGGGTCATGTAGATGGCTCATCATCTCTTTCTAGAAATGACAGTAAATTTAGTACATGGGAATTGAATGATGCTAGAATTATCTCTTGGATTCTAGCATCTATTGAACCTCATATGGTAAATAATCTAGGCTCCTTTAGTACTGCCAAGGAGATGTGGGATTATTTAAAACGTATATACCATCAGGAAAATACAGCAAGACGATTTCAGCTGGAACTTGAAATCAGTAAATTCACTCATGGTAATATGCCTATTCAAGAATTTTATTCAAGCTTTATGAATCTATGGAGTGAATATACTGGCATTATTTATTCTGGTGTTCCTTAAGAAGCATTGTCAAGTTTACAACAAGTTCATGAAGTCAGTATGCGTGATCAATTTTTAATGAAATTGAGACTTGAATTTGAGGTTGCTCGAGGTGGATTACTTAATAGATTTCCTATTCCATCTTTAGACATTTGTCTTGGTGAGCTTCTGTGTGAAGAGCAACGTCTGGCCACTCAAACGGTTATTAATGAGACTCATGGGACTTCAGAGGTTGTTAATGTGGCTTATGCAGCACAAGGTAAAAATCGGAGCAAAGGACAAATGCAATGTTATAGTTGCAAGGAATTCGGTCATATAGCTAGAAATTGTAGCAAGAAATTTTGTAATTATTGTAAACAAAAAGGACATATTATCAAGGATTGTCCAACACGTCCAGAAAATAGAAGGGCAAAGGCTTACAAGGCAGTGCATGCTACTATACCAGATTCCACAACTTATGCCACTAATTCTGAGGCTACTTCTATTACTGCTGGTCAAAATCAAGTGGTTATGCCTCCTGAGATGGTTCAGCAGATGATTCTTTCTGCTTTCTCTGCTCTTGGTCTTCAAGGTCGTGGTAAGCAAACTTTATCTACTTGGTTTGTTGATTCTGGTGCCTCTAATCATATGACTGGCTTTCCGGATTTCTTACAAAATTTACATCCTTATACTGGTCGGCAACATATACAAATAGCAAATGGTAGTAGCCTTCCGATTACTGTGGTTGGTGACATTGGTCATACTTTTAGCCATGTTTTTGTTGCTCCAAACTTATCAACTAATTTGATATCTGTTGGTCAGCTTGTGGAGAATCACTGTAATGTTCATTTTTCTCGTGTTGGCTGTGTTGTACAGGATTAGGTCTCGGGGAAGGTGATCGCGAAGGGGCCTAGAGTGGGCAGACTGTTTCCGTTGCATTTTTTCATTCCCAGATCTTTAGCTTTATCTTCTGTTATCATTGATAATCAAGTTGAACTTTGGCATAAACATTTAGGCCATCCAAATCATGTAATTTTGTCTAACTTAATACAACGTGGTTTTGTTGGCAACAATTTGAATTCAGCTTTGACTTTTAATTGTGCTACATGTAAACTTGGAAAGAGTAAAACTTTGTCGTTTCCTAATTCTGGTAGTCATGCAAATGCATGCTTTGAAGTTATACATAGTGATGTTTGGGGTATTACTCCTGTTGTCTCTCATAGTCACTATCCTTATTTTGTAATATTTATTGATTATTATAGTCGATTCACTTGGGTATATTTTCTGCACACTAAATCTGAGGTCTTCCGGGTATTTCAAAGCTTTGTTGCTCTTATTGAGAATCAGTTTTCTACGAGCATTAAGATTTTGTGCACTGATAATGGTGGCGAATACATGTCGCATGAATTTCAAACTTATTTGCAAGAAAAAGGCATTATCTCACAGAGGTCATGTCCTTATACTCTTCAGCAAAATGGGATGGCTGAACGCAAGAATCATCATTTGTTGGACATGGTTCATACTCTCCTCTTACAGTCCTCCGTACCATCCAAATTTTGGGTTGAAGCGTTAACTACTGCTGTGTACTTGATTAATCGTTTATCATCTCAACACTTGGGATTTGATTCTCCATTTCATCGCCTTTTTGGCATTTATCCTAATTATCATATGCTCCACACATTTGGATATGTTTGTTTTGTTCATTTACCTCTTCATGAACGGCACAAACTTGCTGCTCAATCTGTTCGATGTGCATTTATGGGTTATTGTTCCAATCAAAAAGGGTATGTTTGTTATGATCCTACTATTAATCGTATGCGTATATCTAGGAATGTTATTTTCTTTGAGGAAGAATATTATTTTCAGTAGCAAGTTTTCTCTACTTCACAGATTCTTCTTCCTAATTTTGAGGAAACATCACAGTCTACTGGGCGGTTTATACCTGGTATGGTCTATTTGCGACGACAAACTGTATCTCCTCATACTATCCTTGAAAGTGATTCAGAGGTTCCAGTTCATACTGAGCCTGATATTGTGCATCCTAGGCGTTCCTCTCGCACTATTAAGCCTTCTGATAGGTATGGTTTTTTAGCTACTTTATCTAATACAGTCATACCTACCTCTTATTCTCAAGCTTCTACACAAGCATGTTGGGTAAATGCTATGCGTGAGGAACTTCAAGCTCTTCAGGAGAATCACACTTGGGACATTGTTTCTTGTCCAAGTGATGTTAAACCAATTGGCTGTAAGTGGATATATTCTATTAAGTTGAAGGTAGATGGTTCTCTTGATCAGTATAAAGCTCGATTGGTGGCTCTTGGTAATAGGCAGGAATATGACATTAATTATGAGGAAACTTTTGCTCCTGTTGCTAAAATGACAACTGTTCGTCTTGTACTTGCTATTGCTGGATCTCAAGGGTGGCCTTTACATCAGATAGATGTTAAAAATGCATTCTTACATGGTGATTTAAAGGAGAAGATATATATGACTCCTCCCTCAAGACTATTTTCCACATCTTCTTCTAATGTCTGTAAGCTGAAACGATCTCTCTATGGATTGAAACAAGCGCCCCGTGCATGGTTTGATAAGTTTCGATCTACTCTTCTTGACTTCTCATTTACTCAAAGTCAATATGATTCATCTTTATTTTTTTGCAATACTTCTATTGGTATTGTTCTTCTTTTGGTATATGTTGATGATATTGTTATCACTGGATCTGACTTATCCTTAATATCAAAACTTCAAGATTATCTTCAGTAATGTTTTCATATGAAGGATTTGGGATCTCTGCACTATTTTTTGGGTCTCGAAGTTTATCATACCTCAAATGGCTTTTTTCTACATCAACATAAATATATTTAGGACTTACTCAATATTGCTGGTCTTCCTGAGGGTCGATAAGTGGACACTCCATTAGAGGTGAATGTTAAATATTGTCAGAATGATGGGACGTTTCTTTCTGATCCTTCTTTGTATCGACAACTTGTAAGCAGCCTGAATTATCTTACTATCACTCGGCCAGATATTTCTTTTGCTGTTCAACAAGTGAGTCAATTCATGCAGGCCCCTACACATATCCATTTAGCTGCGGTTCGTCGTATTCTGCGTTACTTAAAAGGGACTTCTACCACGGGTCTTCATTTTCCAGCTAACTCTTCGCTTCGCTTGGTCGTTTATAGTGATGCTAATTGGGCCGGTTGTTCTGACACACGACGTTCTGTTACTGGTTGGTGTATGTTTCTAGGTGATTCCCTTATTTCTTGGAAAAGTAAGAAGCAAGATCAGGTGTCGAAGTCCTCTACCGAGTCTGAATATAGAGCTATGTCTTCCGCTTGTTCTAAGATTATTTGGTTACGTGGATTGTTAGGGGAGCTTGGGTTTCCTCAACTCGAGCCTACCTCTTTGCACGCTGATAATACTAGTGTCATTCAAATTGCTATGAATCCCGTATATCATGAGCGTACCAAACACATTGAAGTTGATTGTCACTATATTCGTGAAGCTTACGATTCTCATATTCTTACTCTTCCACACATTACCACAGAACTTCAAATTGCTGATATCTTTACTAAAGCTCTTCCCAAACCTCGTCATCAGTTCTTAGTTAACAAATTGATGCTAATTAATCATGCTGCATCAATTTGAGGGGGGATGTTAGTGGTAGACATGTAAATAATAGATTTGTAAATATTAGTTATGTTGTAATTAGCTGTAAATATATTTTACGTTTTTATCCTTGTGTATTAAACTCATACCCGTTTAGGGTTTTCTATAAATTAAAAAGAAAACTGCTGAGAGAGGCAGACTTTCAGTTTCATAATTATGACAAAACCTTTGTTTTAAATTTTTCCATACTTTTTTCTACTCGAATTTTCACTTTTATTTTTAATTCTTTTTGAAATTTTTAATCAAAATATTTTCTGAATCATCTGCTTATAGATTGAATGTGCAATCGGTAGTTGACTAGATTCTTGTGAGAATAATCTTATTATATTACTTTGTTAAAATCGTGCCCTTGCGTCCAAAACAGAGAGGGAGAGAGAGATGCAGTGAAGGAAAAAAGCGACGTGAGAACGGAGATAAGGGAAGATAGTAAGGATGCTTACAGGCGAGGGAGAGAGAAAATAGGGTTGGGATATATATATCGTCCCATCAATCTTTCATTCATTTTTGTTGTTTATATGTCACGAGCGAAACTGTAGTACCTGGTGATTAGGGATGGCAAGATAACCCATCCCCGGCCCGACCCGACCCGGCCCGACCCGAAGTTAACGGGGAAAACCCGAGTTGACTGGGGGTCGGGTCGGGTTCGGGTAAAACCCGATTTGTATAAGTCGGGTCGGGGTCGGGTATGGTATTTTTACTACCCGCCCCGCCCCCGACCCCGAACCCGCCCCGACTAATTAATTTACTGTATTACCCTTAATTTCCTATTACAGATTTTTACCCATGTAATGTAATTTGCCCTAACCTTACAAATATTTTTTTACTGTATACTTTGCCCTAACTCAGTAACTCCCGATTTTTACTCTTCCCTTGCCCTAACCCGTGACCATTGTGCCGTCACTGCCGTGTGCCGCCTCCAAAGCAATCCATCGTCAACCTCTCGCCGGCATCCTCAGTTCCTCACTGAAAACATCGTCAACCTCTCGCCGGCAACCTCCCGAGTCCCGATTCACTGTCCTCTTCGCCGATTCGCTGCTATCCTCTTCGCCGCCTCCAAAACTCTCGCTGCTATCCTCTTCGTCGCCGGCAACCTCCCGACTCCCTTTTCTGCTGCTATCCTCCTCGTCCTCACTCCTCAGCTCTCGCAGACAAAAAACTCTCGCTGCTATCCTCTTCGCTGCTGGCTCGCTGGCTTGCTGCTGCTGGACTGGTCTGCTCATCTGATGTTGCATGTTTTCTTGCTGCTTGCTGCTGCTTTCTTGCTCCGTGCTGACCAGTCCTTTCTCACAGTCCTTTCTTGCTGCTTGCTCCGTGCGGTGCCATCCTCATCTGATGTTGGGTTTTTTACGGGGTTTTTTCCCCGTGGGTTTGGGTTTTTTTCGGGTATCCGATGCCCCGGCGGGGTCGGGTTTCCCCACGGGTACCCGATCCCCGGCGGGGTCGGGGGTGGGATTAATTTTCTTAAACCCGGTCGAGTCGGGGTTGGGGTCGGGTATGAATAACGGGGGTCGGGTCCGGCATTACCCGCCCCCGCCCCGCCCCTATGCCATCCCTACTGGTGATGACCGAGAAGCGACAAAAGTCTAATCTTTACCTCTATGCGACAATGAAGAATGCAGAGCAAAGTGATGCCGCCATACAACTTACTGAAAAATTAGAGCCAATTTTTTTTTATTCATGAATGAACGAGTCTGCAACTGAGGTTTTTTGTCACTGATTTTACTTGTCTCTTAAAGCAATGAAGCCTTCTTATTGATATTGTACCATTCTTCTTATCGTTAGCGTTTGGATATTATAATTGCATTGTTCTTTTTCGTAGGGCCTAACACCCCATATTTATACAAATTTTCTTTTTTTTTTTTCGTGTAGCCCTCTTTTATTTATTTATGGTTTATTTCGCAACATCATGATCGTGATTAGAGACCTCAATCGTGTCTTTATTTTGCCAAATCTGGAGTCTGTGAAGTCCTGACTATAATTTATTATTCTATTGGTCAGGCTCCTGTTATTACAATTTTTACTTCATTTACTCTTGTCTTGGATGGAGCGCAACATGGGTATGATTTTTGGGTTTAATTTACAATTTTCGTCAAAATCAAATTAATAGTCAAATTGTTATAATTTTAGCTCACGATCTATTTTTTTTATTTTGCTTGGCATATTTGTTAGAAAAAATATTAAAAAAATCTCTTTCAAGTTGACATTTATTGCTATCGTTACTTAATGGTTATTATTAGCATTAACTTGCTAACAATTGTTGTTGAATTTAAAAGCCAATGAAGGCTTAATGCAATTGGCTAGTGGGGGGGATAAATAATATTTCATTATTTCATTGGCTCTTCCTTCTTCCCCTTTCTTATTCTTCTATTTCTTTGAACTCTTCTTAGATATTTATTTTTTTGCTGCTTATTTTTGAAAGGGCGTTCTGATCAACTTTTCCATGGTCGTGCCCATAAGAGAGGAATATCCAGTTGTATCCTGGGTGCTCAATCTGGATTTAACTCATACGAGAACTCAAATTTTTATCTAAGGACAAGCCGTAATGTGCCTCCGGATTCTATCTTTCTAATCGCTTCTTTTACTTATTTACATATTAAAATTTTAATCTTACATAATCTCTATTTTTTGTTTAAATAAAAAATTTATATGAATTTTTAGACCAACAATATTTAGCTGCCATGACTTTATTTAACTTTTTTAAAAACTTTACTAATTTTTCGTTGTCATTCTCTCCGCAATGCACAACATTGCATCTAATTATGGTGAAAATAATTTTGATTGGATTGCTAGAGGGGAGGTAATGTGCAGATTCCAATTTAGACTGATGCTTCGTATTTTTTTTATGAACCTGTTGGTCAAACTCAGAGTAGTGGTTGAAATACGCCTTAGCTCAATTTCATTTGTAATTTACAATATAACAACTGTCCCATAGTAGGGATACGTCTTTATCTTGTAGTTCATGCGCCATGCATACATTTTTCTACTTTTTTCAGGGTTAGGTGTAAATTCATCTAAGGCGGATTAGTAGATACATAGTAGAAGGGGACCTCTTCGTGGTAGATATGTTATGTTTTCAGTTTATGCTATTATTGGAATATTAATATATTAGCTATGTTGGTTGAATTATTATACCATTAGTGTTGACGGAGATTGATATTATGATGTATGGATGTGGTTAAATATTACATTATACATCCAATTGGGAACAAAGTAAAATAGTTAAATATAACACTATAAATATCCAATTGATTATTGTTAATTGTATTATATATAATTTCCTAAGCTCCTTGGGTCATGCCTACACCCTATAAAAAGAGAAAAATATAGTTAGTTAATACATCATGTTTAATAAGAGAGTAATAATCATTTTTTTTTATTATTGTATATTCATCATAAAGCACAAATAGTTTACCACAAACTTTTGTAAATTTACAAAACTTCTTAACTCTGATTTATGAGATGAATTTTATAGTATCGTTCTAATACCAAAACTATGACCAAAATTATATTGAATTTAGGCTAATACTTATCAAATCTTTCAAAAATTCTTAGAATAGATATTTTCTTAAGAATTTATCACCCCCTTCCCGTAATTTCTTTCAAAGTTACATATGCCATAAAAATTGATAAAAAAAAGTATAAATTTGTTGTTAGATATTTGAATTTTGAAAAGGCAAATAATATCAGCCACAAATTCTTAAGAATGGCATAAAATTTAAAATTTTATCACACCCCTCTATTGATGAGCAATGTTAGAAACACTTAATTGTAAATGAAAAAATAAATAATTTTATTGAACATAATTCTGAAGCAAAAAATACACGAGTTTTATCTTATAGGAACATATTTTCTTTCTTATTTAAGAGCCTTTGATATAATTATTCTTGCATCAACTTTTTCAATAGTATTATCAACTTATTTTGACCCATCTTTTCTCATCAAATTAAGAATATAAACACTATTTGGATGATTAAAAAAAAAACACCCTCCATCACATAGAAGTTTATTTGAATCATTCAACTTCTCATTCACTAAGCATTTCCTAATTGTTCATGTTATCACTTTTGCTTAACACGATGTCCTTCTGTAGTAACTTAAACATCGTGAACAGTTACACAGACGAGGGCAGCATATTCTTATATGTACATTTGAGTACAAATAGTAAACTGTACTAAAAATGTGCAAAATATACAAATGTTTAAAGTCATTGTAACTAGCAACCTGGACTGTTAGATGAAATTCTCCGCCCAAAGGCAGTTGACAAACACTAACTCCTATCATTCATCATTATAATTCTTAGATTTTTGCCACTAGAAATCTAAACCATTGACAAACAAACCTTGCCTAAGAGAGTCACGACTGAGGCTCCGGCCAGATGATTCTGTCGACTGCTGCTCAGGGTTAAAAACACTTGTACCAACCTTGCACCTCTTACTACCACTAGACTGAATTGAAGAAGGCTGGCTCTTTCTCAACTTTGTTTGCTGGGAAGCTAAGCAGGCCAAAATGCCAGATCTCCGTGAATTAGGCATGCCTCTCACTAATCTGTTAAATGCCTCATTCACTTGTGCATCTTTCATGGGCTCAGGAGCATTTTTCTTTGCTTTTGACGGGAGATTTAGTTTTACTTGCGGAATTAAATGGTTGTCCTCATCACCATCATCATCTACACCATTTAACATAGAAATGTTAAATAAGCTAACAGGATTAATGCAATGAAAAAGCATAAAACGTTCTAAATGAGAACATCATAAAAAGTTCAGGAGTAAGCAAAATTGATGCTTTCAAATAAAAATGAGCTGATTCATGCTAACTCAATTTTCTAAAAAATATATCTGGCTGAAGAATCCTACCCAATATCTCATCCTCAAACACATAATCCAGATTTTGGATAGGAACATGCTGTTTCTTCAATTGTGAGGAAGGTTGATCAGAGGTAACTTCCTCAGCCCTTTTGTCTTTTCGTTCACGTGTAGATTGTATAATTCGGTATGGCAGTATCTTTGCCCTAGTATTTTGATCAAATGATGGGGAGGGAGTTTGTATATTATACTGTTCTCTGGCATCAATGGAAGCATCAATTGCCTGACTAACAGAACTATTGCAGTGAGCATCATCTGTTCCAGTTTCTCCCGGAACAGCTGCAACTGTCTTCATATCCTGAAGGCAAAAGATGATGCCTTTCTGCATGATCCAACACAGATGATGGAGATGTATCAGTCACACGCTCCCAAATTGAGTGTCTTCACTTCCTCCATAAAGTTGGAAAACCAACATGATGAGCCTTTCTTCACATAGAAGAGAACATAGGCTCCTTGTCCTAATGCACAACTTTCAGAAACTCTAGTAACCTGAAGATATGAAAAAAAAAAAGTTAAGAATAACAAATAGACCTAGTACGCAAGTTAAATGAGAAATGGTTATATTTGAATTTGCCTTTGAGTCATCAAGAAGATGCCATATACTTGGAGAGGTACGAATGTAACAGTAATAATGCCCAAAATTTGGTGAACCGACATGAACCAGAACAGCATAAAGATCATACTTTAGCGGGACCTGCATGAGTATTGTATGAGCCATGATTTGATTTGTTTTTGAAACTACAATGAGTAAGGAATAAAACAAATAAAAACCTTATTTGCTTGGTGGCTTAGGCATGAAGTTAAGTCCAATTCTAATGGATATTCCACCGGATTGGTAATTTTGTATGAGATACCTCCATTAATCTTAAACCTCTTGAGATGGAGCGCAAGCACCTCAGGTGCTTGGTCCAACTTAAGTTGTTTTTTCCATTTGCACTTGGTTTTTACAGCCTTCACAAGTAAACTTAACTTGAGGATCATCAATTTTCTCAAACTTGGTAAAAGACGCTAGAGCTTCTAAAATAGAATCAACATCATCTATCTCCAAGCTAAGATCAAAGACAGGTTCAAATGTGTTGGAACAGTAGCCACAATTGCAACAACGCAGCTAAAACAACAGAAATGTGTTAGACAATTGAATATAAGGATAAAGGTGAGCACTTGATCAATTAAGAAATACAAATCTAGTCCAAAAATCCAAAGTATTATTACCTGGCTTATAAGACAGCCGCCAAAGATCTGCTTAACAAGGCTGTCTTTATCTAGGGAAGATGACCCATCCCTTACAATGTGTCCAATAGAGTAAGTATGGATGTTGTCCAACAAAGATTGGAGAAACTCATGGGCATCTTCTTGCTGACCTAATTGGAAATGAGAAGATATTTCTGTTGATCACACGGTTAAGTGTACAAGTTCCAGTATATCATTCTCTTTGAAAAAATAAAAAAATTTAGGCAATTACTCTTTGTTTATTTAAAATATTAAATACCACTTAATTGGCCAATATGTTAAGTTAAAACCTGAATCAAATTCCAGAATTGTGATTGCAAGATATTATGTGTATACGGGGATAAAATCCAAACCATAACTAGAATTACGGTCAACAAAAATGAACCTAACATACACAAACGTTTGCAACTTCATGTCACGAATGTTAACTTGCTCTTTAAATAGTTTTTACCAAGAAACTCAACATAGCACCAACTTGAATAACACCATGCCTAGATAATCACGATAACTTAGACTTGCTACTACAAAAGGATTGATAAACAGCAACGAGATCCCAAAACAAACTAGCGACCATCTGATCAGATGAAGAATGCATGGGAAGAAAAAACAACAATAACACATTACATGACAATAAATTAGAAGGATACTGCTCAAATTTTCAGCAAAATCTGTTGGTGATAAAATAAGCCCCGACGAGGACAAACAACGGTTGATGTGTTTTTTCAAGGCACAGAAGGAGCAGAATCCGTTATTATCATCATCTGCAAAGACGCACCATCTCAATTTATCAGTCTCTGAAGCAAGTAAATACCGAAGTGATAAATAAAAATAAAAATAAAAAAGAGAGCCTCGACTAAGTCAATGAAAAGATCACCACAATCACATACCACAGCAGGAAGAAGAGTGATCGATCTTGCGGATCTTCTGCACCAGGAGCACCGTATGCGTAAGGCATTGCAGAATCGCATTAAGGAAGCACGTATTCCCCAAATTCCTCAGAGCAGCGCCCTACCGCCAAATCATGGATAACCGATAGACGATGCCCCATAAAAAATTCGATTCTATAACCGAGAACAACACACACGACGCAACCATAAAGAAAGGATCCTTACCACGAGGGACGGCTTGTGACGGATGGACAGTGGAGAAAAGCACGAACTCTCCGCGCTAACCAGATCGGGGCCCTAGACAAGGTGCAACGCGACGACAGTAGATCCATTAATTAAGAGACCAAGAAACAGAGAAAATTCTCGTAAGCACCAACTGAAGAAACAAGAAACCCTAGAAATCAAGCATCAAAAGTTGCATTACCATGAGATTAGGAGCGAATGGGGAGGGGGGAAGCAATCCGTGCAGAAATTAGGGTTTTCCGTCCGGGCGACCGAGACCGAGACCGAGACGGAGACGGAGACGGAGTCCGATTCCCAATCCGGGCGAACTAGTGGTATAGAAGATGTGTAGGTAGGATGGAGGGAAATCGCGTTCTTTGAAAAGGCAAGTGGCGCCACAGCCAAAATTTCTACACGAATTAAGACGGTCCATATGTGGCCCACCAGGGCCCACACGATGCTGCAACCCAATAGATAATAATATAACACAAAACATAAAATTTTACAAAGTTATTAATAAGTTAGCATCTTACTAATGTACTAGTTTTGTGGCTCATAAATAGATTAATCTTGTTGTTCAAAGTTATTAATGAGTGATGTGTACTTTACTGTACTACTAACCGCAAGCGTGACGGCTTTGTCGTAATAGTACTTAAGATGTCGATCCCACATGGACAATAATCAATTACCAAGTGATTGTAAATTAATAGCTAAACAAATTCGTGAATGATTTGGGGTTGCAGAAAGTAAATCAAATATGACTGAATGTGAACAGCAAACCGAATCAAGCAAGAGAGTTTCTGGTGGAAAACAGGGGTTAGAGATATCGAAACTTCGGGTTCGTCTCGTTGATGGATCTCAAATTCAAACGAGTTAAAGTTATAGCAAAGCAATTTTAAAAAGTGCTCAAAGAAATATCCTAAGGTACAGATTACCCTCTTTCGACGGTGTAATCTAGTATCAATCTAGATCGGCGTCCTACTTTCGTGGCAAACCAGATCTAAAATTGATCCATTGGGTTCAGAGATACTATAAATTCCTCACACAAATTCTGCCTCATTTCTTGACAACTCAGAGTATGTTCGAACTAGTAAATCCAGCGTCGCAATTCACCTTTCGGTCCTTCTCGCGACGCCCGAGAAAAGAAATTATGTTATCAAGGTAATTCTAGCGGTAAAACGGCATAGAACGAATAAACACAAAGTAAAATTTGCATTTGCTTTGAAATAACAAGTTTGAGACCAAGATACAAACAACGAGACTACACCCTTAGTTCTGATAAAGAAATTACGCTATCATAGCGTCGTTTGAGTACAAATCTTTATAAGAAGATAGAAAAATAAGAAAGAATTGAAGAAAGAATAGAACAAACTCTTCAATAAGGGTTGCAATCTTCTTCCTCCAAGCTTTCTGGAATGGATGCACAAGAGGTCTTCTTCTCCCAAGTTTTCACCAAGAACTCCACACCAAGCCAAGACTCATTGCCAATGCAAGAGGCTATTCACCCACTTTATAGAACTGAATCCAACTTCTGAACATATGACTTGATAGCTCTCTTAAATAGCTACGTTTTCACACCAAAAACATCCAAAACGGAGCTATAATGAGAGAGTTATGGCTCTTTTAAATTTAGGCTGCGCAAGGGTGATTATGGGTGTAATGAAGATTACAGGCATAGTTGTAATGTCGACATTGATACTCTTTAGCTCCTAAAATGTTCATACACTTAAGGGCCATTAAAAGCTCGTCGTAATGACACAAAAAAATGCTCAAATCGAAGTTGTAACGGAAAAGTTATAACTAATTTAATGCAGCCCTTCAATGCACTTAATGCTCTTAATACCATTACAGGTGTAATGAGATTATGGGCATGGCCATAATTTTGGTGGAGAACTCCGTTTCGTCTGAAATTTTATGGGTGAGTTGATCTTTGACTTGACTTGATTTCCGACCATAGTATGATTCAAAAGTTGCCGATGTGAAGATTACAAGCAAGGTGAAATTACAGTCATACCCATAATGTCTTCTGCCAAAGTTTTTGACTTCCGAAATGCTTCCTTTGAGAAAATTGAGGGCACGTCCTTGGAATATGATTATGCTTGAATAAAAACGGGCTTCTTGGCAAGTCAAACTAGAAATTACGGCCATAATGCAGATTATGGCCTCGGCCGTAATTCTGGAAATTAGCTCTATTTGAAGCTAAACTTTTCGTCAAGGTTCCTAATTCACTCGGGGACATAAATATACCTCCAAATAGTTCCAGAAACGAGTGAATTATCCTGTAATCATCAAACATAACAAGAAGTGAAGCTTCTGAAGAAAATCAATAAAATAAGCTGGAAAGAGATGTAAAAATACGAAAACAGGTCTCGATTCGCTGGTAAAAATTAGTCTAAAAGACTATAAAATACAAGACATCAAATTCTCCCAGACTTAGATCAATGCTTGTCCTCAAGCATATAAAGATAAGAAAGGTAATCAGAAAAAGATGAAATCAGGTCAAGCTTGTAAAATATTGTGTCCTAGGAAGATATCATTATGAGCAAACCTCAGCAAGTTAGGGAATTCAAGGTAATCATCTATCGTCAGGAATAAAGGTGTGAAATCCAAAAACCAAAGTCAGATAAGACTTACCTCCTCGAAATGTAGCAACCTTCTGTTTGGAGTACGCACTATATTCAAACCCGATTCAACCAAAAATATAAGTTGGAAAAAAAATCAATGCACTCTTTACTTTTGTGTCATTTTCATCCTCTCTATTTTTCTCCTCTTTTTTGTGTGTATATTTTTATTTGACTTCAACTCATGTCTTAGGTACCACTGCCAATTTTTTGTAGTACCAAATAGAGGAGTCTTTTTTTTTAGAGAAGATAACAACCATCAGATAAGTGCATTGATCATAACCAACAAGTAGTAAGGTGAATCAAATAGATAGAGGTACGTACTTCCACAGAGAGTTCATAAGCATAACTTTGAAAGTAAAAACCTCAATGAAAAATTGGATATATCACTCCATGGCCTTTTTCCATCAAAAGATAATCATATGAATTACCTGACTTTGAACTAAGATTCAAAACATAATAATATCCCAAGGAGTCAATATAAAACAGCAAGCTATCATGATTTTCATTTGAAATCAAAACAATATCACCACTTATCACGAGCATTTAATTAGTATTTGAGAATCGCAAAGTGTAATCCAATATTGGAATCAAGGGTGTAATAAACATCAGAATAAAAAATTAAAAAGTGTCATCAAAATAAGTTTTGAAGAAGAGGCCACATTCTCCCAGACTTAGATTATGCATAGTCTCTATGCATAGAATGTAAAGATCAAAATTTGGAGAAATGGGTTATAACACTCACAAGATCCATCAGAGTCATCGTCGGTGCTCATCTCAGCACCTTCCTCCTGAGGATCATCCTCGTCGTTCAGCTAACTTGCAAGCGTTACTGAAATGGAGAGCAATCATTAGATAAGATAGGCATTTAACTAAAACTAAATTAAAGAATTAAAGAAAAGACAGAACAAAACACTTGGGTTGTCTCCCAAGAAGTGCTTGTTTAGGGTCTTTAGCTCAACCATAGTGTCATGCAGAGTCCGCATTGTAGGTGTCAGTATGATGTTTTTCAGCTGAGCCCATTAGTTTCACATATGCTTAGGCTTCTTCATTCTTTTCAGCATCTGGACTCTCCAAGAGATAGACCTCTAGTAGGTCCATATTCATCCCATCAGCCATGGGATTTTCATCTTTATCAGCCTTGTCGATAACATCCAAACTATAACATGAATCTGTAATGGAAGGGTGTTTCAGACTTCGTGATAGATCAAATTCGATAGCCTCCTCACCGATGTTTAAGGCTAATTTTCCATTTTTACGTCAATGACTGCTTCGGCAGTCGCAAGAAATGGCCTTCCTAGAATTATTGATAGTTTTGTGTCCACCTCCATCTCGAGCACGACGAAGTCGACTGGAATGAAGAAATCTCCGGCCTTGATCGAAATGTCTTCCAGGATTCCTACCGGCTTGCGCACTGAGTGATCAGCAAGTTGTAGAGAAATTGGTGCTGCCTACATCGCCAATGTCCAGTTTCCTGCATATAGAAAATGGCATTAAACTGACACTGGCGCCCAAATCACATAACTCGTGTTCAAAAGTCAAATCCCCTATTTTGCATGATATCAAAAAGCTGCCCGGATCTTTTAATTTCTCTGGACGCTTATTTTGAATTATGGCGCTACACTCTTCAGTTAGCGCCACTGTGCCTGGTTCCTCTAGCTTCCATCAGTTTGAAAGAATGTCCTTCAAAAACTTTGCATATGTGGGCATCTGCGTTAAAGCTTCAGTAAAGGTGATATTAATATATAGTTTCTTCAAAATATCTAAAAATTTTCCAAATTGTTTATCCAACTTCGCCCTAGCCAATCTTTGAGGGAATAGAATTGGTGGCTTGTATGGCGGTGGTGGAACATAAGTTGGTTCAGTCACATCATCATCTTTCTCCTCACTTGGTCTCTCGGGTTCGGGTACATTACTAGTAGATGCATCAGGACTCTGGTTAGAATTACGTACTCTCGGTTCCTCCAATTGCATACCACTACGAGTAGTAATTGCACTGCAATTCTCTCAAGAGTTCTGTTCAAGTTGAGAAGGTAACCTACCTAAGGGTCTTGCTAGACTGGTGGCAAGATTTGACAACTGTATATCTACTTGTTTGTTATGGGCTTCAATGGCATCTAGTCTAGTTGTCACAAGACGCAACATATCATTTATGCTCTCGTTGGTCTTGGTTTGAGAGGAGATGAAATTTTCCATGATAATTTCAAGTGAGGTCTTTTGAGGTTGTGGTGTATATGGTCGAGATTGAAATCCAGGTGGTGATCTGTAATTTGATTGTGGAGAAGGGTTGGGGTTGTTCCTATATGAGAAGTTAGGATGGTTTCTCCAACCAGGATTGTATGTAATGGAGTAGGGATCATTTTGTGGTCTAATATTTTGGTTCCCTAAATTATTAACATATTCTTGTTGTGATTTAGAGGGTTGAGAAACAACTAACTGGCAATTAGCATGGTTGTGCCTCATAATTCCACATATCTCACATACAGAAGGATTAGAACATGAATCAACAGAATTGACATTTAATGAATCCAATTTACAAGATAATGAATCAACCTTGGCAGCTAAAGAACTCAAGACATCTAATTCATACTTACCTGGCGCGACGGCCCTAGATGATGTACCTCGTTAGTCTCCAGCCCATTGGTTGTGATTCAGTGTCATGTCTTCCAGTAGATTCATTGCGTCATCAACGTTTTTGTTCATGATTGCTCCACCAGCGGCTGCATCTACAGTAAGATGCGTATTATAATTAAGACCATGGTAAAAGGTGTGAACAACCCATTTTTCCAAGCCATGGTGTGGCATAGATGCTAAAGTTCCTTGAATCGCTCCCAAACTTCATACAGAAATTCCCCATCTTTTTGGGTGAAATCGGTGATTTGGTTTTGTAGTTGAACAGTTTTGCTAGGGGGAAAGTATTTCGAAAGAAACACTTGAGAAAGTTGCTCCCAAGTTGTAAGTGATTCCGGTTGTAGTGAATATAGCCAGTTCCGAGCTCTATCCCAAAGAGAGAATGAGAAGAGTCATAGTCGTAAAGCGTCGCTAGAAACTCCGTTCATTTTCCTCGTGTCGCAAAACTCCAAGAATATAGATAGATGCATGTTTGGGTCTTCAGATGGTAGGCCTCTGAATTGGTTCTGTTGAACCATCGATAAAAGGGAGGGCTTTATCTCAAAATTATTAGCCTCTACTGGAGGTCGAGAAATACTTGAGTGAAGACCCTGCGCATTTGGAGCAGCAAAATCTTTCAAAGTTTTGTTGTTGTTTGCCATGGATAGATCGATAGGAATAGGTTTAGTAATACTTGATGCTTCTCTAGTACTTAATTCCTTTAATCGTCTTCTACGATAGAACATCCTTTCAATTTCTTGATCAAGTTCATATAGATCTTCAAGTCCACCTGATTGTAAACCTCTACGCATATAACAATTAAGCGTAGATAACAAAGATAGAGAGAAAAACCAAATCACAATAACAAAGAAACAAAATAAGAACAAATAAAGAAACAAAATCAATAACAAAAGAAAAAAAAAGTCTAGCCTGCCAATTACTAAATCACTTTGATATTGGTTGCCTGTCCCCGGCAACGACGCCAAAACTTGATATGTGCTATACTATCGCACTACTAACCGCAAGCGTGATGGCTTTGTCGTAGTAGTACTTAAGATGTCAATCCCACAGGGACAGTAATCAATTACCAAGTGATTGTAAATTAATAGCTAGACAAATTCGTGAATGATTTGGAGTTGCAGAAAGTAAATCAAATGTGACTGAATGTAAACAACAAACCGAATCAAGCAAGAGAAAGTTTCTGATGGAAAATAGGGGTTAGAGATATCGGAACTTCGGGTTCATCTCGTTGATGGATCTCAAATTCAAACGAGTTAAAGTTATAGCAAAGCAATTTTAAAAAGTGCTCAAAGAAATATCATAAGGTACATATTACCCTTTTTCGATGGCGTAATCTGGTATCAATCTAGATCGGCATCCTACTTTCGTGGCAAACCGGATCTAAATTGATCTATTGGGTTCAGAGATACTATAAATTCCTCATACAAATTCTACCCCATTTCTTGACAGCTCAGAGTATGTTTGAACTAGCAGATCCAGCGCCGCAATTCACCTTTCGGTCCTTCTCGTGACGCTCAAGAAAAGAAATTACGTGATCAAGGTAATTCTAGTAGTAAAACGGCATAGAACGAATAAACACAAAGTAAAATTTGCATTTGCTTTAAAATAACAAGTTTGAGAACAAGATACAAACAATGAGACTACACCCTTAGTTCCGATATAGTAATTACGATATCATAGTGTCGTTTGAGTACAAATCTATAGAAGAACATAGAAACATAAGAAAGAATCAAAGAAAGAATAGAACAAACTCTTCAATAAGGCTTGCAATCTGCTTTCTCCAAGCTTTCTGGAATGGATGCACAAGAGGTCTTCTTCTCCCGAGTTTTCACCAAGAACTCCACACCAAGCCAAGACTTATCGCCAATGTAAGAGGCTTTTCACCCATTTTATAGAACTGAATCCAACTTCTGAATGTATGACTTGATAGCTCTGTTAATTAGCTACGTTTTGACACCAAAAACGGCCAAAACGGAGCTATAATGAGAGAGTATGGCTCTTTTAAGTTTAGGCTGCGCAAGGGGGATTATAGGTGTAATGAAGATTACGGGCATGACTATAATATCGTCATTGATACTCTTCAGCTCCTGAAACATTCATACAGTTAAGGGCCATTAAAAGCTCGTTGTAATGACACAAAAAAATGCTCAAATCGGAGTTGTAACGGAAAAGTTATGACCAATTTAATGCAGCCCTTTAATGCACTTAATTCTCTTAATACCATTACGGGTGTAATGAGATTATGGGCATGGCCATAATTTTGGTGGAGAACTCCGTTTCATTTGAAATTTTGTAGGTGAGTTGACCTTTGACTTAAATTGATTTCTGACCATAGTATGATATCAAAAGTTGCCGATGTGAAGATTACGGTCATACCCGTAATATCTTATGCTAAAGTTTTTGTCTTGCGAAAGGCTTCCTTTGAGAAAATTAAGAGCACGTTCTTGGAATATGATTATGCTTGAATAAAACGGGCTTCTTGGGAAGTCAAATAGGAAATTATAGCCATAATGCAGATTATGGCCTCAGCTGTAATTTTGGCAATTAGCTTTGTTTGAAGCCAAACTTCTCGTCAAGGTTCCTGATTCATTCGGGGGCATGAATATACCTCCAAATAGTCCAGAAATGAGTGAATTATCCTGTATTCATCAAACATGACAAGAAGTAAAACTTCTGAAGAAAATCAATGAAATAAGCTGGAAAGAAATATAAAAAATACAAAAACAGGTCTCGATTTGTTGGTAAAAATTAGTCTAAAAGACTATAAAATACGAGACATAAATGAGTTATCACCTTACTAATGTACTAGTTTGGTGGCTCATAAATAGATTAATCCGTGTTAGGATCAATATAACTCTATATATATAGATTAGCAAATCAGTAGCACCCATGTTATTAAATGAACACTTGAATTACTTATCCGTCATTGAACTTTATATATATATATATATATATATATATATATATATATATATATATATATATATATATATATATATATATATATATATATACATTGAAAATTTTAAACTATCACAATTTCTTACCAACATAGCCTAGGAGTTATGGTGATTAGCCATCCAACAATTTGTAGTATTACTTGATGAGCTTTCCATGAATCATATATTAGCTAGTCTTAATATTTATTACACTTTTTTATATACCTAACGTTTGACATAAATTGAAGAATTCAGCATCATTTTAAAGCATTTTCAAGAAATTCAAGTGCATAGACAAATTCCCATCATCAAGAGAAGATTACATGTCAAATTTCACGCAAATCGTAGCTTCAGACCAAATTACGGCAGGGCCGTAATCAATATTACGGTACTGTGGTTTTACTGAACCTACAAAATAAACCACAGCACTGCCGTAATTAATATTATAGGCCATAATTTCGGTCAATTTCTGTCTAGAAAGATTTGTAGATATTACGGCACTGCCGTAATTAATATTACGGGCTGTAATTTTGGGAAATTTCTGTCCAGAAATATTTGTAGATATTACGGCACTACCGTAACAAATATTATAGGTTGTAATTTTAGGAGATTTCTGTCTAGAAAGATTTGCAGATATTACGGCACTGCCGTAATTGTATTCCAAACAGCCGATTTTCCTAGTCTTATTGAAGCCCAATTTTTGCGCGGATGATTTAGACCACCAATTTAAGATCCGTAAAAAGGGGAATACTCTAGAGGAAAAGGGGAACATTATCAAACAAAAAGCCCTAATTTTGATTAGCGTTTCAGGGAGAAATTGTCATCTTCACCGCTGCCCTAGGTTTCACCGCCGGGAAGTGTACAAAGCACCATCGGTCGTGAAATTTGAGGGAAAGCTACGCCTGGAAGAGGAGAACATACACCAGAAGTTTTAGAGCGAAAAGAGATCGATCCGAGGAGAAATCAACGAAAGCGTGGACGCCGCATTGTTCATCACGTTTCCAAGGATAAATTACGAGCTGTAATTTTCATTATAGCCCTGTGTTTAGTAAAACTTCTTCTTTCTCTTCGATTTTTTATCATTCTAAACTATGGTTTATTGTAATTCTTCTACTATGCTAGCTTAAACACTTTTTGGGACATGGGGTGAAATCCCCTTAATTTCATAATGACTAAATGATCTTTATTTCGTGAGGATACTTTTATTACGATAATTCTACTTAAGTGATGATTGTCTTTAATCCTTTCTAGTTTCATATTGTCAACATGTATTGGAGTTTTTATGATATAGACTAAAAAGTGACTTGCAAAACTTGGAACCCTAGAATTGAGATTTAGGAACTCATCGTAAGAAATTAGGTTTGTTTTTATTTCTAGATTTTAGAAGCTTATTGACTTGTTGATAATCTGATCTATGAAGAATTAATGAATTAAACATAAAGATATCGTAAGAAATTAGGTATCGGATCGTTGGAAACCCTTAAGTAGAACCTGTGAATCTAAAGTATGAAAGTATGTAGTTTTCACTTGAGATGATTGACATAAAGATTAGATGCATGAAAGTGATCTTAAATCTTCTTGTCTATGATTTACTTATCTTTAGCATTGAATAAATCTTGTGCGAAAGTGAAGATTGGTTCTTTGTAAATTGTCTGCGCGAAAGTGAGATGATTTCTTTATAAAGTAAATTATATCTTTATCATAATAAGAATAAACTGACGATCATTTAATTATATCTAGTCATTGAAATTAAGGTGGATGAAACCCTAGTCTTAGCTTTTCTCTCTGACTTTTCGTGTACTTTTCGATCGTTCGCTTACATCATATTCGATTGCCTAGCTAGTAAAAAAATTAACTATTCGGTACTTGACAAACGAGGTCTTTATGGTTCGATATCTTTTTTATTACTTCGAATATCCGTGCACTTGCAGACACAATAAGTTTTTGGCGCTGTTGCCGAGGACCTTGGTTTTTGTTAATATTGAAGAATTTGATAGTATTGCTAGACTAGGCTTTGTTTTATTTTCTGTTTTTGTTATTTTCTTTAGAAATCTTCAGAAGCTGAGATTAATTCTATTTTCTGTACTTTTCTGCATATTTTGATTTTATTTGATCTATCTACTTGTGCATGTGCAGGAATCTTAGATCAGGACCTCTAGTTCCCTTAGATCCTGAGATTAACAAAACTCTTAGATTGCGCAGGAAACTCAGATTTGAAGAAAGGCAGGAAGAAGAAATAGTCATGGCAGACAGAAGATCATTAGGAACTATGCAACCCCTAATCCATAGGAGAGACACTTTAGCATTGCTAGACCAGCTATAGAGGCTAATAACTTCGAAATTAAGTCTGCTTTCTTATCTATGATCCAGCAAAATCAGTTTGGAGGAACTCCACTTGAAGATCATAATCAACATCTTGCTTTATTTCTTGATTTATGTGATACTATTAAAATTAATGGTGTTTCCAATGATGCATTAAAACTTAGATTGTTTCCTTTTTCTCTCAGGGACCGAGCACATTCTTGGCTGCAATCTTAACATACCAGTACCTTCACTACATGGAATCCACTGTCTAATGCTTTCTTGATGAAGTACTTTCCACCCAGCAAGACAATCTAGTTGAGAAACCAGATTACAAGCTTTGCACAGCAGGATGGTGAGTCTTTTAGCGAGGCATGGGAGCATTTTAACGAGTTACAACGGAAGTGTCCTCACCATGGCCTTGAAAAATGGGTTTTAATACATACTTTTTATAATGGTTTACTTTATAATACTCGTCTGACTGTTGATGCTGCTGCAGGAGGAGCCCTCATGAGTAAGACTATTGAAGATGCTTTCGCTTTGTTTGAAGAGATGGCTCTGAACCATAACCAATGGACTACTGAAAGAGGAGTGATATATCGCCCTCCTCATGGTAAGAATGAAAATGATAACTGGCGTGCCTTGGCTAAAAAGGTAGATTCTTTGAGCAATAGATTTGATTCTTTTCAAATGCAAATTGCTGTATTTTCATCTTCTGTTATCTGTGATATTTGTGGTAATCATGGACACTATTCTGAGGAGTGTAAAGTAATTGCTAATCAGGGTGTTGAGCAAGTTAATGCAGTAGGGAATTACAGTCAAAGTAGAAATAATGATCCCTATTCTAATACTTATAACCCTGGATGGAGGAACCACCCCAATTTATCTTGGAAAAGTAATAATAATATAGGGGGATAAGTTGAGAATAGAAGATATCAACAGAGACAAAATCAAAATCAAAACCAGCCCCAAAATTCTAGTGTAGAATCCATGCTTGAAAAATTTATGGCTAGTCAAAATCAATTCATGACAAATCAAAGCCAAATCATGACAAATCAAAATAAGGAGATTGAAGATCTTAAAGGAATGGTTAGTCAACTTACTTCTCAAGTAAGATCTTTAGCAGCTCACAATAAAATCTTAGAAAACCAAATAGCACAACAGGCTAGCACTTATAGACCCCCAGGGAAATTACCTGCTAAACCTAAACCAAACACTAGGGAACATTGTCATGCTATAATTACTAGGAGTGGGAGGCAATTAGATGAACCTAGAGGGAGATTTGAGGATAATGAAGAAGAGCCTGAGATTGAACATTGATGACACCAAAATATATAGTATATTTTGTATTATTTTTTGATATCTTTTCATACTAGATTGAAGATCTTTTACTTGTTTTCATACTAAATTTATTGATTATTGCAAAGTCTACTTCTATTTTGGTTTTTCATAGTTTTCAGGCAAAAAGGCACTATTTTAGGCATTTTCAAGCAAAATCAAATATATGGAAGAGTTCTCATCATCAAGAAGAAGTCACCCAAGAAATTTCACGCAAATCGAGGCAAGGAACCCAAAATACGGCAGTGCCGTAAGGGATTTTACAGTACCGTATTTTTCACGAATACCGTATTATCGAGATCACGGCTGTATTTTGGTGATTTTCCAAACAGAAGGTTTTCACGAAAATACGGCACCGCCGTAAGGATTTACACGGCCGTATTTTGGGGCACTTTCTGAACAGAGACTTTTGCCGAAATTACGGCACTGCCGTAACCCAGTTTACGGGCCGTATTTTGAAGCATCTTCAGAACAGAAAGTTGCCCTGAAATTACGGCACTGCCGTAAAGAATTACACGGGCCGTATTTCCCCGACGAATCCGACCAGAGAGTTCAGCCGATTTTACGGCACTGCCGTAAACAAAATTATGGCGCCGTATTTTCCAGCAATTTCAGAACAGAACGATCGATGGATTTTATGGTAGTGCCGTAAGATATTACACTGCTGTATTTCGGTGTTTGAACACGATTCCTTGGTCAATCTTCATGCCCGATCTTTGCGGAGATTCTTGCGGGCGATCTAGGGCTTTATATTCAAAGCTGTAAGAAGCAAAAGCGGAGCTTTGGAGGGGAGGATTAGCCAGACACCAAAAGCCCCAAACTTGGTTAACTGTCGAGGGAGAATTCGGAGTACACGCCACTGCCTAGGGTTTCACCACTGCGCTCGATCCAGACGATCTCCGGCCGTGATTCTTCTACTGAAGCATCGCCTGGTGAAGAAGACGACGTGCCAGAGGTTTCAGATCGAAAGGAGACAAATTGGAGGAGAAATCAGAGGAAGAAGGATCGCCACCACTGTTCACGCCTTCTTTTGCAAAATACGGCTGTGAAATACTTCACAGCCGTGCCTTATTTTCTAAAATAACTCTTCCTTTTGTTGATTTTCGATTTTTTGAAATTATGGAATATTGTATTTCCTTCACCATGCTAGCTTAAATTACTCTTGGGACATGGGGGAGTAGTTCACTTGATTTTTAATGATTAGATAACTTCTTTCTCACTATTTCATTGCGTTTAATCTTAGCATGATGATTTTGCTCTTGTGATAATTGTGCTTAGACTCTCTATAGATCCATGTTACTAATTATGTTTTTAGAATTTTCGCTATTGACTGAAAGGTAATTGCTTGAGAATTTGGAACCCTAGAATTGCATGTTAGGATCCCTTCCTTAGGTTAGATCTAATTTGATCTGTTCTAGTAGATTAATTGCCATGATTATAACATGTATCTATAGATCGAGTCTATTTGTCAAACGTGGAGATCTTGTGGGAAAGCAAGGATCGGAACGTTGGAGATCCAAGAGTAAAACTAGTGTCGAGACTCGGATGCATGAAAGTGATCCTTGAAATTTTCTTAGGTTAGATCTATTTTTGGTTGAGGACAAGCAAAGTTTGAGCCTTATGTATTTTGATGACACCAAAATATATAGTATATTTTGTATCATTTTTTGATATCTTTTCATGCTAGATTGAAGATCTTTTACTTGTTTTCATACTAAATTTATCGATTATTGCAAAGTCTACTTCTATTTTGGTTTTTCATGGTTTTTAGGCAAAAAGGCACTATTTTAGGCGTTTTCAAGCAAAATCAAATATATGGAAGAGTTCTCATCATCAAGAAGAAGTCACCCAAGAAATTGCATGCAAATCGAGGCAAGGAACCCAAAATACGGCAATGCCGTAAGGGATTTTACGATACCGTATTTTTCACGGCTACCGTATTATCGAGATCACGGCCGTATTTTGGTGATTTTCCAAACAGAAGGTTTTCGCGAAAATACGGCACCGCCGTAAGGATTTAAAAGGCCGTATTTTGGGGAACTTTCTGAACAGAAACTTTTGCCGAAATTACGGCACTACCGTAACCCAGTTTACGGGCCGTATTTTGAAGCATCTTCAGAACAGAAAGTTGCCCTGAAATTACGGCACTGCCGTAAAGAATTACACAAGCCGTATTTCCCCGACGAATCCAACCAGAGAGTTCAGCCGATTTTACGGCACTGCCGTAAACAAAATTACGGTGCCGTTTTTTCCAGCAATTTCAGAACAGAACGATCGATGGATTTTACGGCAGTGCCGTAAGATATTACACTGTCGTATTTCGGTGTTTGAACGCGATTCCCAGGTCAATCTTCACGCCCGATCTTTGCGGAGATTCTTGCGGGCGATCCAGAGCTTTATATTCAAAGCCGTAAGAAGCAAAAGCGGAGCTTTGGAGGGTAGGATTAGCCAGACACCAAAAGCCCCAAACTTGGTTAACTGTCGAGGGAGAATTCGGAGTACACGCCACCGCCTAGGGTTTCACCACCGCGCTCAATCCAGATGATCTCCGGCCGTGATTCTTTTATTGAAGCATCGCCTGGTGAAGAAGACGACGTGCCAGAGGTTTTAGATCGAAAGGAGACAAATTGGAGGAGAAATCAGAGGAAGAAGGATCGCCACCACTATTCACGCCTTCTTTTGCAAAATACGGCTGTGAAATACTTCACAGCCATGCCTTATTTTCTAAAAAAAATCTTCCTTTTGTTGATTTTTGATTTTCTGAAATTATGGAATATTGTATTTCCTTCACCATGCTAGCTTAAATTACTCTTGGGCCATGGGGGAGTAGTTCACTTTATTTTTAATGATTAGATAACTTCTTTCTCACTATTTCGTTGCGTTTAATCTTAGCATGATGATTTTGCTCTTGTGATAATTGTGCTTAGACTCTCTATAGATCCATGTTACTAATTATGTTTTTAGAATTTTCGCTATTGACTGAAAGGTAATTGCTTGAGAATTTGGAACCCTAGAATTGCATGTTAGGATCCCTTCCTTAGGTTAGATCTAATTTGATCTGTTCTAGTAGATTAATTGCCATGATTATAACATGTATCTATAGATCGAGTCTACTTGTCAAAAGTGGAGATCTTGTGTGAAAGCAAGGATCGGAACGTTGGAGATCCAAGAGTAAAACTAGTGTCGAGACTCGGATGCACGAAAGTGATCCTTGAGACTCTTCTAGAGATTATCAACCTAGAATTCGGATGCACGAAAGTGATCCTTGAGTTCATTGTTTGATAATTTACTTATCTTCAGCGTTGGGATGAATCTTGCACGAAAGCGAGGACAAATCCCTGTGCGGTTGTTTGCACGAAAGTGAAACAATCCTTTTATTAAGTAAATTACATCTTGATCATGATAAAATTGAACTAACGAAATCCTTATTCATATCTAGTCATAAAAGTTAAAGTGAACGAAACCCTAGTCCCAGCTTTCTCTCTGATAGTTTTCTCTCGTTTATTTGCGATATTTGCTTGACTTTAATTCGATTGCCTAGATAGTGAAAAATCAATTATTTAGTATTTGACAACGTAAGTCCCTGTTGGTTCGATACTTTCTTTATTACTTCGTATACCCGTGCACTTGCGGTTTAACATTAAGTTTTTGATGTCGTTACCAAGGATTAGTCCAAGGTACACGCGTGCCAGACTTGTAGTGTTCCCTTTCGGGCTATCAAGTTTTTGGCGCTGTTGCCGGGGACCTTAGTTTTGTCGATATTAAAGAGGTTGAGATTATTGCTAGACTAGGTTTCATTTATGTTTTATCTTTTTATTCTTCTCTGTTTACTTACATCAATTGATCAGTTTGCTCTAGCATGCGCAGGAAATTCACTTCTAATGGCTGAGCAAAGATCACTAAGGGACTATGCAACCCCTAATCCTCAAGGGATACACTTTAGCATTGCTAAACCTGCAATTGAGGCCACCAACTTTGAGATTAATCCTGCCCTCTTGACTATGATTCAGCAAAATCAGTTTGGAGGATCATCAATCGAAGATCCTTATTTACACTTATATATTTTTCTTGAATATTGCAATACCATAAAAATTCATGGAGTTTCTTATGATGCACTAAAACTGATATTATTCCCTTTTTCTCTCAGGGATCAAGCACGATCTTGGTTGCATTCTCGTGGACCCAACACCTTCACAACGTGGGAACAATTATCAAAAGCTTTTCTGATGAAATATTTTCCACCAAGCAAGACTATCCAATTGAGGAAGCGAATCACGAACTTTCAACAAAAGAGCGGTGATGACACTAAAATATGTAGTATATTTTGCATCATTTTAGATACCTTTTCAAGCTAAATTGAGGATCTTTTACTTGTTTCCATGCTAAACCCATCAAATATTGCAAAGTCTACTTCTGTTTTGGTTTTTCATGTTTTTTAGGCAAAAAGACGCTATTTTAGGCGTTTTCAAGCAAAATCAAATACATGGAAGAGTTCTCATCATCAAGAAGAAGGCACCCAAGAAATTTTACGCAAATCGAGGCAAAGAACCAAAAATACGGCAGGGCCGTAAAGGATTTTACGGTACCGTATTTTTCACTGCTACCGTATTATCGAGATCATGGCCGTATTTTGGTGATTTACCGAACAGAAGGCTTTCTCAAAATTACGGCACCACCGTAAGTATTTACACGGCCGTATTTTGGGCGCTTTCGGAATAGAGACCTTCGCTGAAATTATGGCACTGCCATAAACCAGTTTACGGGCCGTATTATCCAGACGTCTTCAGAACAGAAAGTTGCCCTGAAATTACGGCACTATCGTAAACCAGTTTACGGGCCGTATTTTCCAGACGAATTCGACCAGAGAGTTCAGCCGATTTTACGGCACTGCCGTATTGTTCCAGCAATTTCAGAACAGAATAATCGATGGATTTTATGGCAGTGTTGTAAGATATTACATTGCCGTATTCCGGTGTTTGAATGCGATTCCCAGGTCAATGTCCACGCCCGATCCTTGCGGAGATGATTGCGGACGATCCAGAAGTTTATATTCGATGCCGTAAGAAGCAAAAGGGGAGCTTTTCACGAGAGGATTATAGAGAGACAAAAGGCCTCAATTTTGATTGACCGTGGAGGGAGAAATCGCGATCCACGCCACCGTGGAGGGTTTCACCGCCGCGCTCGATTCAAACAACCTCCGGCCGTGATTTTTCAATCGAAGCATCGCCTGGTGAAGGAGACAACGTACCGGAAGTTTCAGATCGAAAAGAGACAAATTGGAGGAGAAATCAAGGGAAGAAGGATCGCCACCACTGTTCACGCCTTCTTTTATAAAATACGGCTGTGAAATACTTCACAGCCGTGCCGTATTTTCTAAAAACTCTTCCTTTTGTTGATTTCTGATATTCTGAAATTATGGAATATTGTATTTCCTTCGCCATGCTAGCTTAAACTGCTCTTGGGACATGGGGGAGTAGTTCACTTGACTTTTAATGATTAGATAACTTCTTTTTCAATATTTCGTTGAGTTTGATTTTAGCATGATGATTTTGCTCATGTGATAATTGTGCTTAGACTCTCTTTAAGTTCATATTATTAATTATGTTCTTAGAATTTTCGCTTGAGACTGAAAGGTAATTGCTTGAGAATTTGGAACCCTAGAATTGCATGTTAGGATCCCTTCCTTAGGTTAGATACATCTTGATCTTTTCTAGTAAAATAATTGTCATGATTATAACATGAATCCATAGATCGAGTCTATTTGTCAAACGTGGAGATCTTGTGCGAAAGCAAAGATCGGAATGTTGGAGGTCCTTGAGCAAAACTAGTTGCGAGACTCGGATGCACGAAAGTGATCCTTGAGACTCCACTAGAGATTCTAGAGCTCGGATGCACGAAAGTGATCCTTGAGTTCATCCTTTGATAATATCTTCTTCATGATGAAATTGAATCAACGAAATCCTTATTCATGTCTAGTCATAAAAGTTTAAGTGAACGAAACCCTAATCCCAGCTTTTCTCTCTGATAATCCTGCTTTTAGTTACCGATTTCTATTCTCACGATCTTGTTTTGCCTAGTTAGTAAGAAATCAACTATTTAGTATTCGACAACGTAGGTCCCTGTGGATTTGATAATTTTTTATTACTTCGTATACCTGGGCACTTGCGGTTTAACAACAAGTTTTTGGTGCCGTTACCAAGGATTAGTCCAAGGTACACGCGTGCCAGATTTGTTGTGTTCCCTTTCGGGCTATCAAGCGGAGAATCACTCAGCGATGCAGGGGAGAGATTCCATGATCTACAACGGAAGTGTCCTAACCATGGCCTCGAAAATGAGTTTCTAATTCAGACATTTTATTCTAGCTTAGGTTATAATACCCGTCTAATTATTGATGCTGCTACAGGGGGAGCCTTGATGAGTAGAACATTTGACGATGCTTTCAAGTTGCTTGAAGAGATGTCCTTGAATCATAGCTAATGGACTCCAGATGAAGGAATGTTATATTGTCATCAACTTGGTAAGAATGAGAATGAGGATCAGCAACCCTTGACTGAAAAGGTTAGTGAACCCATGCTAGAGAAACTTTCAGCTAGCCAAATTCAATCATTGTAAATTCAAAACACAAAAAAATTTGAGGATCTTGAAGAAACTGTTAGTCACCTTGCTTCTCAATTAGAATCCTTAGTGGCCCACAATAAAGTTCTAGAAGAACAAATGTCTAGATTAAACTCTGGGGAACATGCATTGCCATTATCACTAGAAGTGGGGGACAATTAAGAGAACTTAAGGAGAAAGAGTCTATTAATGATCATGATGAGGAATTAGAATTAGAAAAATCTTCTAAACATGAACAAACCCTACCTAGTTTAACACCTCAAAAGGAAAGTAAACCAAAAGGGGATGTGCCATGTAAAGAAGATGATTCTAAAACTAATCTACCTCCTCCTTATAGACCACCAGTACCTTTTCCCCAAAGGTTAGTGCAGGAAAAGTTAGATAAGCAATTTGGGAAATTTCTTGATGTTTTGAAAAAGCTTTACATTAACATACCATTTACTGAAGCTTTATCTCAAATGTCCATATATGCTAAATTTTTGAAAGAAATCTTGTCTAACAAAAGAAAGATAGAGAACTATGGTACTGTGGCTTTAACTGAAGAATGTAGTGCTATCATTCAAAACAGGTTGCCACCAAAATTGAATGATCCAGGTAGCTTTTCTATCCCATGTTTTATTGGTAGTATGGCTTTCGACCGAGCCTTATGTGATCTAGGGGCTAGTGTAAGTCTCATGCCTTTATCTGTGTGCAGGAAATTGGACATGGGAGCTCCTAAGCCGACTGCAATTTCTTTGCAGCTCGCCGATCGATCAGTAAAATATCCAGTAGGTATTCTAGAGGATGTTCCTATTCAAGTTGGTAAGTACTTCATACCTGCTGATTTTGTGGTACTTGAAATGGAAGAGGATGCCAAGATTCCTATTATTTTGGGTAGGCCGTTCTTAGCCACTGCTGGAGCCCTATTTGATGTACGGAACGGTAAACTTGCCTTAAGAATTGGCAATGATAAGATTGAGTTTGATTTGAATAATTCATTGAAAAAACCTGCATATGCCAGTTCTTATTGCACTATTCATGCCATTGATGACACAGTTTATGATATTAGTTGTTTGTTTGATGATTCTTATGCTGATGTTTCAACTTCTGATTCTTTTTCTGATATCTTGAAAAATTCTTGTGAAAAAATTGATAATTCTGTTTTTGAGAATGATTTTGATGAATTCGATGATGAAAAACATGATATTTTAGATTGTGCTACTTTTGATAATGAAAGTGAAAAGATCCCTAAAGTTGAGTTGAAAGATTTACCTGATAATCTTAGATATGAATTTCTTGGTCCTAACTCCACCTACCCTGTGATTGTGGATGCTAAATTAGATGCCAGGGAAACTGATCTACTCTTGAAGGAGTTAAGAATTCATAGGAAGGTAATTGGGTATTGCATTTATGACTTAAAAGGGATTAATCCTTCTTTTTATATGCATAGGATTCACATGAAGGATGAGCACAAACCGCATGTAGATTTTCAGAGAAGGCTCAACCCGTCCATGAAGGAAGTGGTGAAGAAGGAAGTACTAAAATTGCTAGATGCAGGTATTATCTACCCTATCTCAGATAGTAAGTGGGTGAGCCCTGTACACTGTGTTCCAAAGAAGGGAGGTGTCACTGTAATGAAAAATAAGGCTAATGAATTGATACCTGTTAGAAATGTCACTAGTGGCGTATGTGTATTGATTATAGAAAATTAAATGTTGCCACTAGGAAAGATCATTTTCCCTTACCTTTCATTGATCAAATGGTGGAAAGACTTGCCAAACACTCTCACTTTTATTTTCTTGATGGGTATTCCGGATTTTTTCAGATTCCTATTCATCCTGACGATCAAGATAAAACCACTTTTATATGTCCATATGGTACTTTTGCTTATAGAAGAATGCCCTTCTGTTTATGCAATGCACCTGCAACTTTTCAAAGGTGTATGATGGCAATTTTTTTTGAATTTATTGAAGACTTCATGGATGTTTTTATGGATGATTTCTCTGTCTATGGTTTCACTTTTGATGACTGCTTAGCTAATCTCTCTAGAGTCTTACAGAGATACGAAGAGACTAACCTTGTCTTGAATTGGGAAAAGTGTCACTTTATGGTTAGACAGGGGATAGTTTTAGGCCATCTTGTTTCAGAGAGAGGGATTGAAGTGGACAAGGCTAAGATAGAAGTGATTGAGAAGCTAGCACCACCCACCACTGTCAAGGAGATTAGAAGTTTTTTAGGACATGCAGGGTTTTACAGGTTCATCAGGGACTTCTCTAAACTTGCTAAACCTTTAATTGATTTACTTTATAAAGATGTCAAATTCTGCTTTGATGAGAAATGTCTGTTTTCTTTTCAGGAGTTAAAGAAAGCATTGGTTTCAGCACCCATCATTCAACCCCCAGATTGGAACTTACCCTTTGAACTCATGTGTGATGCCAGTGATTATGCAGTGGAAGCAGTCTTGGGACAGAGAAAAGATAAGAAACCTCATGTTATTCACTATGCCAGCAAGACCTTGGATGAAACACAGAAAAATTACACCACCACTGAGAAGGAACTATTGGCCATAGTATTTGCTTTTGATAAATTTAGGTCATACTTGATTAACTCCAAAGTGGTAGTGTACACTGACCATGCAGCTGTGAAATACTTAATGCAGAAAAAAGACAGTAAACCACGATTACTCAGATGGATTTTACTCCTGCAAGAATTTGATTTGGAGATTAAAGACAAAAAGGGATCAGAAAACCTTGTCGCAGATCATCTCTCAAGAATAATGGTAGACACTAGAAAGAATGATGAGATCAATGATTCCTTCCCTGAAGAACAACTCTTGACCATTGAACAACTCAGAGCCCCTTGGTTTGCTGACATAGTGAATTATCTTGTAGCCAATATTTTTCCTCCTGATTTGAGCTACCAAAAAAGGAAAAGATTTTTGGCTGAGGTGAAACACTATTTTTGGGATGAGCCTTATGTATTTAGAAGATGTGCAGATGGTATTTTCAGGAGATGTGTACCCGAAAAGGAAGTTGCAAACATACTGTTCCAATGCCATGGATCTTCTTATGGTGGGCATGCCAGTGCCGAGAAGACTGCCTTCAAAGTGTTGCAATCAGGATTTTATTGGCCCACAATATTTAAAGATGCTAGAAAGCTTGTTTTATCCTGTGATAGGTGTCAGAGGACAGGCAACATTAACAGAAGACATGAGATGTCGTTGTCTAATATTCTTGAGGTTGAGATATTTGATGTTTGGGGAATTGACTTCATGAGACCTTTTCCATCTTCTGGAGGTAACAAATATATTCTTGTAGCGATAGATTATGTTTCAAAATGGGTTGAAGCTATTGCATCCCCAACTAATGATTCCAGAGTTGTTGTCAAATTATTAAAAAAAAATTATCTTTCCAAGGTTTGGGACCCCACGAGTTGTGATTAGTGATGGAGGCTCGCATTTCATAGAACACAAATTTTCTGCCTTACTAAAAAAATATGGGGTGAATCATAAAGTGGCGACACCTTATCATCCTCAAACAAGTGGACAAGTTGAAATATCAAATAGAGAAATAAAAGGGATTTTGGAGAAGACAGTTTCACGCACAAGGAAAGATTGGGCATTCAAACTTGATGATGCATTGTGGGCATACAAGACAGCTTTCAAAACACCAATTGGGATGTCTCCTTATCAATTAGTTTATGGCAAATCTTGTCATCTCCCTATAGAACTCGAACATAAGGCATTCTGGGCAATCAAAGCATTAAACTTTGATTCAAAGAATGTGGGAGAAAAAAGAAGATTACAGTTGAATGAGTTGGAGGAGATCAGAATTTCATCTTATGAAAATGCAAAAATTTACAAGGAAAGAACCAAAAGATGGCATGATCGGCATATTTTTAGAAGGGATTTCCAACCAGGTGACTTTGTTCTTTTATTCAATTCTAGATTGAGACTTTTTCATGGAAAACTTAAGTCTCGATGGTCTGGGCCTTTTCAGGTAAAGAAAGTCTATCCTTACAGAGCCGTGGATATATGGAGTGAAGAAACAGGAGAATTCAAGGTTAATGGTCAGAGACTTAAACACTATTATCAAGAAGAGCGAGTTGAAGAAAGGGAGAGTTTTTATTTGGATGAACCACTATCAAATCTGAGTGTTAAAGGGTATGGCCATACACTTTCTCAACCATCTCATCCAGGGGGCCCCTTTAGAACATCACACTCCAAACAAGGAGAAGGCAATCCTATATCTATCACTAGTGCCCTAACATGACTCATGTTCATTATCCAAGATAATCTATAACCATTATATTTCAAATGATATTGAACTACCTCAAGACAATGCCAATCATCATTTAGAAACACAAGTGATCTCAAGTCAGAGGAAATATGCCACTTGTTTGCATACAAGGATTATTCACATTGTGACAAGCAATTGAATATCCTAAGTAGGGTCTGTCCAGTACATCCAATGTACCTATGAGTCTACATCTTATTCCATGCTCGAAGCATCCTATAAGATTAGAACACATATTAGTCTCAATCATATCAAGGTTGTCTCATGTTCACCAAGATATCTTGACTAAGGACTATACTGCATGTCAGCCAAGCTGAACACCATTGAGACATTATTCAGAAGTATACATATAGCAGCAGATAATGCAACAACCTGAATAACAACCATTGCCTTTATAAACATAGAGTTTATACATGATACTGATAACAACCCAAGGCCTCAAACATTAGCCTTAAGGGCATACCCCAACAATCTCCCACTTGCACTTAATCTAATGGTTGAGAAATCTCAAACCCATATTATTACAGTGCTTCTCATGCTTCTGCTGCGCCAGAGGCTTTGTAAGCGGGTCAGCTAGATTGTCATCTGTATGAACCTTGCAGATCTTGATCTCTCCTCGATCAATGATCTCCCGGATCAAGTGAAACCTTCTCTGTATGTGCTTGGACTTCTGGTGCGACCGTGGTTCCTTTGCTTGTGCTATTGCTCCAGTGTTATCACAGAAGATAACCAATGGATCTGCACTCGAAGGAATAACACCAAGTTCCTGAACGAACTTACGAATCCACACTGCCTCCTTGGATGCTTCTGAGGCTGCAACATACTCGGCTTCTGTTGAGGAATCAGCAACAATTGCTTGTTTGAAACTTTTCCACACCACTGCTCCTCCATTCAAGCTAAAAACATAGCCTGATTGCGATCGGAAATCATCCTGGTCAGATTGGAACGAAGCGTCAGTATATCCTTTGTTGGGGTATGCCCTTAAGGCTAATGTTTGAGGCCTTGGGATACTATCAGTATCATATATAAACTCTTATGTTTATAAAGGCAATGGTTGTTATTCAGGTTGTTACATTGTCTGCTGCAATAACTGTGCTTCTGAATAATGTCTCAATGCTGTTCAGCTAGGCTGACATGCTATATGTCCTTAGTCGAGATATCTTGGTGAACATGAGACAGCCTTGATATGATTGAGACTAATATGTGTTCTAATCTTATAGGATGCTTCGAGCATGGAATAAGATGTAGACTCATGGGTACATTGGATGTACTGGACAGACCCTACTAGGATATTCAATTGCTTGTCACAATGTGAATAATCCTTGTGTGCAACAAGTGGCATACTTCCTCTGACTTGAGATCACTTGTGTTTCTAAATGATGATTGTCATTGTTTTGAGGTAGTTCAATATCATTTGAAACATAATGGTTATAGACTATCTTGGATAATGATCATGAGTCAGGTTAGGGCACTGGTGATAGATATAGGATTACCGTCTCTTTGTTTAAGGAGCATGATGTTCTATGGGGCCCCCCCTGGATGAGATGATTGAGAAAGTGTATGGCCATACCCAGGTGACTATGTTCATCTGATCTAATCATGCTCATCATATTGGAGTTACAGGCTTGACACGCTTGTCCAATGAGAACATCCAGTGGCAAAGGAAATTTGTATGCCTTGTGAAATGGATTCACACTTGTGCTGTGGTTTGGGTGTAGTCTTGGAAGACTCTTTCCTTTATATCGGGAGACAGTGATGTGTTGCTAGATACCCCTCACTGATCGTGATAATGTGAGTTATCGTTACCGACATTTAAAGGAAACCCTCAGGGTCGCACAATTTGATGATATGGCTTACTTAAGTCAGATCGTATGGACTGAATTGATTAAGTTCAGTTTAAAGGGATTTAGACTCTGATTGTAAGTGAGATCTGGTCTGATCATGTTTGATTGATTGAGGCTTGAGATCGGTAAGCTTCGATCGAGAGATTGGATGCTAGATCGGTGAGATCAAGAGCATTAGGAGATGAACGGTTAGATCATGAGCCATTTGGTTCATAGAAGGTCTAGACCATGGCTTGGCTTGGTTTGATTTGGTCTTTGAACCAAATTGAGTTGGGTCAATTAGATTAAACCGGTTCAAGAGAATGAACGCATGGTTTAATCTTTAAAGCGTTATTGTCGGTTATGAAGAAGTGGGCGCATGCTCTTCATGGCTTGCTATTTTTAGTAAGTCTTCATGCGCCACCTCTTGAGAACGCCAATACGTTTTGACTCTTGCTCTCGACGCTCTCTCACGGGTGAAAAAAGCTTCCTTCACGTCTTGGAGAGGTCTCGGCCAAGTGGAAGAAGACATCTCATCCCTTTGATTCGATCAAAGACCCTTGAAGAACCTTGCTAGCACAAGGATCTCAAGGAGTAGGCGGCATCACCTTGTGTGCGCACCTTTTGGAGGAGTTTCATTCGAATCTCTTCTTCCTTGACGCCATCCAATAGAAATGGCTATGGTATGATTCCTAACTATAAGAGGTTGATCATATAAACATATATGCGATTATTGTTGAAACCCTAGCTTCCCATGCGAAAACTTTCTTTTGCGCCACCCTTAGGGTTTCGGCCCCCCAAGATTTAGGGGTCTTTCAATTGGTATCAGAGCTTGCGGTTGTTATATGTCTATATGATTGCTTCATGTTGTGTGATCCTTGTTTGCGTTGCTTAGATCTACTTTATCACATGCGAAAATACATACTATGCTATTAGATGTTGGCGCATGTGTGATGTGCATGTTATATTGTGTTGGCGCTTGTTAGGTTTTTGTTTGTCAAAAATTATATCATCTTGCGCGCTTCACTTAGATCTAAGCGCCTACTGTAAACCCTTAGACGGGTTGATGGGGTTGAAATCATCCTCTAGGTTGGATCCAAATAGTCTGATCAGACCATCTGACAGCCTAGATGGGTCGACCAGATGGCACCTCTGCGCAAGCATGAGGTGGCTATAGGTCGACTGCATCACAGGCGTGTAGCGAGGTCTGGTTGAGATAACCAGTGAACACACATGAGTTAGGCCCGGGGTCACACCCGCTTGCCAGAACTCATGTTGGTTGTTCAGCCCTTGCCGCATGCATGGTTGACCATTAGGTCAACGCAAGTCAGTTAAGACTTGGTGCATGCAAGGGCATGGATCTAACTAGAGATGATGAGTGGATCCCTATCAATGGACCGTTGTAAGGTTGTAGGGCACATAAGAAAAGTAAAATTGATGCCAATGGGTTTTCAAAATTTTATTTTCTTTGTAATGGATCACATGTTGATTGATGCCATATGCTTGTTTATTTCATCTTATGTGGGTTGCCCTTTAATGTGTGCTGTGCTGGGGCCTGCGTGCCTGGTTAATTATAAATTAATATTTATTTGTGATCTGCGAATCACATTGTATTAAATTTATAAGATGTAATTGACCTGCGAGTCAATCTTGTCTAGATAGATTGAAATGTAATTTAATCAGACATGAGCACAGAGCACACTTGGCAGAGGCGCATGCAGCAGTGGCTTGACCAGGTGGGAGGTCTAGGGTTCGACCCTAGGACAGGCGCATTCACCTGGTGGACGCACCTGAGCTGCAATGGGCGCTAGAGTCCTGGGCTGGACCAGATGAGAAGCAAAAGTCCCATGAAGAAAAGCAAGTGAAGACTTAAGTGAATTAAGGTCTTACCTAGGCTTAATGGGCTTTTACCACATAAGATCAGCTTGCATTCTTTTATTGTTTAAATAATTAGAATTGCATGAGTTATTTATCTTCTGCTATAGCCATAGGTTTTGCCTCATAGTAAGAAGATAAAAGACCGTTAAAATCCAACGCTAAAATATCAAGCACGTAATGCCTTCTGGCGCGAAACCTCACTGTTCTGACTATCGTTGGGGCCGTGTTGTACCCACTCAGTGGGCACGCCCATCTATCTTCAGACGGTGTGTGATTTCACCTGCGTGTTACAGAGAAGGGATTTATCGCTTCTCGTTGCTCAGCATAGCACGTGGTGGTCCAGGGAGTAGGTCAGGTCAGCTTGACCATGTAGGCTACATATGGGGCATATGTTAGCCATATGGAGGCAGCCATCTGTGGGATCAGAGACTGTGTTGTACCAACTCAGTTGGCACAGTCTGCTGGATTGCCCAGATGAAGGGGAATCGCACGGGTTGGCAATTGGCAGGGACTGCCTACCAGAGATTAGTGCTTGTACTCTCTGTGCATCTTATCTCGCCTGAGCGGGACGCGAAGACCAAGTATAAAATCTGGATCCCATCTCACTAAAAGAATGTCACTCTTTCGGACTGTTTTAATGGATTTTTCAGTCAGATAAAATAGTGAGAAAAGAATCTTTCTTAAGTCCTGGATTGATTCTAAACATTGATACTGACCTTGCTGTTCTTGCATTGTTGTAGATTCCTGCAGCAACGAACACCATGAGCTTCAATGTGCGATCCCTACTGGAAAGGGAGAAGTTTGCTGGGCCAAACTTCTCGGACTGGTACGGACACCTTAAGATTGTTCTTAAGGCAGAGAGGAAACTGTATGTCCTCGAGACGGCTGTGCCGCCTCAACCCGCTGCGAACGCCGCAAGGGCGGTTCGTGAAGCCTATGAAAAGCATGTCAATGATAGCATTGATGTCGCTTGCCTGATGCTAGCGTCTATGACGCCACCGCTGCAGCGTCAGCATGAGGATATGTCTGCTATAGAAATTATAGCAAACCTCAAGATGTTGTATGCTGCACAGGCGAGGACTGAACGCTATAATTTGACCAAGCTTTTCTTTCAGAGCAAACTGGCTGAAGGAGCCCAGTGGGAGCTCACGTGCTCAAGATGATTGGGCACAAGGAGGCTCTGGAGAAACTGGGGCATACCATCAATCAGGAGCTTGCTGTAGACATTATTCTGCAGTCTCTCCCGCCTTCTTTCGATGCGTTCATTATTAACTTTAATATGAACAAAATCGATTGTACTCCGGCAGAGTTGCTGAATATGCTCTTGACTACTGAGGAAACTCTGAAGGGAAAGCCTTCAACCTCTGTCTTAATGGTTCCTTTCAGGAACAAGAAGAAGGGGAAGAAGGGCAAAGCCCCAGTCAAGAACTACAACAAGGCGCTGAAATAGAAGGTTAAGCGGTCAAAGGAATACAGATGTTTCCACTGTGGCCAGCTGGGTCACTGGAAAAAGGACTGTAAAGCGCTCCAAGGAGACAAGAAGGGAAGCATCGCTTCTGGCTCAGGTATATTTGTGACTGAAGTCATGATATCTTCTTCTTCTATTTCATGGGTGTTGGACACTGCATGTGGAGTTCACATTTGTTCAAATATACAGGAACTCAAGAGAAGAAGACAGGTGGGACAGCATGAAGTGGACCTACGAGTTGGAAACGGGGCACGGGTTGCTGCTGTTGCTGTAGGGGATTATTACATCTCATTACCATCTGGCATTGTATTAGAATTAAACAATTGTTACTTTGTACCCAGTATTACCAAAAATATTATCTCTATTCCTGCTCTTGTCAGGAAAGGGTTTTCCTTTGAATGCAAGATTTCAAAGTGTTATCTTACTCTTGATAATATTGTTTATGCTACTGGTTCAATTAACAATGGGTTATTCATGTTGGACATGGAATATTCTATACAAAACATTGATAATAAGAAAGCCAAGTATGCTGATGACAGCACCTTGCTATGGCATAGTCGTTTAGGCCATATTAACAAGAAGCGCATTAAGCGGTTGCATGATCATGGACTGCTGGGATCATTCTCCTATGAGGAGATTGATACATGCAAAGCTTGTTTAATGGGTAAAATGACGAAGTCTTCTTTTCTTAACAAAGGTCAAAGGGCTTCAGGTTTACTTGACCTTATACACAGTGATGTGTGTGGGCCATTTAGTAAACATGCCAGAGGTGGCTATCAGTACTTCATTACCTTTACTGATGATTTCAGTAGATATGGGTATGTCTATTTAATGAGACATAAGAGTGAATCTTTTGACAAGTTCAAAGAATTCAAAAATGAAGTACAGAATCAGCTAGGCCGAAATATCAAGGCACTTCGTTCTGATCGAGGTGGAGAATACTTGAGTCATGCGTTTACTGACTATCTGAAGGAGTGTGGGATTATCTCACAGCTCACTCCGCCAGGAACACCGCAATGGAATGGTGTGTCCGAGAGGAGAAATAGAACGTTACTAGACATGGTTCGTTCTATGATGAGTCAGGCTACTCTACCTTACTCCTTTTGGGGATTTGCACTGGAAACAGCTGCAAAGGTACTAAACCGAGTGCCATCCAAGGCAGTTTCAAAGACTCCATATGAATTATGGTATGGGAAACAGCCGAGCTTGACATTTATCAGGATCTAGGGTTGCGAGGCTTATGTCAAAAAGCTCGCCTCTGGGAAACTGGAGAGCAGATCTGAGAAATGTATCTTTGTCGGTTACCCTAAGGAAACTAAGGGTTATTATTTCTACGATCCCAAGGAGAACAAAGTATTTGTTGCTCGGACGGCCATTTTTCTTGAGAAGGAGTCTCTTCTGCAAGAGGCCAGTGGGAGAGAAATAAAGCTGGATGAGAATCCAGAGGAAGGACAAAGTAGTCAAGCTCAGTTGGATGAGCCTGAGCCAGTGGATCAGGTTATTGAACAACCTGAGGCTCAGATATCACGGGAACCGCGAAGATCGAGAAGGATCCGTCGTCAGCCTGAGCGCTATGACGGAGTCTACATCATTGATAATGATGAACCCCTCACTTATGCGGATGCGGTCAGTGGACCGGAGTCAGCTAGATGGCTTGAAGCTATGCGAGCCGAGATGGACTCCATGTCAGATAACCAAGTCTGGGATTTGGTTGATCCGCCTCCGGGAGTAATCCCTATAGGCTGTAAATGGATCTTCAAAAGGAAGATTGACATGGATGGTAACGTAGTTACCTATAAAGGCAGGCTAGTTGCGAAAGGTTTCAAACAAATCTACGGGATAGATTATGATGAAACTTTTTCACCTGTAGCTATGTTTAAGTCTATTCGGATTCTTTTCGCGATAGCTGCATATTATGATTATGAGATCTGGCAGATGGATGTGAAGACGGCTTTCCTTAATGGAAATCTGGAGGAGGATGTGTATATGACACAACCTGAAGGTTTCACTAATCCATCAGATCGTCATAAAATATGCAAGTTAAAGAAGTCCATTTATGGACTGAAACAAGCATCTAGAAGCTGGAATATTCGTTTTGATGAATCAATCAGTGAATTTGGTTTCATCAAGAATGAGGATGACTCGTGTGTATATAAGAGGTTTAGTGGGAGCGTGATTACTTTCCTAGTCCTCTACGTCGATGATATCTTAATCATTGGAAACGATATTCCTGAAATGCATGCTGTTAAAGCATGGCTAAGGAAATGTTTCCAGATGAAAGATTTAGGAGAAGCAGCCTATGTATTAGGTGTGAAGATCTACAGGGATAGATCTAAGAGGCTTCTCGGGCTGTGCCAGAGTACTTACATCGATAAAGTCCTGGAGAGATTCCATTTAGAGAATTCTAAAAGAGGATATCTTCCAGTCAGACATGGTCTGAATCTTTCAAAGAGTCAGTGTCCACAAACACAGACTGAGAAAGATGAAATGGACAATACGCCTTATGCTTCGGCTATTGGATCCATTATGTATGCGATGTTGTGTACTCGCCCAGACGTCGCTTACGGGTTAAGCGTGACCAGTCGGTTCCAAAGTAATCCAGGTATGGCGCACTGGATTGCAGTCAAGAACATTTTAAAATATCTTCGAAGGACCAAAGATATGTTCTTGATATATGGAGGTCAGGAAGAACTCAGTATTGAAGGATATACTGACGCTTCGTTCCAGTCTGACCAGGATGATTTCCGATCGCAATCAGGCTATGTTTTTAGCTTGAATGGAGGAGCAGTGGTGTGGAAGAGTTTCAAACAATCTATCGTTGCTGATTCCACAACAGAAGCCGAGTATGTTGCAGCCTCGGAAGCATCTAAGGAGGCAGTTTGGATTCGTAAGTTCATTCAGGAACTTGGTGTTGTTCCTTCGAGTGCAGATCCTTTGGTTATCTTCTGTGATAACACTGGAGCAATAGCACAAGCAAAGGAACCACGGTCGCACCAGAAGTCCAAGCACATACAGAGACGGTTTCACTTGATCCGGGAGATCATTGATCGAGGCGAGATCAAAATCTGCAAGGTTCATACAGATGACAATCTGGCTGACCCGCTTACCAAGCCTCTGGCGCAGCAGAAGCATGAGAAGCACTGTAATAATATGGGTTTGAGATTTCTCAACCATTAGATTAAGTGCAAGTGGGAGATTGTTGGGGTATGCCCTTAAGGCTAATGTTTGAGGCCTTGGGATACTATCAGTATCATGTATAAACTCTTATGTTTATAAAGGCAATGGTTGTTATTCAGGTTATTACATTGTCTGCTGCAATAACTGTGCTTCTGAATAATGTCTCAATGCTGTTCAGCTAGGCTGACATGCTATATGTCCTTAGTCGAGATATCTTGGTGAACATGAGACAGCCTTGATATGATTGAGACTAATATGTGTTCTAATCTTATAGGATGCTTCGAGCATGGAATAAGATGTAGACTCATGGGTACATTGGATGTACTGGACAGACCCTACTAGGATATTCAATTGCTTGTCACAATGTGAATAATCCTTGTGTGCAACAAGTGGCATACTTCCTCTGACTTGAGATCACTTGTGTTTCTAAATGATGATTGTCATTGTTTTGAGGTAGTTCAATATCATTTGAAACATAATGGTTATAAACTATCTTGGATAATGATCATGAGTCAGGTTAGGGCACTGGTGATAGATATAGGATTGCCGTCTCTTTGTTTAAGGAGCATGATGTTCTATGGGGCCCCCCCTGGATGAGATGATTGAGAAAGTGTATGGCCATACCCAGGTGACTATGTTCATCTGATCTAATCATGCTCATCATATTGGAGTTACAGGCTTGACACGCTTGTCCAATGAGAACATCCAGTGGCAAAGGAAATTTGTATGCCTTGTGAAATGGATTCACACTTGTGCTGTGGTTTGGGTGTAGTCTTGGAAGACTCTTTCCTTTATATCGGGAGACAGTGATGTGTTGCTAGATACCCCTCACTGATCGTGATAATGTGAGTTATCGTTACCGACATTTAAAGGAAACCCTCAGGGTCGCACAATTTGATGATATGGCTTACTTAAGTCAGATCGTATAGACTGAATTGATTAAGTTCAGTTTAAAGGGATTTAGACTCTGATTGTAAGTGAGATCTAGTCTGATCATGTTTGATTGATTGGGGCTTGAGATCGGTAAGCTTCGATCGAGAGATTGGATGCTAGATCGGTGAGATTAGAGGTGGCCAACGGGCCGGGCCGGCCCGCACGGCCCGGCACGACACGGGCCGGCCCGCACGGCCCGGCACGGCCCGTTGACCAAGTCAACGGGCCGCGGGCGGCCCGCGGCCCGGCTCGGGTCGTGCTGGGCCGAAGGTCCGCGGCCCGCGGGCCGGGCCGGGCACGGCCCATGGTCGGGCCGGGCCAGGCACGGCACGGGCCCGTGCCAGGCACGGCACGGGCCCGTGCCGGGCACGGCACGCGGGCCGTGCTCGGCACGGCACGCGGGCCGGCACGGGCACGGCACGGCTGGAATGGGCGGCAACGTTCGAAAATTTGATTTGGGCATGCATTTTTACCAAAATAGCCCTATAACGGTTTGAAAAAATTTAAAAGTTAGGGATATAATTGTCTTTATGTTATAAAATTACCATTTTAGCCCCTTTTAATAATTAAAAATAGGGGATAAATATGTAAATTTACACCCAATTCATCCCTATAAATTGACCCCCCAACCCTCTCATTTCTTCACACAAGTTTCCAATTAACTTTGGATTACTTTCTCATTCTCTCTTAATACTTTCCTAATCTCTTTTCTAAGTCTTGAGTTTCAATTAGCCATCAAGATTTCAAAGCTCCCTCAGTCCCTCGGTCTAGTCACGTGGAGAAGATCAAGTAAGTAGTAAATTAATTTACTTTTAGTCTTTTATAATGTAATTGTACTTAAATTTAAATTATTCTAATATAATTTTTTTTCATAATTATGATTAAATTAAGGTTGTTGAAGGCTGAAAGTGAAACCTCAACTTCTTAGTTCTTACTTACTAAGCGATCTTCAAACACGTGATAAGGTAATTTTTTAATGTATAATTTATTATTAGTAAGTATTTAATCTTATTTTTTAAATTTTTTTGGCTAACTTTTAATATTATATGTAGAATTAATGGCGGGATTGAACAATACATGGGATCTTTTGCCATGGGAGATTGAGGCATTCGAGCAAGAGCTAATGGGGACAAGTACTAACCCCGTTATGCCACCTGATCAAGATCAAGATGCCAACCCTCCGCCTTACGACCCAAATCAACAACAGCAAGATCATGTTGAATTTGAGCCTACTAACACTATGCAGGGAGAGGAGGGATGCAGTGCAAACCCTCATGAGTCTACTGTGTCAGGCTCAAGAAAACGCACGAGCAACGTTTGGAAGAGCTTCGATGTGGTGATGATTAACGGCGAAGAAAGAGCCAGCTGCAAAAAGTGCAAAAAAGTCTTGACTTGCAAATCATCGGGTGGAACTGGTCATTTGACTCGCCACATCAGAAGCTATCAAACTCAAATCGATCGTGCACAGGCTACTCTAAATCTTTCCTCTAGTTCTTTTGAAATTTTTAATTATTCTACTGAAGTTCTTAGAAAAGAATTAGCTAAATTTATTGTTTGGGATGAACAACCATTTTCTTTAGCAGAAAATTATAAATTTGAAAAATTTATACATAAATCACTACAACCTAAATATAAAAAAGTAAGTAGACAAACCATGCGTAGGGATGCTATAAAATTTTTTTCTGAATATAAAACTAATCTTTTACAAGTTTTAATTACATTAACTTCTTGTATTTCTTTAACATCTGATATTTGGACCAGTAATCATTCTGATCAGTCATACATGTGTATTACGGCACATTGGATAGATAGTGAATTTTTTTTACAAAAAAGAATTATTGCATTTAAAATTTTTGAATATCCTCATACTGCAAATGCTATAGTTAGACAATTTCATAGCATTTTACATTCATATAATATAATTAATAAAATTTTTTCAATTAGTTTTGATAATGCAAGTAATAATGATAGTGCAATTGATAAATTAAAAAGATTGTTAAATCCAATATTTAATGGTGCTTTTTTTCATATACGATGTGCATGCCATATTCTAAACTTATGTGTTCAAGATGGAATAAGAGAAGTAGATGAACATGTAACTAAATTAAGAAATGCTGTTAGATTTGTTACTTCTTCTACTTCTAGAAATCAAGATTTTAGACAAACATGTAAATCTTATGGTTTGTCATATAAAAAATTTAAACTTGATATTAAAACACGATGGAATTCTACTTATGATATGCTAACAACATGTTTTCCATTTAAGGATCCTCTTACATTATTTTATAATGAAAGAATGCCTGATGGAAACATTGAAGAAAATGATTGGGATAAAGCAAAATTATTGCATAATATTTTAGAAATTTTTTATAATGCTAGCACTCATTTATCTGGTGTTTATTATCCTACATCATGTTTAATTTTAGAACATTTAGTTTTAATTAGTGAAATGTTTTCTCAATATAGACATGATGAAAATATTTTTCAAGTAATTTTTAAAATGGAAACAAAATTTAAAAAATATTGGAAAAATATATCTCCTTTATATTGTTTAGCTTCAATTATGGATCCTAGATTAAAATTAGAAGGTGTTCATATTTTATTAGATGAATATTATAGAAATATGGAACTTGAAGGAGTAGATGAGAAAAAAAATGAAGTTTCTACCTTATTAGATGAAATGTATAATGTTTATAATTTAAAATTTGGACATACAATGAATCCAACATCCTCTCAAACTAATGTATCTACTAGTAGTAAAAATATTACAGGAAGAATACGCTCAATTTTAAATAGAAAAGGAACATCAACAAGTAGATCTAGTAATTTTAATGAATTAACATTTTTTTTAGAAAATAATCATACATCTTTACTCACAGTAGAACAAATAGATAATTTTGATATTTTATCATGGTGGAGATCACAAGGAAAATCATATCCTGTGATTTCTGCCATGGCACGTGATCTACTAACTCCTCCGGTGTCTACTGTAGCATCGGAGTCTTGTTTTAGTGCCGGCGGCAGGGTGCTGGACGAGAAGCGAAGCCGAATGAACGAAGAAAGCGTGGAAATGTGTATTTGTCTTAAAGATTGGCTAGATGCTGAAGATCGTCTTCAAGATAAAGGTGGTCATTCAACTTCATCGGATGATGATGAACAAAGTCTTGGAAGTGCAAGCGGAAGCACCAATGGATAAACGTTGTAATAAATAATTATAAAAAAAGTTGTAGAAAGAGTTGTAGAAAGAGTTGTAAAAAGAGTTGTAAAAAGAGTTATAAAAAGAGAACTACGTAGGCCTGATTCCTCCTTTGAGTGGGGTACGTAGGCAGCCTGTAATAGGTCCGGTCTAAAATATATAAAAGTTTAACATTTTTTCAAAAATTTGTGTAATATACATTCTCAATTTTTTTTTATTTTTTCACATTTTATATATTTTAATTAAGTAATTTACTTATTAAAATATTTTTTTTTAAATTCGGCCCACGGGCCAAATGCGGCCCACGGGCCAAATTCGGCCCACGGGCCAAAACCGGGCCGGGCCCAACACGGCCCGCGTGCCTAATTGGGCCCGTTGGGCCGTATTTGACCCACGTGCCGCCGTTAGCCCGCGGGCCGTGCCAGGCCCGCGTGCCGGATCTGGCCCGCGGGCCGGATTCGTGCCCACGGCCCGGCGGAGCCGTGCCGGCGACGGCACGCCTAATCGTGCCGCGTGCCGTGCCGGGCCGAAGGAAATTTCAGCCGTGCCGTGCCCGGCACGGCACGATTACAATCGGGCCGTGCCTGGCACGGCCCGATTTCTGGCGGGCCGAGGCGGGCCCGGGCCCGGGCCGGCCCGGGCACGGCCCATGGCCACCTCTAGGTGAGATCAAGAGCATCAGGAGATGAACGGTTAGATCATGAGCCATTTGGTTCATAGAAGGTCTAGACCATGGCTTGGCTTGGTTTGATTTGGTCTTTGAACCAAATTGAGTTGGGTCAATTAGATTAAACCGGTTCAAGAGAATGAACGCATGGTTTAATCTTTGAAGCGTTATTGTCGGTTATGAAGAAGTGGGTGCATGCTCTTCATGGCTTGCTATTTTTAGTAAGTCTTCATGCGCCACCTCTTGAGAACGCCAATACGTTTTGACTCTTGCTCTCGACGCTCTCTCACGGGTGAAAAAAGCTTCCTTCACGTCTTGGAGAGGTCTCGGCCAAGTGGAAGAAGACATCTCATCCCTTTGATTCGATCAAAGACCCTTGAAGAACCTTGCTAGCACAAGGATCTCAAGGAGTAGGCGGCATCACCTTGTGTGCGCACCTTTTGGAGGAGTTTCATTCGAATCTCTTCTTCCTTGACGCCATCCAATAGAAATGGCTATGGTATGATTCCTAACTATAAGAGGTTGATCATATAAACATATATGTGATTATTGTTGAAACCCTAGCTTCCCATGCGAAAACTTTCTTTTGCGCCACCCTTAGGGTTTCGGCCCCCCAAGATTTAGGGGTCTTTCATCCTTCAATACTGAGTTCTTCCTGACCTCCATAAATCAAGAATATATCTTTGGTCATCCGAAGATATTTCAAAATGTTCTTGACTGCAATCCAGTGTGCCTTCCCTGGATTACTTTGGAATCGACTGGTCACGCTTAACCCGTAAGCGACGTCTGGGCGAGTACACAACATTGCATACATAATGGACCCAATAGCCGAAGCATAAGGCGTATTGTCCATTTCATCTTTCTCAGACTGTGTTTGAGGACACTGGCTCTTTGAAAGATTCAAACCATGTCTGACTGGAAGATATCCTCTTTTAGAATTTTCTAAATGGAATCTCTCCAGGACTTTATCGATGTAAGTACTCTAGCACAGCCCGAGAAGCCTCTTAGATCTATCTCTGTAGATCTTCACACCTAATACATAGGCAGCTTCTCCTAAATCTTTCATCTGGAAACATTTTCTTAACCATGCCTTGACGGCATGCAGTTCAGGAATATCGTTTCCAATGATTAAGATATCATCGACGTAGAGGACTAGGAAAATAATCACGCTCCCACTAAACCTCTTATATACACACGGGTCATCTTCATTTTTGATGAAACCAAATTCACAGATTGATTCATCAAAACGAATATTCCAGCTTCTAGATGCTTGTTTTAGTCCATAAATGGACTTCTTTAATTTGCATATTTTATGACGATCTGATGGATTGGTGAAACCTTCAGGTTGTGTCATATACACATCCTGTTCTAGTTTTCCATTAAGGAAAGCGGTCTTCACATCCATTTGCCAGATCTCATAATCATAATATGCTGCTATCGCGAGAATAATCCGAATAGACTTGAACATGGCTACTGGAGAGAAAGTTTCATCATAATCTATCCCGTAGATTTGTTTGAAACCTTTCGCAACTAGCCTGCCTTTATAGGTAACCACGTTACCATCCATGTCAATCTTCTTCTTGAAGATCCACTTACAGCCTATAGGGATTACTCCCGGAGGCGGATCAACCAAATCCCAGACTTGGTTATCTGACATGGAGTCCATCTCGGCTCGCATAGCTTCAAGCCATCTTGCTGATTCCGGTCCACTGACCGCATCCGCATAAGTGAGGGGTTCATCATCAATGATGTAGACTCCGTCATAGCGCTCAGGCTGTCGACGGATCCTTCCCGATCTTCCCGGTTCCCGTGATATCTGAGCCTCAGGTTGAACATCAACCTGTTCTATTTGCTCAGTCTCATCCAACTGAGTTTGACTACTTTGTCCTTCTTCTGGATTTTCATCCAGCTTTATTTCTCTCCCACTGGCCTCTTGCAGAAGAAATTCCTTCTCAAGAAAAATAGCCGTACGAGCAACAAATACTTTGTTCTCTTTGGGATCGTAGAAATAATAACCCTTAGTTTCTTTAGGGTAACCGACAAAGATACATTTATCAGATCTGCTCTCCAGTTTCCTAGAGGCGAGCTTTTTGACATAAGCCTCGCAACCCCAGATTTTGATAAATGTCAAGCTCGGCTGTTTCCCATACCATAACTCATATGGCGTCTTTGAAACGGCCTTGGATGGCACTCGGTTTAGTACCTTTGCCGCTGTTTCCAGTGCAAATCCCCAAAAGGAGTAAGGTAGAGTAGCCTGACTCATCATAGAACGAACCATATCCAGTAAGGTTCTATTTCTCCTCTCGGACACACCATTCCATTGTGGTGTTCCTGGCGGAGTGAGCTGTGAGATAATCCCACACTCCTTCAGATAGTCAGTAAACTCTCGACTCAAGTATTCTCCACCTCGATCTGAGCGAAGTGCCTTGATATTTCGGCCTAGCTGATTTTGTACTTCATTTTTGAACTCTTTGAACTTGTCAAAAGATTCACTTTTATGTCTCATCAGATAGACATAACCATATCTACTAAAATCATCAGTAAAGGTAATGAAGTATGAATAGCCACCTCTGGCATGTTTACTAAATGGCCCACACACATCACTGTGAATGAGGTCAAGTAAACCTGAAGCCCTTTGACCTTTGTTAAGAAAAGGAGCCTTCGTCATTTTGCCCATTAAACAAGACTTGCATGTATCAAGCTCCTCATAGGAGAATGATCCCAGCAGTCCATGGTCATGCAACCGCTTAATGCGCTTCTTGTTAATGTGGCCTAAACGACTATGCCATAGCAAGGTGCTGTCATCAGCATACTTGGCTTTCTTATTATCAATTTGTTGTACAGAACATTCCATGTCCAACATGAATAACCCATTGTTAATTGACCCAGTAGCATAAACAATATTATCTAATGAAATACAACACTTTAAAGTTTTGCATTCAAAGGAAAACCCTTTCCTGACAAGAGCAGGAATAGAGATAATATTCTTAGTTATGCTCGGTACAAAATAACAATTGTCCAGTTCTAATACATAACCAGATGGTAAAGAGATGTAATATTGTCCTACAGCAACAGCAGCAACTCGTGCCCCGTTTCCAACTCGTAGGTCCACCTCATGCTGTCCCACCTGTCTTCTTCTCTTGAGTTCCTGTACATTTGAACAAATGTGAACTCCACATGCAGTGTCCAACACCCATGAAATAGAAGAAGAAGAAGATATCATGACTTCAGTCACAAAAATACCTGAGCTAGAAGTGAAAGGCTTGCTTCCCTTCTTATCTCCTTGGAGCGCTTTACAGTCCTTCTTCCAGTGACCCAGCTGGCCACAATGGAAACATCTGTATTCCTTCGACCGCTTGATCTTTTGTTTCAGAGCCTTGTTGTAGCTCTTGACAGGGGCTTTGCCCTTCTTCCCCTTCTTCTTGTTCCTGGAAGGAATCATCAAGACAGAGGATGAAGGCTTTCCCTTTTCAAGAGTCTGCTCTGTAGTATAGAGCATGTTCAGTAACTCTGCCGGGGTACAGTCGATCTTGTTCATATTAAAATTAATGATGAACGGATCGAAAGAGACCGGGAGAGACTGCAGGATAATGTCTACAACAAGCTCCTGATTGATGGTGTGTCCCAGTTTCTCTAGAGCCTCTTTGTACCCAATCATCTTGAGTACGTGAGGTCCCACTAGACTCCCTTCAGTCAGTTTGCTCTGAAAGAAAAGTTTTATCAAGTTATAGCGTTCAGTCCTTGCCTGTGCAGCATACAACATCTTGAGATTTGCTATAATTTCAATAGCAGATAAATCCTCATGCTGACGCTGAAGCTCTGGCGTCATAGACGCAAGCATAAGGCAAGCGACATCAATGCTATCATTGACATGCTTCTCATAAGCATCCCGAACCGCCCTTGCGGCGTTCGCAGCGGGTTGAGGCGGTATTGCCGTCTCAAGGACATACAGTTTCCTCTCAGCCTTAAGAACAATCTTAAGGTGTCCGTACCAGTCTGAGAAGTTTGGCCCAGCAAACTTCTCCCTTTCCAGTAAGGATCGCACATTGAACGCTGTGGTGTTCGTTGCTGCAGTAATCTACAACATTGCAAGAACAACAAGGTCAGTATCAATGTTAGAATCAATCCAGGACTTAAGAATGATTCTTTTCTCACTATTTTATCTGACTGAAAAATCCATTAAAACAGTCCGAAAGAGTAACACTCTTTTAGTCAGATGGGATCCAGATTTCATACTTGGTCTCCGCGTCCCGCTCAGGCGAGATAAGATGCACAGAGAGTACAAGCACTAATCACCGGTAGGCTATCCATGCCAATCGCCAACCCGTGCGATTCCCCTTCATCTAGGCAATCCAGAAGACTGTGCCAACTGAGTTGGTACAACACAGTCTCTGATTCCACAGATGGCTGCCTCCATATAGCTAACATATGCTCAATATGTAGCCCACATGGTCAAGCTGACCTGACCTACTCCCTGGACCACCACGTGCTATGCTGAGCAACGAGAAGCGATAAATCCCTTCTCTGTAACACGCAGGTGTAATCACACACCATCTGAAGATAGATGGGCGTGCCCACTGAGTGGGTACAACACGGCCCCAACGATAGTCAGAACAGTGAGGTTTCGCGTCAGAAGGCTTACGTGCTTGATATTTAACGTTGGATTTTAACGGTCCTTTTATCTTCTTACTATCATGCATATCCTATGTCGATAGCAGAAAGATAAATCATACAGGTGCTAAAATTACTTAAAACAGTAAATTGAAAGCACGATGATCTTATGTGGTAAACGCCCATTAAACCTAAGTAAAACCCTAGTTTTACACAAGTCTTCACTTGAGCTCTTCATGGGTCTCTTGCATCTCATCTGGCCCAGTCCGGGCCCAAGCGCCCTCTGCAGCTCAGATGCGCCCACCAGACTGGTTGCGCCTGTGCTAGAGTCAAACTCTAAACCTCCCACCTGGTCAAGCCACTTGCTGCAAGCGCCTCTGCCATGTGTGCTCTGTGCTCATGTCTGATTAAATTACATTTTAATCTATCTAGACATGATTTGACTCGTAGGTCAATTACACATTGTCATAAATTGAAATGTGATTCGCAGATCACAATAATAATTTACAATTAATCCAGGCACGCAGGCCCCAGCACAGCACACAATTTAGGGCAGTCCACATAAGATGAAATAAACATCCAAGCATGTTATAACGTACAAACATGTGATCCAATCATCTTAACAGAAAATAAAATTTTGAAAACCCCATGGCATCAATTTTATTTCCTTATGAGCCCTACTACCTTACAACGGTCCATTAATAGGGATCCACTCATCAGACCTAGTCAGACCCACTGCCCTTGCATGCACCAAGTCATAACTGACTTGCGTTGACCTCATGGTCAACAATGCATGCCTTAAGGGCTGAACGTCCCACATGATTTCTGGCAAGCGGGTGTGACCCCGGGCCTTAATCATGATCGTTCACTGGTCGCCTCGATCAGACATCGCTACACGCCCTTCTGCAGTCGACCTATAGCCACCTGATGCTTGCGCATAGGTGCTATCTGGTCGACCCATCTAGGCTGTCAGATGGTCTGATCAGACTGTTGGGTCCAGACTAGACTGATGACTTCAACCCTAGTAACCCGTCTAAGTGTTTCAAGTAGGCGCCAGATAGATCTATGTGAGGGGCGCGCAAGATGTTAAATTTTGGTAAAAACAATTTTCAACATGCATCATGCGCAAGTTTCATATGAAAGAAACATGTAGATCTACTCATAAAATAAACATGGATCACACAAAACAAAGCGATCATATAGTTCATACCAGAACCAGCTCTGATACCAATTGTAAGAGAGAAACCCTAAGCAGGCGCATATAAAAATTTTTCTAGGGTTTCATGAAGATCGCATAAGGCATGAATATATGATCAACTTAAGAATTTGCCAAGATCAAATAAAAGATCATACCATAGCCATGATTGGATGGTGACTTGGAAGAAGAAGGCGACGCGGCTTTCCTCCAAAGTGGACGCACACAAAGGTGATGATGGCTTCCTCCTTACGCGTTAACCTTGTGCTAGCAAAGACGCCAAGATCCCCTAATCGAATGGAGGAGATGAGATGTTAATCTTGCTGGCCGAAAGCTCTCTCCTTCTCTTCCTCTTTCGTATCTCCAAGACACACACACGAGAGGAAAAAAAAACTTCAAGCGAGAGAGAGGGAAGCGTTAAGGCGTTATCCAACGTGGGAACGCTTCATGGGTTTCCAAAAATAGAAAGCCATCAAGCCATGCGCTCACGTTTCTAACCAAAACGCTTTCTCACAATGAACCATGCGTTCACTTATGTGAACCGGTTCTTTTGCATTTGGTTCAAAGACCAAACCGAACCAAGCCATGATCTAGATCTCATATGAACCAAATGGCTCAAGATCTAACCATACATCTCTTGATGCTCTTGATCTCACCGATCAAGCATCAATTCTCTCGATCGAAGCTTACCGATCTCAAGCCCTAATCAATCAAACATGATCAGACCAGATCTCACTTCCAATCAGAGTTTAAACTCCTATTAAACTGAATTAGAACAATTCAGTCCACACGATCTGACATAAGTAAGCCATATCATCAAATTGTGCGACCCTAAGGGTTTCCTTTAAATGTCGGTAACGATAACTTATGTTATCACGAACAGAGAGGGGTATCTAGCAACACATCACTGTCTCCCGATATAAAGGAAAGAGTCTTCCAAGACTACACCCAAACCATAGCACAAGTGTGAACCCAAGTCACATGACATATGTGTTTCCTTTGCCACTGGATGTTCTTATTAGACAAGCGTGTCAAGCCTGTAATTCCAATATGATGAGAGTGGTTAGATCAGATGAACATAGTCATCTGGGTATGGCCATACACTTTCTCAACCATCTCATCCAGGGGGCCCCTTTAGAACATCACACTCCAAACAAGGAGAAGGCAATCCTATATCTATCACTAGTGCCCTAACATAACTCATGTTCATTATCCAAGATAATCTATAACCATTATATTTCAAATGATATTGAACTACCTCAAGACAATGCCAATCATCATTTAGAAACACAAGTGATCTCAAGTCAGAGGAAATATGCCACTTGTTTGCATACAAGGATTATTCACATTGTGACAAGCAATTGAATATCCTAAGTAGGGTCTGTCCAGTACATCCAATGTACCTATGAGTCTACATCTTATTCCATGCTCGAAGCATCCTATAAGATTAGAACACATATTAGTCTCAATCATATCAAGGTTGTCTCATGTTCACCAAGATATCTTGACTAAGGACTATACTGCATGTCAGCCAAGCTGAACACCATTGAGACATTATTCAGAAGTATACATATAGCAGCAGATAATGCAACAACCTGAATAACAACCATTACCTTTATAAACATAGAGTTTATACATGATACTGATAACAACCCAAGGCCTCAAACATTAGCCTTAAGGGCATACCCCAACATACCGAAGGTCATGGGTTGAAGCAATAAACTAAAAAAGTATGTATTTATGTGGGTACATGCCATGAGAGAAATCATTTCACATAAACTCCGCTGTCCTTAGTAAATTCTTTCCAAATAAGAGGATATGAGTTCCATTGCATTGATTATGTGATCCGTGCACTCTAATCTCGTCACCAGAAAAAAAAGGTGGTAATCGAGTTAGAGAATGTGAATGATGCCAAAAAAAAAAAATTTGATATGAGTGGAAAAAGATCTTGGAAACCCTATTCCTGTAAACAAAAGCATGATAGATTTGAACTAAAAATTGGGTGAAATCATGAGATTGCAAATTCTATTTATTGTACATGTTGCAAAGTTTTATTTGATTGAATTATGGATCTAGAGGGTTGAGTTCTAAGAATGATATGTTTATTTGAAATTGTATAAATCAATTGATAGAACTTTTCATTGATGAGTTGTATTTTAGAAATTTATTGAGCATGAAAAGGTTACTCTTTTAATCAAATTTTAATTTTTGCTTGAGGACAAGCAATGTTTGAGCCTTATGTATTTTGATGACACCAAAATATATAGTATATTTTGTATCATTTTTTGATATCTTTTCATGCTAGATTGAAGATCTTTTACTTGTTTTCATACTAAATTTATCGATTATTGCAAAGTCTACTTCTATTTTGGTTTTTCATGGTTTTTAGGCAAAAAGGCACTATTTTAGGTGTTTTCAAGCAAAATCAAATATATGGAAGAGTTCTCATCATCAAGAAGAAGTCACCCAAGAAATTTCATGCAAATCGAGGCAAGGAACCCAAAATACGGCAATGCCGTAAGGGATTTTACGGTACCGTATTTTTCACGGCTACCGTATTATCGAGATCACGGCTGTACTTTGGTGATTTTCCAAACAGAAGGTTTTCGCGAAAATACGGCACCGCCGTAAGGATTTACAAGGCCGTATTTTGGGGCACTTTCTGAACAGAGACTTTTGCCAAAATTACGGCACTACCGTAACCCAGTTTACGGGCCGTATTTTGAAGCATCTTCAGAACAGAAAGTTGCCCTGAAATTACGGCACTACCGTAAAGAATTACACAGGCCGTATTTCCCCGACGAATCCGACCAGAGAGTTCAGCCGATTTTACGGCACTGCCGTAAACAAAATTACGGTGCCGTATTTTCCAGCAATTTCAGAACAGAACGATCGATGGATTTTACGGCAGTGCCGTAAGATATTACACTGCCGTATTTCGGTGTTTGAACGCGATTCCCAGGTCAATCTTCACGCCCGATCTTTGCGGAGATTCTTGCGGGTGATCCAGGGCTTTATATTCAAAGCCGTAAGAAGCAAAAGCGGAGCTTTGGAGGGTAGGATTAGCCAGACACCAAAAGCCCCAAACTTGGTTAACTGTCGAGGGAGAATTCGGAGTACACGCCACCGCCTAGGGTTTCACCACAGCGCCCGATCCAGATGATCTCCGGCCGTGATTCTTTTATTGAAGCATCGCCTGGTGAAGAAGACGATGTGCCAGAGGTTTCAGATCGAAAGGAGACAAATTGGAGGAGAAATCAGAGGAAGAAGGATCGCCACCACTGTTCACGCCTTCTTTTGCAAAATACGGCTGTGAAATACTTCACAGCCATGCCTTATTTTCTAAAAAAAACTCTTCCTTTTGTTGATTTTCGATTTTCTGAAATTATGGAATATTGTATTTCCTTCACCATGCTAGCTTAAATTACTCTTGGGCCATGGGGGAGTAGTTCACTTTATTTTTAATGATTAGATAACTTCTTTCTCACTATTTCGTTGCGTTTAATCTTAGCATGATGATTTTGCTCTTGTGATAATTGTGCTTAGACTCTCTATAGATCCATGTTACTAATTATGTTTTTAGAATTTTCGCTATTGACTGAAAGGTAATTGCTTGAGAATTTGGAACCCTAGAATTGCATGTTAGGATCCCTTCCTTAGGTTAGATCTAATTTGATCTGTTCTAGTAGATTAATTGCCATGATTATAACATGTATCTATAGATCGAGTCTATTTGTCAAAAGTGGAGATCTTGTGTGAAAGCAAGGATCGGAACGTTGGAGATCCAAGAGTAAAACTAGTGTCGAGACTCGGATGCACGAAAGTGATCCTTGAGACTCTTCTAGAGATTATCAACCTAGAATTCGGATGCACGAAAGTGATCCTTGAGTTCATTGTTTGATAATTTACTTATCTTCAGCGTTGGGATGAATCTTGCACGAAAGCGAGGACAAATCCCTGTGCGGTTGTTTGCACGAAAGTGAAACAATCCTTTTATTAAGTAAATTACATCTTGATCATGATAAAATTGAACTAACGAAATCCTTATTCATATCTAGTCATAAAAGTTAAAGTGAACGAAACCCTAGTCTCAGATTTCTCTCTGATAGTTTTCTCTCGTTTATTTGCGATATTTGCTTGACTTTAATTCGATTGCCTAGATAGTGAAAAATCAATTATTTAGTATTTGACAACGTAGGTCCCTGTGGATTCGATACTTTCTTTATTACTTCGTATACCCGTGCACTTGCAGTTTAACATTAAGTTTTTGGTGTCGTTACCAAGGATTAGTCCAAGGTACACGTGTGCCAGACTTGTAGTGTTCCCTTTCGGGCTATCAAACATAACAATGAACCTGTCTTGGAAAAATCTCCTGTACATGAGGAGTCCCATGCTAGTTTTCCAACTCACCAAGGTTATGAGCCATGTCAGCCAGACATTCCTAGACCTAGTTCACCAGCACCTTATAGGCCACATGTACCTTTTCCCCAAAGATTAGTCCAAGCTAAGTTAGATAAGCAATTTGGGAAGTTTCTTGATGTTTTGAAAAAGCTTTATATTAACATTCCATTTACTGAAGCTTTATCTCAAATGCCCACTTATGCTAAATTTTTAAAAGAAATTTTGTCAAATAAAAGAAAGATAGAGAGTGTAGTACTATCATCCAAAACAAGTTGCCACCAAAATTAAAAGATCCAGATAGTTTCTCGTTTTCTTGTTCAATTGGGAGTATAGCTTTTGACCGAGCCTTTTGTGACTTAGGTGCTAGTGTAAGCCTAATGCCTTTATCTATTTGCAAAAAATTGGACATGGGAGAGCTTAAACCAACTTCAATATCTTTGCAGCTCACTAATAGCTCGGTAAAGTATCCTGTTGGAATCTTAGAAAATGTTCTGATCAAAGTAGGTAAGTATTTTGTTCCAGCAGATTTTGTAGTGTTCGAAATGGAAGAAAGTTCTAAAAACATAATTATCCTTAGTAGACCATTTTTAGCCACACAGTAATTGATGTTAAGAAAGGAAAACTCACACTAAATATTGGTGAAAACATAATTGAGTTTGAGTTGATTGATTCATTAAAAAAACCATCATATTCAGGATCATGTTGTAGTATTGATGTAGTTGATAATGTCATTAATGATTTGCATAAGTTATTTGATGAACCTCCTAATTTTGAAAGTGACACTTCTCTTGAGTGTGTGAATAAAGAATTTCAGGAGAAAGCTGATTTAATTTCAGAAAAGAAAAGAAAGAAGAGACAGAAAAGAAAAGAAAGATTGAAGCTGCTTAACAAAGGAAAAAGGTTCTTAGGCAAAATTGGACACTATTTCTTGAATGAGCCTTATGTATTCAGAAGTTGTGAACAGAACAAAGAGAAATCAGAATGGCGACTAAACGAACCACGATCAAATCTGAGTGTAGAACGGTCAAGCTAATGACCTTTAAATTAGCACTTCTTGGGAGGCAACCCAAGCACTTTTACCTTAGATTAGTTTCTTTTATATTAGTTTATTTTTTTAGAATTAATTTTTCTTTTCTTTTTGCAGGAAAAATCAAATTTTGAGCAAAATACGACAGTACCATAATTTATATTACGGGCCGTAATTTTGGTCTATTTTCATCCAGAAAATTTTATGGCTTTTACGGCACTACCGTAATGATTTTTACGAGCCATAATTTCGTGTGATTTTCGACCAAAAAGTTTCCCTGATTTGGTTCGTATTACGGTAGTACCATAAATATTTTCGTGTGCCGTAATTTTGTATTGATTTTCATTTATTTCATAAAAAAAATCTCTCTTTATTTTTACAGCGATGTCGTATCCGCTATTACGGTACCGTAATTCAAGTTGATTTTTGACCCAAGAGTTTTGAGACTTTTACGGCAGTACTGTAAGTAATTTTATTTACCGTAACTTGGGGTAATTTTTGTACAGAAAGTTTTATGGTTTTTACGGCGGTATAGTAAGTATTTTCACTGGCCGTAATTTGGATCGAAATCTTTCCCGAGAGTTTTGCATCTTTTACGGTACTACCGTAATATTTTCCACAGGCCATATTTTCGACCCGTTTCTATCTAGAAAGTTTTCGTTTTTCAGGCAAAACACGGCACTACCGTAATATATATTGCGAGCTATAATTATAGTCTGAATTTTTACCGAAAGTTTTTTAGATATTACAGAGGTGCTGTAAATGTTTTCACGACCTGTGTTTTTGAGCAATCTTGAACCAGAACACATTACGGTAGTGCCGTAATGAAAATTACAGTCGTAATTTCATTCGTCCTACGTGATTCTGCAGCCATTTTTCGAGTTTTTCACTTGTGTTTCCGCTCGTTCTTGCGCCGACTGTTCTGCCTTACCCTCAAAAATTTCTGGTGATCCTTTCCACCCATCCTCGAGCTTCGATTTGTTGTTCTCCAGCTAGATCTAGTTGTTTCCGATTCGGCTTTGAGGATAGTAGGAGAGGTGGAGGTGATGATGGAGGCTAGGGAGGACAGCATGATGATCCCATGGATGCTACCCCTGAGTGATGTAGGACGGAAGTGTGTAACAATTCTACTAATTTGAAATGAGTTATTTATTTTTGTATTTTTAGGAAAAAAAACTTCAAAGTTCAGAAACAACAGATTTCCAGGGCAATAAATATAATGATTTATGAAAAGTTGCTATGCCTTGTAGGAAAATCCATAAATCGAAAACTTGAACTAATTAAACCAAGTTCTAGAACAACACTAGTTCGTTTGAATGACATAAAAAATAGATGGTGAGGAGCTGTCAACAATTTATGATGTTTGCAACAATATAGCTAGTCAGATTAGTCAATGAAAAGCAGTGCAGAATCTTATCAGTCTTGAGTTTTTGCTATACTTCCCAAGTTGATCTGCTGAGCCTTCAATGGAACCGACTATTCTGAGAGGTAGATCTAAACTAGTTCTTTCTGGTCGTGCCAAATATGAAGTTTATAGGGTAGCCAATCATGCTAGGCCCCTGCACAAAGAAGACTAATCAGATTGTTTTTGAAAAGAGAGTAACAGAATTTTCAGAGCAGAATTAATCAGATATCAAAATTTGATGTGTCACGTAGGTTGATCTAATCAATCTGGGTTTGGCTCGACTTATCCACGTGATAGAACCAAATGTGTTCTTCGTAATTTCATCAAGGTTCTAGAGTTTTGCTCCACCGATTGCTTAAAGAACCTGCACAAAAAATGCTAATCAGATTAGTTTTAAACAGGTGTAGGAATGTATCAGATATCAAAAGTTGCTAGGGGGTTTAGGATGATCTGCTGATTATGGGCTTGACCCAACTAATCAAAATTCTCCATCATCATAAGGATCTCCAACTGTAGCAGGTCCGGCGATCGTGCACTACCAGACGACCGCCGACCAACTCTGCTCAACGCTCACATTTCCCCTGTTTCCAAATCCCTGCACACTGTTGTCTTTGATCAAATCTAACTTGATTAGCATTATTGACGCAGGATTTTAGCGCGCTTGGACAAGCCTCCACCTCTGATGTTTGATGCTAATAGAAAGATCATATCCTCTTCTACCATTTTGATTAGTTGGGTCAAGCCCATGATGATGGAGAGGAGGTGGCCGGAGTTTGGAGGCAGAAGGTGGACTGTCGGAAGTGGACGATATCGAATGGCGGATCTAGGGCGGAAAGAGGGCGCGAACAGGGGATGTTGGATGCTGTCTTGATTATGGTGATCGGGGAGGCGGATGGATGGATGCCAGAGGCCGTGGCTTTGTCTAGACGATGAGGAGTGATGGCCGGAATTTCGTCTAGATCCGACGGCTGGATTGTAGCGGTGACTCACGAAACATTCAGAAAACCTGGAAAGTTTTGCTTGAAGGTTGATCTTGGGAGGAAAGAGAGAATGGAGGAAAAGGGAAGAGGGGAGGAAGGGTGTAATACTCTAGAGCAAAAAAAAATGTCTTACATGTTTTTGACAAAAACAAGATATGAGATTGTAGCATGCAAACTTGTAGTGCTATTATTCTAATGGTACTTGTGAATTTGTGGGTCTTGAATACTAAAGGATGAAAACCTAAAGGAAATGAGTAATATTATGGAATAAATAAGATGAAAATGAGAAAGAATAAAACAAGAAAATAATGGGTAAAGTTCACCTACAATTGTTGACCATGCCTATGCCACCTCATGTCATTTGATTCATCTTAAGCCTACACCTCATGCTCCTTAAGCCTACACCTCATGCTATAGGATTAACTAAAGAGAAATGTAGACAAAAAAAAGAAAAGGTAGCTTGATTCTTCGTGCATGACCTGAAGGGAAGAATAGCTAAGGAAAGGGAAGAAGAAGAAAGGGAGAAAACTCAAGTGAAGAGTGAATTGTGGTTTCTTAGGCAAGTTCTTCTTCTTTCTTTGTATTATTTTGCCTATTGATTCCAATGGATGAGAACTTATCTTTTATTTTCTTTATAAATTCAATTTTTTTCTGATATTTACGATTTTGGTAAATTTGGCCCTTGGAAGAATGAGCCATGCTATGTTACACAACAAGGAATCCTTATGTGCAGTAAACTTGACCTTTACCCATTCAACTTATCATAACTTTTGATTCCCGGGCCCAAATCGCATGAAATCAGATTCTTTATAAATAAGACTCAAACATCTTTCATTGGATTCGGATATTGAGTACTTTGGAACATATTATCATGTGTGTAACATCAGTTCAACCCGATCTAGTAAATCTATTTGTACAGTTTGGACCTTTATCTAGTGAGTGCTATATGTCCAAGTTATGTGATAGTAACGATACCAAATTTTTAGTTTTATATCAAGTAAGCTTCATAACCTACTCCTGGAGCCTTTATTTGCATGATTTGGATATGAAATAAAATTATGCTCGAATTTACACTTAACCCTAAAAAATCTGGAAATCTCATTATCCTGATTTTGACCTATTGCTATTTCATAGCTCATAACTTATTGTGTTGAGCTCCATTTTAAGTAAAACTTGATTTCTCAGAAAGTAGATTCAAAATCCTTTGTTTTCACATAAATATTATATCAAATGGTATCATATGAAGAACTTGATGTCCATGGCAAACAAGCTCCAGATTTTGGATTTTGGGTTACTTGACCCTACACTATGTACCAAATGGTCTTTTATTTGCACTCTATGGATAGATATGTCTCTTCCATTTGGCTTCCATTTGGAATTGAATATATCAGCACTTGTCACTTGTATGAACTTTATGATTCACCTCTTTGAGGGCTGATACATATCAAGAAGCCTATTTCACCATGAATGAAAGTATGTTCTATTTTGTCATGTATCTCATGTATGAACTTTAAGGTTCACATGTTTGAGGGTTTGATACATATATCAATAAACTCATTTTTGGTATGTTTCCATTTATTAATGTATGAATGCTAGTGGGAATAACATTATGAGCCCAAAAGGGAAAAGACTATGAGCCCAGAAATAGGAAGAGATTGATAGTTGTGGAACAAAGTGCTACATGGAACAAAGTGCCACATTAGCAATAATGGGGGCCACCTCTTGAATCCATGGGAGCCACCTCTTGAATCCCACTATCTCTGATATGGGGAGCCATGACAGCTCCAGCCAGCATATGTTTGAGTTTCACCTTGACGAGGGTGGAATATGCTTCCAGATGTGGAAGATCTATGTTATTTATGATTTCCCACTATGTTGTGTATGATATGTCTCTTTGGATTGATTTCTTCTTTATGTTCATTATGCTTACCATGTCACTATCATGTCTCTATTTGATTTTACCTATGGAACCATGTGAAGATCTATTCTATATAACTTGGTATGACCCATCTTATGTTTGGCATCTTCTTTACTTGCTGGGCTTTCATGCTCAACCTTTGTATTTCTAACCCTTTTTCAGGTTAACTTATGGGCTATATGTTTTGTGGAAGATAATGGATAATTGATGGGGAAAACTTTTGAGTATTTTGGAAATGCATTATGTATGCATTATGTAAAGGCTATTGTACAAAGTATGTTTTATATCATAGTTTGTATATGAATATTCAAAAGATGTTCTGGTCTTGAACGATGAACTTGAGTTTTTATGAGATGAGAAAGATTTCCTTCTGTAAATGAAAGTTTGGATTTTTAGTTGTTACTCCTAGGTGACTATGCTATATAAATCAAGTTTTGATATTCATGTTGAGCAGATTTTTTTTATGAGTTGATTCTGGGTACATATAGCAAAATTTTTTTTATATTATTATTATTTCATAAATCGAATTCTCATCTAGGGATGTGACAATTATGGTATCAGAGCAAAAGTTTGAGGATTTTCTAGGTTTATTTTTGTAGTTGATTATGTTGATCTTTAGTGATTAACAAAACTTCATTTGTTGATTGTTAGGTAATCAATATGACAAGGTCATCACAATCTCCTAGTGATTCTCCAACTCACATGGCTGGTATTTTAAAAGCTTTGGAGACGATGTCTAGCATGATGCACCAACAAATGACAAGAAGTGAAAATCAAAATAATTCTATAGCATCAAGTCAACAAAGTACTGATCAGCTAGGACTAGAGAAGTTTAAAAAGTTGAATCCTCCTGCATTTTATGGTGATCCAAATCCAGATGTGGCAGAAAGGTGGCTTATGCAAATGGAGAAATTATTCACTGTTACAAATTATTCTGATAGTCAAAAGGTATTATTAGCATCATTTATGTTTGAAGGTGAAGCAGAGCATTGGTGGAGAATGCTAAAATGGGTATCTGATTCAAGGGAGGAAACCATCACATGGAATTATTTCTTAGAAAAATTCAATGAAAGATACTTTCCAGAATGCATTAGAGATCAAAAGGAGATGGAATTCCTGCAGCTAATTCAAGGAAATGGTACGGTGACACAATATGATGCTAAATTTACAGAGTTATCAAGATTTGCCCCACACATGGTTGACACTGAGGTGAAGAAGACAAAGAGATTTGAAAGAGGTTTAAAACCAAGTATAAGAACAAGACTTTCAACTTTGAAACTAAAAAATTATGGTGAATTAGTTGATAGAGCAACAATTGTTGAAAGAGATGTTGAAGAAATGCATGATATGAGAAATAAGAAGGGCAAAGCAAGAGAAATAGACAACAAGAGAAAGAGAGTCAATGAAGCTGAAACTAGTTATAAGAAATTTAGACCAACTACAAGTAACATGACAAGACCATCTCAAAGGCTTAAATCTTGTGTTAGTTGTGGAGGGAAACATGAGACCAAACAATGTTATAGACTTATTGGTGCATGTTTTGCTTGTGGTAAGCAAGGACATCTAGTTAAAGACTGTCCACAGAATAAAAGGAAAGAGTTAACATCCACAAAACCAGTAGCCCATGCTAAAGTGTATGCTATTGCTGAATCAGATGCCAAGGCTTCAAAATCAGTAGTTGAAGGTATAATTAACTTTTCAAATCTAGAAGCAAAGGTCTTATTTGATCCTGGCTCAAATCTGTCATTTGTTTCCCCTCATTTTGCATCTCATTTGGGGAAAGAACCTAAGCAGCTTGATTTTAGATATTGTGTCTCAACACCAGTTGGTGATTCTTTACTTGCTACTCTTGTTTATCCTTGTTGCTTAATCACAATGGGTGAATATGAATTTCCAGCAAATTTGATACTTTTAAACATCCAAGACTATGACATTATCCTTGGTATGGACTGGCTTTCTTCATATCATGCTCTTGTAGACTGTTATAACAAGATAGTCACCTTGAATCTACCCAATAACATCCAATATCATTTCAAGGGTGTTGCACCTGATTCTGGTCTATATCTTATTTCATCTATGCATGCTTCTAGACTTCTCATCAAAGGGTGTGCATGCTATTTAGCACTGGTGAAAGAATGTCATGAACCTACTCCTAATCTGAATGTGATACCCATTGTTAAAGAATTTCCAGATGTGTTTAGAGATGATTTGCCAGGTTTACCTCCTGATAGAGATGTTGATTTTAGTATTAGTCTCCTCCCTGGTACCATGCCAATATCTAAGACTCCATACAGAATGACACCAACAGAGTTAGTAGAGTTGAAAAAGCAATTACAAGACTTATTAGATAAAGGCTTCATTAGACCTAGTGTCTCACCTTGGGGTGCTCCAGTGTTATTTGTGAAAAAGAAGGATGGTACATTAAGGCTTTGCATTGATTATAAACAATTAAATCAGGTAACGATCAAGAACAAGTATCCATTACCTCGAATTGATGATTTGTTTGACTAGTTGCAGGGGGCACAAGTCTTTTCAAAAATTGATTTGAGATCTGGCTATTATCAGTTGAAGATTAAGAATGAGGACATTTCAACAATAGCATTTAGAAACCGATATGGCCATTATGAATTCTTAGTTATGCCTTTTGGGCTAACAAATGCTCCTGCGGTATTCATGGATCTGATGAATCGGGTATTTCATTCACTTTTAGATATATGTGTAATTGTATTTATTTATGATATAGTGGTGTATTCAAAAAGTGATCAAGAGCACAAAGAGCATTTAAGGAGGGTACTGCAAGTGTTAAGGGAGAATCAGTTGTATGCCAAATTAAGTAAATGTGAGTTCTGGTTGAGGAAGATAAATTTTCTAGGACATGTTATTTCAGGAGAAGGGATATCAGTTGATCCACAAAAGGTAGAAGCTGTTGTCAAGTGGGAAAGACCAACTAATATAGCAGAGATGAGAAGTTTCTTGGGCATGGCAGGGTATTACAGAAGATTTGTAGAAGGTTTTTCTCAAATTACAAGCCCTCTCACCAAATTGATTAGGAAGAATGTACTGTTTGAGTGGAGTGAGGACTGTGAAGAAAGTTTTCAAGAACTAAAAAAAAGATTCACTAGTGCACCAATCCTTACTATTCCTAAAAGAAATGATGGATTTATAGTTTATACTGATGCTTCACAAAAAGGGCTTGGTTGTGTTTTGATGCAGAATGGCAGAGTGATTGCTTATGCTTCTAGACAGTTAAAACCTTATGAGCAGAATTACCCAACACATGACTTAGAGTTAGCTGCTATCATTTTTGCACTAAAAATTTGGAGACATTATTTGTATGGCCAGACATTTGAAATATACACTAATCACAAAAGTTTGAAATATATCTTCACTCAAAAAGAGTTGAATATGAGGCAAAGAAGATGGATAGAGTTATTAAAAGATTATGATTGCACTATTCATTACCAATCAGGTAAAGCTAATGTGGTAGCAGATGCTCTAAGTAGAAAATCTTCAAACATTGTGGCAACTCTAATGGTAAAGAAATGGCAGTTATTGGAAGAATTTTGTGGGTTGAAATGTAGGATTATCATGCAAAAGCCAAAAGTCATTTTTGCCTCTCTTAAAATTCAATGTGATTTTCTTCAACAAATAAAGGAAGAACAACTTCAAGATGCACTACTCAAGAGTTCTAGAGAAAAAGTTAATGATGGAGGGGGACAAAATTTTAAAGTCAGGGGTGATGGTATATTAGTGTATAGGGATAGAGTATGCATCCCAAGTGGATCTGAAATTAAAAATATGCTTTTGCAAGAGGCACACAAGTCCAAGTACTCTATACACCCAGGTAGTACTAAGATGTATAATGATTTAAAGAATTATTACTGGTGGGATGGTATGAAGAAAGATATTGCCATGTATGTTACAAATTGTTTGACATGTCAACTGATTAAAGCTGAACACCAAAAGCCAGGTAGATTATTGCAACCCTTGGAGGTACCTGAATGGAAATGGGAAAAGATAGCTATGGATTTTGTTTCTGGTTTTCCATTAACATCAAGGAAACATGATGTCATATGGGTGATAGTTGATCGGTTAACTAAGTCTGCACATTTCTTGCCTAGTAGAATGACATACTCTCTTGATAAACTCACAAGTTTATATATTAGTGACATTGTAAGACTTCATGGTGTTCCAGTTGAGATTGTATCTGATAGAGATCCAAGATTTCTCTCTAGATTTTGGAAAAGATTACATGAAGGTTTGGGAACTAATCTTAAGTTCAGTACAACTTTTCATCCTCAAACAGATGGACAATCAGAAAGAACCATACAAACACTTGAAGACTTACTAAGAGCTTATGTCATGGAGTGGAAAGGTGAATGGGATGATGATCTCTCTCTTATTGAATTCACCTATAATAATAGTTTTCACTCAAGCATTCAAATGGCACCATATGAAGCTTTATATGGAAGGAAGTGTAGGACACCCGTATGTTGGGAAGAAGTTGGTGATAGAAAGATTTTACAATCAGATATACTGCAGGAAAGAACTGATAAGATATATGTGATAAAAGATAAGTTAAAAGCTGCACAAAGTCATCAAAAAAGTTATGCTAATCATAGAAGAAAGGACATATAATTTCAAATTGGGGACCATGTATTCCTAAAGATTTCTCCTTCTAAAGGTGTTATACGATTTGGGAAGAAAGGCAAATTGAGCCCAAGATTCATTGGTCCTTTTGAGATTCTTGAAAAGATTGGTTCTGTTGCTTATCAACTTGCTTTGCCACCATCCTTAGCTAATGTTCATAATGTATTTCATGTTTCAATGCTCAGAAAGTATCATTATGATCCTTCCCACATACTTGATTACAAGCCTATTCTGATTGATCAAGATCTATCCTACATTGAAAGACCCATAAAAATTATAGATAGAAAAGAGAAGATTTTAAGAAACTGGGTTATACCACTTGTGAAAGTCATTTGGCAACATCATTCTATTGAAGAACCAACATGGGAGTTGGAAGAGGAAATGAAAAGAGCACACCCACACCTTTTTGATATTTCAGGTATGACAACTTTAGTGGACTAAAGTTTCTTTAAGGGAGGGAGAATGTAATACTCTAGAACAAAAAAAAAAATGTCTTACATGTTTTTGACAAAAACAAGATATGAGATTGTAGCATGCAAACTTGTAGTGTTATTATTCTAATGGTACTTGTGAATTTGTGGGTCTTGAATACTAAAGGATGAAAACCTAAAGGAAATGAGTAATCTTATGGAATAAATAAGATGAAAATGAGAAAGAAGAAAACAAGAAAATAATGGGTACAGTTCACCTACAATTGTTGACCATGCCTATGCCACCTCATGCCATTTGATTCAGCTTAAGCCTACACCTCATGCTCCTTAAGCCTACACCTCATGCTATAGGATTAACTAGAGAGAAATGTAGAAAAAAAAGAAAAGGTAGCTTGATTCTTCGTGTGTGACCTGAAGGGAAGAATAGCTAAGGAAAGGGAAGAAGAAGAAAGGGAGAAAACTCAAGTGAAGAGTGAATTGTGGTTTCTTAGGCAAGTTCTTCTTCTTTCTTTGTATTATTTTGCCTATTGATTCTAATGGATGAGAACTTATCTTTTATTTCCTTTATGAATTCAATTTGTTTCTGATATTTACGATTTTTGTAAATTCGGCCCTTGGAAGAATGAGCTATGCTATGTTACACAACAAGGAATCCTTATGTGCAGTAAACCTGACCTTTACCCATTCAACTTATCATAACTTTTGATTCCCGGGCCCAAATCGTGTGAAATCAGATTCTTTGTAAAGAAGGCTCAAACATCTTTCATTTGAGTTGGATATTGAGTACTTTGGAATAGATTATCAAGTGTGTAACATCAGTTCAACCCAATCTAGTAAATCTATTTGTACAGTTTGGACCTTTATCTAGTGAGTGCTATATGTCCAAGTTACGTGATAGTAACGATACCAAATTTTTAGTTTTATATCAAGTAAGCTTCATAACCTACTCCTGGAGCCTTTATTTGCATGATTTGGATACGAAATGAAATTATGCTCGAATTTACACTTAACACTAAAAATATGGAAATCTCATTATCCTGATTTTGACCTATTGCTATTTCATAGGTCATAACTTATTGTGTTGAGCTCCATTTTAAGTAAAACTTGTTTTCTCAGAAAGTAGATTCAAAATCCTTTGTTTTGACATAAATATCATTTCAGATGGTATCATATGAAGAACTTGATGTCCATGGTAATCAAGCTCCAGATTTTGGATTTTGGGTTACTTGACCCTACACTATGTACCAAATGGTCTTTTATTTGCACTCTATGGATAGATATGTCTCTTCCATTTGGCTTCCATTTGGAATTGAATATATCAGCACTTGTCACTTGTATGAACTTTATGATTCACCTCTTTGAGGGCTGATACATATCAAGAAGCCCATTTCACCATGAATGAAAGTATGTTCTATTTTGTCATGTATCTCATGTATGAACTTTAAGGTTAACATGTTTGAGGGTTTGATACATATATCAATAAACCCATTTTTGGTATGTTTCCATTTATTAATGTATGAATGCTAGTGGGAATAACATTATGAGCCCAAAAGGGAAAAGACTATGAGCCCAGAAATGGGAAGAGATTGATAGCTGTGGAACAAAGTGCTACATGGAACAAAGTGCCACATTAGCAATAATGGGGGCCACCTCTTGAATCCATGGGAGCCACCTCTTGAATCCCACTATCTCTGATATGGGGAGTCATGATAGCTCCAGCCGGCATATGTTTGAGTTTCACCTTGACGAGGGTGGAATATGCTTCCAGACGTGGAAGATCTATGTTATTTATGATTTCCCACTATGTTGTGTATGATATGTCTCTTTGGATTGATTTCTTCTTTATGTTCATTATGCTTACCATGTCACTATCATGTCTCTATTTGATGTTGCCTATGGAACCATGTGAAGATCTATTCTATATAACTTGGTATGACCCATCTTATGTTTGGCATCTTCTTTACTTGCTGGGCTTTCATGCTCAACCTTTGTATTTCTAACCCTTTTTCAGGTTAACTTATGGGCTATATGTTTTGTGGAAGATAATGGATAATTGATGGGGAAAACTTTTGAGTATTTTGGAAATGCATTATGTATGCATTATGTAAAGGCTATTGTACAAAGTATGTTTTATATCATAGTATAGCCAGATGAGAAAGATTTCCTTCTGTAAATGAAAGTTTGGATTGTTAGTTGTTACTCCTAGGTGACTATGCTATATAAATCAAGTTTTGATATTCATGTTGAGCAGGTTTTTTTTATGAGTTGATTCTGGGTACATATAGCAAAATTTTTTTATATTATTATTATTTCATAAATCGAATTCTCATCTAGGGATGTGACAAAGGGGCTCGGCCCTAGAAGCAGAAGAAGAAGAAGAACATCCGATAGAAAGGAAGATACTAAGAAAACTACTTCATTTGATTCATTCAAAACTCTATCGATTACAAGGATCCAGGCATGATACATATAGGCGAGAGTGACGTTGCTATTTCCATATTGATCAGCAAGAAGAGACGTTGAAGATTCCTTTGTGGTGTGCGAATGTTGAAGACCAAGGAGACATTGAGGCTTCTTTATTTGCAGTGATAAAGATTTAGCTTCGCTGGCACTTGATGATTTCTCCAGTCGGTTGGCTGAGAATAGTCGCATACTTTGCTTGCTGCAAGTCACAATTGTGGAATGGCTCAAGAACGTGCAGCAGCTTATTTAGTGGAGCAGCTTCTTAGCATGGATTACCATTATTTTTGAATTTAGCTGAAGTAGTCCATTTCTAATCATCGAGCTAGCTTTAGAGTTGAGCTTGCTAGCTTATTTATGAGCCTCCAGGCCGTTGACTAGGGTACTCGTAGACTCCACTTGTACCTTCGTGGCTTGTGATTGCTGCCTCCATCAGTTCTCCCCGGGTGAAAAAAATTCTTCCCCGAAGAATTGTTCTTGTGCACTTGGAGAAGTTCTGGAAGGGCAAGAGTCAATGTCCATAATCCAAGCTGCAAGTGAGGGATACCTGCATAAATTTCCCTTTCTCGGCCATACACATTAGTAAGTTTGTGATAGGAAATCCTTGGATTTAAGAAAGAACGGGGAATGATGAAATCAATATACTCAACTTCAATAAGTGCAAAGAGCAAAGCATGTTTGAGTTTGTTATGTGTTGTTGCTCCTAATGGTGGCTTAAGGGTGTGGGTAGAAGGATCTAAAAGACAAGATTCAAGGATCATAGGGTCCTAGGAGAAATTTTCTAAGTCTATGGGTTTCCCTAAGGATTGGGGATTTGGATCCAAGTCTAGCTGAAAAGGCTCAAAATATGGTTCCAAAAGACCTATGGGTTTAGGTTCAACTTTAGGTTCTAGTGCAATTTTGGGGTTGGGAACCTGTGGGTATGGGTCCTAAAATTGAAGGTAATTGAGATGGTTCTATTTCACTCTTAAGCTGAGACAAGTCTACAACGGTCTCTATGGGCAACTTAGGGGTAGTTTGACTCTCAAACAAGTCCACTATGGGTTCTTTAGCTGGAATGCTAGACTCAAGTTGAAAACCTGTGGGTATGGGCCATAAAATTGAAGGTAGAGGAATGGGTTCTACCTCATGATTTGCCTGTTGAGTTTCACATGTGTTATCTGGGCTTGTTTTTGTTCCCATGGTAGACTCTAAGGTTTGTATAGTCTCTTGAGAGTTTGAAGGAGTAGGTACCTTAGGGGTTTTAGGTTTGGATCTCTTGATCTTAATCTTTGGGTTTTGGCACCTTAAGACATATGAATCATCTTGCCTTTGGTAATACCCATTGACATCATATAACCAAGGTTCTCCTAGGTGGACATGGTATGTACCTTCTAAGGGTAAGACATAACACCAAACTTCTAGTAGAAGGGTACCTAATAAAATAGGAACTAAGCACATATGGTTCACTAAGATTTTGGTTCCATCATTCCTACTAATGGTGTAAGGGTCTGGGTTAGGCTCAGTGGTAAGGCCAAATCTATCAATGGCACTAGGAGTTATGAAGTTGAAGCTTATGGACTCATCTATGGCTACCTTACACATCTTATCTTTCATTTTGATGTAGGTATGGAAAAAATCATTCCTAAGGGTGACCCTATATGTTGGGAGTCTCTCTAGGTATCGGCTGTGGTTTTCCTCCTGAGTTTCACATGTCACATCTGGACTTGTTTTAGTTTCTAAGGTAGGCTCTAAGGTTTGTTCTTTAAGCTTTAGCCTATGTTGGATTTCACCAGTTTGTTTAAGCAACATGTCAACAGGAATAATGGGTTTAACATATATTGGTTCTTTGTCCTTAGGGTAGATTATGTGTTGCAAACCATTTTGAATAAAACTATAACACCAAGGTTTGCTATAATAACATCCTTGAAAATAATTCATAAATTCTTCTCCTAATAAAATGTCAAAACCATCTAGACTCATCACATCACACCAAATTGCAGTTTTGATATTGTCTAACTAGATGGGAACTAAACATTGAAAGTCAATTAAAGTTACAGTCCAATCTTCCCAAGTTATGACATAAGGTTTAACATGTTTCTGCATGATAAGGCCAAATTGTTCAAGTGCATCAATAGATATAACATTAAACTTCATAGAATGATCAATAATAGTCTTACGATGATAGCCATTGCACAAGGAGTAAGTTGTGAAGCAACTAGGCCTATGGGTGATTACCTAATAATCCCTACCAATTATTAGTTCAATTTTAGCAATTAAATCCCATTGATGGAACTGACGCATGGTGTTAAGCAAGAGAATTGATAAGCTGGAAATGACTATTGTTTAAGTGTAGTGCAGAAATAATATTTTAGCATGTAGAAAACAGGGCTAATTCAAAATTGCAGCATGTGTGTTTGCTGAAAAACTAAACCAGTTGATGACTGCAGCTTGATATAGATTAAGAGCAGAAAAAGGCTGAAAAGAAAAATTCAGAATTTCAAGTGCAAAACTTATAATCTTAATTCAGCATCAAAATCAATACGTCAAAGGCTGCTGCACTTATAGGTGTTCCAAGCTGAAATATATTGAATTAACTCTAACTGCAGTTTGATAGAGATTGAGGGCGGCAAGCAGGCTGAACTTAATCAGAAAAATGAGAATTCAGATGGCAGAAAGCAGAATCGGCAAAGCTGAAAATAGTGCAGATTTGAGTTTCAGTAATCAGAAATGTTGAGATTCAACTTTGAGAAATTCCAGAAATCATATGCAGTTCTAATCAGATGCAAAATTTCAGTCAAGGATGACACAGCAATTGAGTTTCCAGTCCTAAATAGAATTTCACAAGTAGCAGGTCTTGTTTGAGGCAATTATGAGCGGCCGAAAATCACAAGATTGTCAAAATCAGATTGCAGTATTGTGCAGAATTGATTTCAATGCAAGCAAAAAAATTTTTTTTCTAGCAAATAAATTAACAAACATGCAAAAGCAAAAAACAACTAAACATGAGAGCAAATTTTTTTTATTTTTTTATTTTTAAATGCAACAAACTGCAACCAGCAAATAATATGCAAAAAACTAATCACAAAGCAAAAACTAAGAATGATTTGTTTTTTGTTTGTTTCTTTTAAGGAAATAAACAGCAAATTACTTAACTGACATGCAAACTGAATACAAGAAACATGAAAGCATATAATTTTTTATTTTTTATGCAATGAGTAAAGCAAAGGATCATATGGGTAGACAAGAGTTGCCCACAAACCTGCTCTGATGCCAAACTGATGTAGGACGAAAGCGTGTAACAATTCTACTAATTTGAAATGAGTTATTTATTTTTGTATTTTCAGGAAAAAAACTTCAAAGTTCAGAAATAGCAGATTTCCAGGGCAATAAATATAATCATTTATGAAAAGTTGCTATGCCTTGTAGGAAAATCCATAAATCGAAAACTTGAACTAATTAAACCAAGTTCTAGAACAACACTAGTTCGTTTGAATGACATAAAAAATAGATGGTGAGGAGCTGTCAACAATTTATGATGTTTGCAACAATATAGCTAGTCAGATTATTCAATGAAAAGTAGTGCAGAATCTTATCAGTCTTGACTTTTTGCTATACTTCCCAAGTTGATCTGCTGAGCCTTCAATGGAACCGACTATTCTGAGAGGTAGAACTAAACTAGTTCTTTCTGGTTGTGCCAAATATGAAGTTTATAGGGTAGCCAATCATGCTAGGTCCCTGCACAAAGAAGACTAATCAGATTGTTATTGAAAAGAGAGTAATAGAATTTTCAGGGCAGAATTAATCAGATATCAAAATTTGATGTGTCTCGTAGGTTGATCTAATCAATCTGGGTTTGGCTCGACTTGTCCACGTGATAGAACCAAATGTGTTCTTCGTAATTTCATCAAGGTTCTAGAGTTTTGCTCCACCGATTGCTTAAAGAACATGCACAAAAAATGCTAATCAGATTAGTTTTAAACAGGTGTAGGAATGTATCAGATATCAAAAGTTGCTAGGGGGTTTAGGATGATCTGCTGATTATGGGCTCGACCCAACTAATCGAAATGGTATAAGAGGATATGATCTTTCTATTAGCATCAAACATCAGAGGTGGAGGCTTGTCCAAGCACGCTAAAATCTTGTGTCAGTAATGCTAATCAAGTTAGATTTGTTCAAAGACAACAGTGTGCAGGGATTTGGAAACAGGGGAAATGCGAGTGTTGAGCAGAGTTGGTCGGCGATCGTCCGGTGGTGCATGATCGTCGGACCTGCTACAATTGGAGATCCTTATGATGATGGAGAGGAGGTGGCCGGAGTTTGGAGGCAGAAGGTGGACTATCGGAAGTGGACGACATCGAATGGCGGATCTAGGGTGGAAAGAGGGTGCGAACAGGGCATGTTGGATGCTATCTCGATTCCAGTGATCGGGGAGGCAGATGGACAGATGCCGGTGGCTGTGGCTTTGTCTAGATGATGAGGAGTGATGGCCGGAATTTCGTCGAGATCCGATAGCTGGATTGTCGGCGTTGACTCACGAAACTTTTGGAAAACCTGGAACGGTTTCGTTTGAAGGTTGATCTTGGGAGGAAAGAGAGAATGGAGGAAAAAGGAAGAGGGGAGGAAGGGGCTCGGCCCTAGAAGGAGAAGAAGAAGAAGAACATCCGATAGAAAGGAAGATACTAAGAAAACTACTTCATTCGATTCATTCAAAACTCTATCGATTACAAGGATCCAGGCGTGATACATATAGGCGAGAGAGACGTTGCTATTTCCATATTGATCAGCAAGAAGAGACGTTGAAGATTCCTTTGTGGTGTGCGAATGTTGAGGACCAAGGAGACGTTGAGGCTTCCTTATTTGCAGCGATAAAGATTTAGCTTGGCTGGCACTTGATGATTTCTCCAGTCGGTTGGCTGAGAATAGTTGCATACTTTGCTTGCTGCAAGTCACAATTGTGGAATGGCTCGAGAACGTGCAGCAGCTTATTTAGTGGAGCAGCTTCTTAGCATGGATGACCATTATTTTTGAATTTGGCTGAAGTAATCCATTTCTAATCATTGAGCTAACTTTAGAGTTGAGCTTGCTAACTTATTTATGAGCCTCCAGGCCTTTGACTAGGGTACTCGTAGACTCCACTTGTACCTTCGTGGCTTGTGATTGCTGCCTCCATCACTGAGGACACAGAGGAGATTGGATCCGATGCGGATGAGTAGAGCTCTGTGAGTATCTTCTTCCTTACTTATTTGTATTCCAAATTCTATATCTTATTGATGATTCATTTCTTTATAGGGAAAGATGACTTGGTTGGTCAAACTTCTTGTGTCCGCTGCTGCTATCTTATACTGCTTTGTCATGACTCTGAATTTTAAAATTTTGATTTGGTTGTATTGCTATATTCTGAATTTGAAATTCTGATATTGAGTTCTATTGGGTTGTATGATATTTGATATTTTGTTGATATTGAGCACCTTGTGTGGGTGCGTACTGGTGCATGATTGATTGTATAAATTTGTTTCTGAATGGATATATTCAATTTCCTCTTGTTATGGTTATATGCTTTAATTTTGTGGTGTGGTCTGTTTTTGAGAAATTTCTATTGATAGTATGATTTTCTTGATGATGAATATGTTTATGCCTATGATTAAGGATAGACCTATTGTGACGAATTTATTTCTCTAATATATATCTGTCTATTGGAATTTTTCATTGATTGATGCATGAGATTTTGGGTAGATGTTGTAGTCCGCAAGTGCACGGATACTTGAAGTAATATTTAAGATATCGAACCATAGAGACCTCGTTGTTAAGTACCGACGAATTGAATTCTCACTAGCTAAACAAATCGAGAATGATGAAAGTAAACGATCGAACAGTATACGGAAAATCAGAGAGAAAGAATTGGGACTAGGGTTCATCTACCTTAATATTTATGACTAGATATAATTAAATGTTCATCAATCTATTTTCGTTATGGTAAAGATATAGCTTACTTAATAAAGAAATTAACTCGCTCTCGCACAGTCAATTTACAAAGAACGATCCTCACTCTCGTGCAAGATCTATTCAATGTTTAATGTAAGTAAACTTTAACAGAGAGATTAAGAATCACTCTCGTACATTCCATCTCAACGTCAAGATCTCAAGCAAAACTAAGTATTCTCATACCTTAATTTCACAGGTCTTACTTAAGGTTTTCAAACAATCCAATAGCTATCTCTAGCATATTTTCATGTCTAAAACAATAATAATTTCTAGATTAGAACATCAACAAGAATTAAATTTCTAAAATCTAAAGATAAGAACACAATTAATCTCTTACGATGAGTTCCTACCATAAATTCTAGGGTTCCAAGTTTTGCATATCATCTTCTCAGTCCATAACACAAAACTCTAATACATGTTAATGATCGAAACCAAAAAAAGATTAAAGACATTAATCTCTTAAGTAAAATTACCATACCAAAAATATTTTGATGGAATAAAAATCATCTAGTCATTGAAATATCAAGGGGATTACACCCTTTGTCCCAAAGGAAAGTTTAAGCTAGCATGATTGAAGGATTACAATAAAACATGGTTTTAGATTGATCATAAATCGAAAGGGAAGAGTAAAAGTTACAAAACAGGGCTGCAATGAAAATTACAGCCTGTAATTTGTAGCAGAGTCGCGATGAACAGTGCAAGCGACCACGTTTTTGTTGATTTCTCCCTTAATCGATCTCCTTTCACTCTGAAACTTCTGTGGTGTGTTCTCCTTCCTTAGGCGAAGCTTCCTTTCAAATTTCATGGCTGGAGGTGGTCTATGCGATGAACGGCGACGAACCCTATCGCGGCGGCGATTCCTTGAAATTTTCTCTCGAATGTGAATGAAAATTGTTCCCTTTTGTTTTGAAAATCTTCCCTTGCTAATGTTGAGTGTTCCCTTTTTTTCGGATCTTCAATTGGTGCCCTGATGACACCGAAATTTATAGTAAATTTTGTGTCATTTCATTAGTATTTTTGTTTCATATTCCTACATCTTTGCTTATTTTTATGCCTTTTTTATCAATTATTGCAGAATCTACACTCTTTTTGGTTTTTTGATGATTTTCAGGCAAAAAGTCATGATTTTTAGACGTTTTCAAGCAATTCCAGATGCATGGATGAATTCCCACCATCAAGAGAAGATTACATGTCAAATTTCAAGAAGATTGGAGCTTCAGAGCACATTACGGCACCCCCGTAATCCATATTACGGTACCGTGGTTTCACTGCATCTACAGAACAAAACCACGGTACTGCCGTATTTTTGGTGTGCTGCCGTATTTTGGGATTTTTTTGAACAGAAAGTTTCAAGGAAATTACGGCACGGCCGTAACGGATTTCACGGGCTGTAATCTGGGTTCAATTCTGTACAGAAAGTTTCAAGGAAATTATGGTACTGCCGTAGCAGATTTTACGTGCCATATTTTGAGTCGATTTTCCACCCGAGAGATTCGAGGTAAATATGGCACTGTCGTAATGCAATTCACGGTACCGTAATTCCAGATGATTTCTGTACCGAGAGTTCCAGCCCAAATTACGGCACCGCCGTAACCATTTTCACGGCCGTAATTCTAACTCTGGACGCGAATTTCCCGATCAACCTTGAAGTCCGATTTTTTCGCGATCGATTGCGGATGATCCAGGCCATTAAATTCAAAGCTGTAAGAAGCAAAAAGAGAGCCTCCGAGGAGGAGAACACGCCGAGGGTGAAAGCCCTAATTTTCATCCACTGTCAAGGGAGAAATTGGGTTTTTCACCGCCGCCCTAGGTTTCACCGCCAGGAAGCGTACAATGCATCTCCGGCAGTGAAATTTGAGGGGAAGCTGCGCATAGAGGAGGAGAAGATACCCCAGAAGTTTCAGAGCGAAAGAAGATCAGACGGAAGAGAAATCAATGAAAGAGTGGGCGCCGGCATTGTTCACCGCGATTCTTGGAGCAAATTACGGCTGTAATTTTCATTACAGCCGTGCTGTAAAGTTGATTTTCCCTTCTTTTCGATTTCTGATCATTCTAAACTATGATTTATTGTAATTCTTCCTTCATGCTAACTTAAATTTCTTTTGGGACATAGGAGAGTAATTCCCTTTTATTTCTAATGACTAGATGACTCTATTTTGTTAGAATAGTTTTATTATGGTAATTCTACTTATGTGATGATTGCCTATAATTCTCCATAGTTTTCTTATTATCACGCATGTTTTAGAGTTTTCACAATATGGACTGAAAGGTGATTTGCTTGAGAACTTGGAACCCTAAAATTGAATATTAGGAACTCACCGTAAGAAATTAAGTTAGTTCTTAATTCTTGATTTTAGAAGAATAATTGTCATATTTGATAATTTGAATCTAGGATTGAGTTATCTTGTTAAACGTAAAGTTCTTGTGCGAAAGTGAGGATGGGAGCGTTGGAGAACCATAAGTAGAACCTGTGTTGAGACTCGGATGCACGAAAGTGATCCCTTGAGATTCCACTTGAGATAATAAACTTAGGATTCGGATACACAAAAGTGATCATTGAGTTCTTTGATTGATGATTTATTTATTTTCAGCTCGGGATAGATCTTGCGCGAAAGCAAGGATCGGTCCCTATATGATTGTCTGCACGAAAGTGAGATAATCCTTTTATGAAGTAAATTATATCTTTATCATGATAAAATTAGTCTGACAACCTTTTATTCATATCTGGTCATTGAAATTAAGGTGGATGAAACTCTAGTCCCAATTTATCTCTGATTTCGTGTTCTTTCTATCATTTACTTGCATTATAATCGATTGCTTAGCTAGTAAGAATACAACTATTTGGTACTTAACAATAAGGTCTCTGTGGTTCGATATCTTTCTTTATTACTTCGAGTATCCGTGCACTTGCAGACTACAACATGCCCTAAATCTCGAGAAATCATCTTTTTAAGATTTCGGCGGAAGAATCGGGCAACTGGGCGCAAAATTATGGTACCGTGACGATCATTACGATAGTACCGTAATTACTTCTGAAGTTTCTATAGGTATATGGCTAATAATTACGGCATCATAAAATTCGTCACGGTAGTGCCATAATCTCCTTGATTGTTTCTGAAAGTTTCTGTAGGAAATTTGTTCAAAATTACGGCACCATAAAAATCTTTACGGCAGTGCCGTAATTCTTCCGCAATCCATTGAAATCTCTGCCTGAATTTGGACCAAAATCACGGCACTGTAAAATTCATTATGGCAGTGCCATAATTTCCAAAAATTCTTCTGCGGGTTGTGGCCGTGAAATTAATTTCGGTAGTGCCATATTCCCAAATTACGGCCATAAAATTAATTACGGCACTATCGTAATTTCGTAGGAAAATCTGGTTTAACTTGAAATTTTGTGTGCAAACTCCTCTTGATGATTAGAATTCATCCACACATCGAAATTGCTTGAAAACTCATGATAATGATGTCTTTTTACCTGAAATTGATCAAAAACCAAGAAAGGTGTAGATTCCAAAATATTTGATAAATAAGACATAAAATTAATTACGGCACTATCGTAATTTCGCAGGAAAATCTGGTTTAACTTGAAATTTTGTGTGCAAACTCCTCTTGATGATTAGAATTCGTCCACACATCGAAATTGCTTGAAAACTCATGATAATGATGTCTTTTTACCTGAAATTGATCAAAAACCAAGAAAGGTGTAAATTCCAAAATATATGATAAATAAGGCATAAAAATAAGCAACAGAGCATAAATATGACACAAAAGACCAATGAAATGACACAAAATATACTATGAATTTTGGTGTCATCAAACACATAAGTCTCAAACGTTGCTTGTCCTCAAGCAAATAAAGAAATCAATACTGATTATGAAAATAAACTTTCAGATGATGAATAAATTTCTAAGATACAATTTCATGTGAAAATTTCACATCAAATAATAACTTAAAATTTCAAATAAATATATCATCCTCCGAATTCAATTTTTAAGATCCATGACTTAATCAAATAAAATTTCGCAATGTGCATAAATAGAACTTCAATCTCATGAGTTCACCTAGTTTTAGTTTTGAGTCCATGATGTCTTTGTTTGTAGGAATAGGAATCACAAAATCTTTTTCCACTCAATTTTTTTTTTCTCTCTCTCTTTTTTATGCATCTTTGACATTTTCTAAAATGAATAGCACCTTTCTTCTGGTGACATATTTAGAATATATTGGTCACATAACCAACATAATTGAACTCATATCTCTTTAAGTAGAAAGAATTCTTCTTGAGATAGCGGAGTTAATGTCAAAGAATCTCTCTCATGGCATGCCCCTACATAAATACATACTTTTTATTGAACTTCAACTCTTATCTTAGATACCATTGTAAATACAATGCCAAGAAGAGGAGTTATTCTTTTCCGACTTCAACCCATAACTTTAGGTACCACTGCCAATTTTTTGCAGTGCCAAATAGGGGTGTCACTTTTCTTTGTGGATTTTGGCTTCTTTCTTCCCAACAAATAACAAGATGGATTTTAATGATTTACTAGGTTTAATCAATTGATATCAATCCAAAAATCACACAACATATGCTCATTTTATCCAAAAGAATTACTTCACTTTCAAATCTCATTCATTAAACAATATATTCACCCAAAACTTCATGTATCAATCAATGAAAAATTTCAACAGATTATATCGAAGAAATAAACTCATCATTTTAGATTTATTTCCAATTCTTCAAGCATTGTCATGAACAATATTTCATCATCAAGAAAAATTTCGGCATGATGACGGTAGCATTTTCATGATTAAACAAATCACACAGGCATATATATCATTGTTACCAAATCATACTAAAATCATTAACACCAAATAACATATCATACAAAACACAGAGTGTATCAATCCAAAATATCAGAATATCAAATACCACTATATCGAAAGAAAGTATAGTAGTCATCAAATCTACTTTATACAACCAAATCGAAATCATGTAATAATCAAATCTCAGAAACGAGGATCAATAGCAGTAGGACACAAGAAGTTTGACAGAGTCATCCTTCCCTACACAAGTATAAAATCAGTATCAATCAGTAAAATATAAGTATAGCAATAAGAATAGGAGAAAGATACTCACAAAGCTCTACTCATCTGAATCTGTCTCCTCGTTATCTCCCTCAGCCTGGGTGGCATCCATGGGATCTTGAGAACCTCCCTCTCCTGCATCACCATAAATACCACCTCTCCTGGTATCCTCGAAGCTAAAGTGATCGTAGAGAAAGTTACCTATATCTTCCATGTAGTTCCCCAACGCCTCGACGTCATGGTGAATGTGGCTCATGGCGTTGGACATCCTCCCCATGGAACCCATGATCTTCTCCATGCGCTGCTCCTGTCGGTACATCTGTGCGGAGAGAGCATGAAATCTGGGGTCCTGATAAGTCTGCCATCCACTCTGATTAGGAGCTGCACGATATGAAGATGATCCAGTAGCTCCGTGCGGTGGTGGATCAGCGGCTCTAGGAGGTGAGGAATCCATACCCATACCAAATGGGTCATCACCCCAAGCAGGAGGTGGTGGTGGTACTGAGGTCTTTGGTGCAGGAGTGGCATAAGAAACGCAGCTTGGGGATAGCTTCCAATTTTCTTGATTTTGCATTGTAGTCCTCCCTGAGTTTGGCAATGGCAAAGTGGGGAGCCCAGGCTGAAGAATCAAGCAATATGTATCTCCATCTCGGACAATCATCTTCATGGCAATGCAGGATTCAATGTCAATCCTTGCATTGCCCCTGGTAACCTCAATTCCAGAGGGCTCAATCCCCAAATGTAGTGCTATAGGAGTAAGAAATCCTCCTATCACTATTGCGCCCTTTTTAGCTCTAGTCACTTTATCCAAATGTTTTATAAAGAAGAAAGCCACATCCACATGATATCCATAAAGCATGCACCAAAGGAAGAATAACTCAGTATGACGGACTATACCATCGCTATCTCCTCGCCCGAAAATGGTATGTGCTAAGACTCGGTGGGCATATTTGACACACGGGTTGGAGATGCTTGTGGCCCTTGCTGATGAAGGTAAAAATTTGGTCTCTGCTGTGATCTGATTCCAAAAGACATTCTCAATAAATCCAATAGGTGGCTCAGTGCGCCCTTCTTCTAGAAGATGAAAGATGCGGCGAATATCCTAAAGTGTGAGCTTTCTATCTTCATTAGCCATCCGGAATCTAATTTCTCCTATAGCTGAACGATCATAGTACTCATCCCAATCCATCTCTAAGCTACTAAGAACCTCCAACACTAGAGGTAGATAGGTTTGAGGAGTCATATCAAAGAATTGCTTTGTAGCAATCCGATCAAACATCCAAAGAACATCCTCTTTCAATCCCAACATCTCCAAGGCACGAGTATTAGCATATTTTGTCTTTACAATACGTCGGGTGAGTAACTGATTATACCTCTGTTCTTGAACTTCATCCTTGAAGATGATACCGAAAGGATTTGATGGAGGAGTTGGGGCTTCAGCTAGGCCTTTCCCCTTCCTCTTAGAAACCAATCTCTTCATAGGTGACATGATGAATAGAAGCAAGCAAAAGAATCAAATAATTTCTGAAAGGAAGCTGGAATGAGCAGTTACCAAAAGGCATGAACAGAGCTTCACACAAGTGCTGAATCAAGCTCCAAATCTGGGTTTCTGAGTTGCAATTGAGCCTTCAATCACGTTCAGGAAGGATCTCCTACCTCTTTCGAAGCTCCTTGAAGCACAAATCAACTGGATTGAAGCGTTGATGAAGAAAATCGAAACAGGGCAGAAGTTTGGCAGATGAACAGCACCTGAGCTCGATTGAGCTCGAAAATCTCAGAATGTCGGGCAGAAATTGGTTGGAAAGTGGTCGGAGATGGTGGAGAAGGATCGTCTGAGTGTTTGGGTGCAAGAATCGTGGAAGACGGTGCTAGATGGAACGAGAAATCGGAAGAAAACCCTAAACATGGCACTGGATTCCTAAATACGGTAGCAAAATCGTGTGGGGCCGGCACTATTATGGTACCGTAAAATCATTACGGTAGTGCCGTAAAATCGAACAAACTCTCGGCACAAAAAAGTCAACACATTACGGCACCGTGAAGGGCTTTACGGCACTACCGTAATTCGATCAAAAATCTCAAAAGTTTCTGTAAGAAAAAGTTCCAATTTTACGGTACCGTGAAAAGCATCACGGCACTGCCGTAATTCCCTCTAAAACTAAGAAACTTTCTGGTCAAAAATCGCTCGAAAATACAGTACCATGTAAAATGTCACGGCACTGCCATAATCTACACAAAAATTTCAAAGGTTTCTGTAAGAAAAAGACTGAAAATTACGGTTTGCAAAATTCATCACGGTAGTGCCGTAATTCAAGTAAATCTTTCTGTAGAGAATCAACTCGGAATTACGGTACCGTAATAAACATTACGGTGGTACCGTAATTTGTCAGAAAATCAAAAAAAATACCGAAAAATGTACCTAAAATGAGAAAAATAAAAATTAATCCTAAATAAAACAAATTAAGACAAAAACAAACACAAAAATAAAAGAAAAAGTGCTTTAGTTGCCTCCCAAGAAGCGTTAATTTAAAGGTCATTAGCTTGACCGTTTTGCACTTAGATTTGCTCGTGGTTCATCAAGTAGAAAATTTTCTCCTTCTTCAATCTGCTCCTCATGGTAGTAGTGTTTCAATCTTTGGCCATTAACCTTAAACACTCCCTTCTCGTCACTCCAAATGTCAACTGCTCCATATGGATAAGTCTTCTTAACCTGAAAAGGGCCAGGCCATCAAGATTTAAGCTTACCGGGAAAAAGTCTCAATCTAGAATTAAACAAAAGAATGAGGTCACCTAGTTGGAATTCCTTTCTGAGTATGTGTCGATCATGCCACCTTTTAATCCTCTCTTTATAGATCTTTACGTTTTCATAAATGGAGAGTCTAATCTTATCAAGCTAGTTCAGTTGTAACTTTCGTCTTTCACCCGCGTTCTTCAAGTCAAAATTCAATGCTTTGATCGCCCAGAATGCCTTATGCTTGAGCTCTACAGGAAGGTGACAAGATTTTTCATAAATCAATTGAAAAGGAGACATACCTATCGGTGTTTTAAAAGCAGTCCGGTATGCCCAAAGTGCATCATCAAGCTTGAAAGCCCAATCATTCCTTGTTCTTGACACTGTTTTCCCCAATATCCCTTTAATCTCTCTATTCGATATCTCCACTTGTCCACTTGTTTGGGAATGGTAAGGTGTTGCAACTCTATAATTTACCCCATACTTTCAAAGCAAAGCTGAAAATATGTGTTCAATAAAGTGAGAGCCTCCATCACTAATTACTACTCTTGGGACCCCAAAGCGTGGAAAGATAATCCTTTTAAATAATTTAACCACAACCCTAGAATCATTAGTAGGAGAAGCAATGGCTTCCACCCACTTGGAAACATAGTCTACCACCACGAGTATATACTTGTTACCTCCAGATGATGGAAACGGTCGTATAAAATCAATCCCCCAAACATCAAATATTTCAACTTCAAGTATTGTGGACAAAGACATCTCATTCCTTTTGTTGATGTTCCCCATCCTCTGACAACTATCACAAGACAGTATAAAATTTCTTACATCTTTAAATAAAGAGGGCCAATAAAATCCAGATTGTAACACTTTAAAAATAGTCTTCTCAGTACTAGCATGCCCTCCATATGATGATCCATGACACTGTAATAATATATCCTTGATTTCTTCTTCGGGGATACATCTCCTAAATATGCCATCTGCACATCTTTTAAAAACATAAGGCTCATCCCAAAAATAATGCTTGACATTAGCTAAAAATCTTTTCTTGCCCTGATAACTCAAATCAACAGGAAAAACATTAGCAACAAGATATTTTACTATGTATGCATACCAAGGAGCCTTAATCTAATCAATCCTCAAAAGTTGTTCCTCAGGAAAGGAGTCATTAATAATATCACCTTTATTATCTTCTATAATTATCCTTGAAAGATGATCTGCAACAAAATTTTCAGTCCCTTTCTTGTCTTTGATCTCCAAGTCAAACTCTTGTAGAAGCAAAATCCATCTAAGCAGACGCGGTTTACAGTCTTTCTTCTGCATCAAATACTTAACCACTGCATGATCAGTGTACACCACAACTTTTGAATTTTTCAAATAAGATCTGAATTTATCAAATGCAAAAACAATAGCTAAAAGTTCCTTCACAGTTGTGGTGTAGTTCCTCTATGTCTCATCCAAAGCTTTACTAGCATAGTAGATAACATAAGGCTTCTTTTCCTTTCTTTGACCTAGAACTGTTCCTACAGCAAAATCACTGGCATCACACATAAGCTCAAAAGGCAATTCCCAATCAGGTGGCTGCATGATAGGTGCTGATATTAAGGCTTTCTTTAGTTCCTGAAAAGCAAGCAAACAATTCTCATCAAAGCATAATTTAGCATCTTTACAAAGTAAATCAGTGAGTGGTTTAGCAAGTTTAGAAAAATCCCTGATAAAACGCCAATAAAATCCTGCATGTCCCAAGAAGCTTCTAATCTCTTTAACCGTGGTGGGTGGTGCTAGCTTCTTAATCACTTCAACTTTTGCCTTGTTGACTTCAATCCCTCTTTCTGAAATAAGGTGTCCCAAAACTATTCCTTGTCTAACCATGAAATGACACTTCTCCTAGTTAAGGACAAGGTTAGTTTCTTCGCACCTCTGCAAAACTCGAGATAAATTAGCCAAACAATCATCAAAGAAAAAACCATAAACAGAAAATTCATCCATGAAAACATCCATAAAATCTTCAATAAATTCAGAAAATATTGTCATCATACACCTCTGAAAAGTAGCAGGTGCATTACACAATCCAAAAGGCATCCTCCTATATGCATATGTACCATATGGGCAAGTAAAGGTGGTCTTGTCTTGATCATCCAGATGAATGAGAATTTGAAAAAATCCAGAATATCCATTAAGAAAAAAAAAGTAAGAATGATTGGCAAGTCTCTCAACCATCTGATCAATAAAAAGCAAGGGGAAGTGGTCTTTCCTAGTGGCAGTATTTAATTTCCTATAATCAATACACATGCGCCAACTAGTAACTGTTCTAACAGAAATTAACTCATTATCTTTGTTTTTCATAACTGTGACACCCCCCTTTTTAGGAACACAATGTATAGGACTTACCCACTTACTATCAGAGATAGGGTAGATAATACCTGCATCAAGCAATTTCAATGCTTCCTTCTTTACAACTTCCTTCATAGATGGGTTGGGTCTCCTTTGGAAATCCACATGTGGCTTGTGCTCATCCTCCATTTGAATCCTGTGCATATAAAAAGAAGGATTAATTCCTTTCAAGTCATCAATGGTATACCCAATACCTTTCTATGAACCCTCAACTCCTTCAAGAGCAAATCAGTCTCCCTTTCATCCAATTGAGCATCAACAATAACAGGGTAAGTAGAGTTAGGGCCAAGAAATTCATAGTGAAGATTATTAAGTAAAGCTTTGAGTTCTACTTTTGGAATTTTTTCTTTTTCATCATCAAATATAGTGTAGTCCAAAACATCATGAGTATCTTCACAAGAATCAGAATCAAAATCAAAATTATCAATTTCAGCACATGAATCATCACAAGAATCAGTATCAGAATCAGAAGGATCATCAAATAAGAAACCAAGATCATAAACTACATCATCAACAGCATGAACACTACAACATGAACTAGCATATGAAGGTTTTTTCAATGAATCATTCAAATCAAACTCAATTTTGTTATCACCAATATTCAGAGTGAGTTTACCATTCATTACATCAATAAGTGCTCCTGCAGTGGCTAAGAACGGTTTACCAAGAATAATAGGAATTTTCGCATCTTCTTCCATCTCAAGAACCACAAAATCAGTAGATACAAAATACTTACCAACTTGGATAGGAACATCCTCAAGAATACATACAGGATACTTCACTGAGCGATCGGCGAGCTGCAAAGATATTGAAGTTTATTTAGGAGCTCCCATATCCAGTTTCCTGCACATAGATAAAGGCATTAGACTCACACTGGCTCCCAAATCACATAAGGCTCGGTCGAAAGCTACACTTCCAATCAAACAAGGAATAGAGAAACTACCTGGATCCTTTAATTTTGATGGCAACTTGTTTTGAATAAGAGCACCGCATTCCTCAGTTAGTGCCACAGTACCATAGTCCTCTATTTTTCTTTTATTGGATAAAATCTCTTTCAAAAATTTTGCATATGAAGGCATTTGAGATAAGGCATCAGTAAATGGAATGTTAATATACAACTTTTTCAAAACATCTAAAAATTTTCCAAACTGCCTATCTAACTTGGCTTGCACAATCCTCTGGGGAAAAGGAATAGGTGGCCTATATGGTGGTGGTGAACTAGGTCTAGGAATATCAACTTCACAAGGCAAATCACCATTCTGTGAAGGTTCAATCTCCTTAGAAGGTGGAGAGCTAGGATGGGACTGCATATGTGCAGGTTGTGATTCCAAAATTGGTTCACTGCTAGGTTCAATATTAGGCTCTTCCTCATCATGATCTAGTGATCCCCTGGGGTCCTCTAACTGTTTTTCACTCCTAATTGTGATGGCAATACAATGTTCCCTAGGGTTAGGTTCAGGTTTGGCAGGTAATTTCCTTGGGGGTCTATAAGCTATGCTAGCTTGTTGTGCTATCTGTGTCTCTAAAATCTTATTGTGAGCAACAACACCATCTAACCTAGAGTTAATTTGCTTAAGACTCTCTGAAACTTCCTCATTTTGTCTCATCTGAGCACCTATGAATTTTTCAAACATGTTCTCTAAACTAGATTTTTGGGGTTGACTCTGATTTGGTTGTCTCTACTGATACAAATTACAAATTAGAGTCATTATTTCTACCATGATTTGGGATTGACTCTGATTTTTTCTAATTTGATTTTTGTGATTTTTGGTTGTCTCTGCTGATTTGATTTAGGATGGTTCCTCCAACTAGGCTTGTAGCCCCCTACTGTATTAACTTGCTCACTACCCTGATCAACAATAACCTTACACTCTTCAGCATAATGCCCATGATTTCCACATACATCACAAGTAACAGAAGAAACGGCTGCAGTTTGCATCTAAAAAGAATCAAAATGATTACATAAAGAATCTACCTTTTCTGTTAAATATCGCCAACCATCACTTTCATTCTTACCATAAGGAGGACGATACAACACTCCTCTCTCAACAGTCCATTGGTTGTGATTTAGCGCCATCTCTTCAATCAATGCGTAGGCATCTTCAACGGTCTTCTTCATCAGTGCTCCTCCTGCAGCAGCATCAACAGTTAAGCGAGTGTTGTAAAGCAACCATTATAGAAAGTTTGAATTAAAACCCAATCTTCTAATCCATGGTGAGGGCACTTCCGTTGTAACTCATTGAAGCGCTCCCATGCTTCACTAAGTGATTCTCTATCCCTTTGTGCAAAGCCCATGATCTGATTTCTCAATTGAATCATCTTACTGGGTGGAAAGTACTTTGTTAAGAAAGCCTTTGACAGTTGTTCCCAAGTGGTGAATGTTCCAGTCAGATGAGAATGTAGCCATGCTTTTACTCGGTCCCTGAGGGAAAAAGGAAATAATCTCAGTTTAAGAGCATCATCAAATACACCATTAATTTTTATAGTATCACAAAATTCAAGAAAGAGAGTGTTGTAGTCCACAAGTGCACGGATACTCGAAGTAATAAAGAAAGATATCGAACCACAGAGACCTCGTTGTCAAGTACCAAATAATTGAGTTCTTACTATCTAGGCAATCGAAACTAAACAAGTGAAAAGCTAACGAAAATATCAGAGAGAGACATTGGGACTAGGGTTTCATCCTCTTTAATTTCTAAGACTAGATATGAATAGTAATTCGTCAGTTTAATTTTATCATGATAAAGATATAATTTACTTCATAAAAGGATCATTTCACTCTCGTGCAGACAATCATGCAGGGACCGATCTTCACTTTCGCACAAGATCTATCCCAAGCTGAAAATAAGTAAATCATCAATCAAAGAACTCAAGGATCACTTTCGTGCATCCGAATTCTAAGTTGATTATCTCAAGTGGAATCTCAAGGATCACTTTCGTGCATCCGAGTCTCAACAGAAGTTCTACTTATGGTTCTCCAACGTTCCGATCCTCACTTTCGCACAAGATCTCCACGTTTGATAAATTAACTCAATCCTAGATTCATATTATCACCATGGCAATTATTCTTCTAAAATCAAGAAACAAGAACTAACCTAATTTCTTACAGTAAGTTCCTAACATTCAATTCTAGAGTTCCAAGTTCTCAAACAAGTCATCTTTCGGTCCTTATTGCGAAAACTCTAAAACATGATTAATAACATGAATCTATGGAGAATTAAAGAGCAAATATCACATAAGTAGAATTATCATGCTAAAATTATACGTGACGAAGTAATGAAAAATTTATCTAGTCATTAAGAAATCAAAGGGAATTATTCTTCCAAGTCCCATAAAAGGTTTAAGCTAGCATGGATGTAAGATTACAATAATCCACAGTATCAAAGTATAAGAAATCAAAGGAGAAGGAGAAAAACAAATAACCACACGGCTGTAATGGAAATTACAGCCGTAATTTCTGTGCGTGAACAGTGTCGGCGGCGTGTTTTTGTTGATTTCTCCTCTGATCGAGATCCTTTCACTCTGAAACTTCTGGGGTATGTTCTCCTACTCCAAGCGAAGCTTCCCTTCAAATTTCACGGCCGGAGATGCGCTGTACGCTTCCCGGCGGCGAAACCCAGGGCGGCGGCGTGAAACTCGATTTCTCCTTTGTTAGTGGATGAAATTTAGGGCTTTTGGTATCTCCCCCTTCGTCTTGTCGAAAGCTCTCTTTTTGCTTCTTACTTCTTTGAATTTAATGGCCTGGATCATCCGCAATCGATCGCACAAAAATTGGGCTTCAAGGCTGACCAGGAAAATCACGTCCAGAGTTAGAATTACGATGGTGAAAATGGTTACGGCAGTGCCATAATTTTGCTGGAACTCTCGGTACATAAATCATCTGGAAATACGGTACCATGGAACATTTTACGATAGTGCCATAATATCTAGAAATCTCTTGGATGGAAAACGACCTCAAAATATGGCACGTAATAATATTTATGGTTGTGCCGTAATTTCTCCAAAATCTTCTGGTCGGAAAGCGCTCCAAATTACGGCCCCTGAAAATCTTTACGGTAGTACCGTAATTTCCAAAAATCTTTCTAGATAAAAAATTCTCAAATTACGGCAGTGCTCTGATATTACACGGTAGCTGGTGAAAATACGGTACCGTAATATAGATTAGGGTAGCCCTGCCGTAATTTGGTCTGAAGCTCCAATTTTCTTGAAATTTAACATGTAATCTTCTCTTGATGGTGGGAATTCATCCATGCATCTGAATTGCTTGAAAACGACAGAAAATCGTGCCTTTTTGCCTGAAAATCATCAAAAACCCAAAAGAGTGTAGATTCCGTAATAATTGATAAAAAAAGACATAAAAATAAGCAAAGGTTCATGAATTTGACATAAAAAGATATATGAAATGGCACAAAATTTACTATAAATTTCGGTGTCATCAAACACATAAGGCTCAAACTTTGCTTGTCCTCAAGCAAAAATTAAAAACTGATCATAGGCATAGACTTTCTCATGAAGAATAAATTTCTAAAATACAATCACTAAAGAAAAATTTCCCCAATTGATTCATAAAATTTTAAACAGACATATCATCCTTTGAATTCAATTCTCAAGATCCACAACTCTATCAAATAAAACTTTGCAACTTGTACAAAAATATAGAATCTCAATCTCATGAATTCACTAAATTTTCAGTTTAAATCTATCATACTTTTGTTTACAGGAATAGGATATCCAAAATCTTTTTCCACTCAAATTTTTCTTCTTTTTTCTTTTTCTCTTTTTCTTTTCTTTTTGGATGGCATGTATCCACATAGATGCACACTTTTTATTCTTTTTGCATCGTTCACATTCTCTAATTCGATTACCACCTTTTTTCTGGTGATGAAGTTAGAGTACACTGACCACATAATCAATGTAATAGAACTCATGTCTTTTTAGTAGAAAGAATTTCACCAAAGACAACAGAGTTAATGTGAATCGATTTTTGTCTATTTTTTTTTTCAGACTTCAACTTATGTCCTTTGGTACCACTGTCAATTTTGCACAGTGCCAAGTAGGGGAGTCACTCACTATTTTTGGATCTTGGATTCTTTCTTCCCAACAAATAGCAAATAGACTAAACATCAATTAGACTAATCAATTGACATCAATTCAAAAATTTATACTCATATGCTGATTTTATTCAAAAAGTAGCTTTACTTTTAAATTGAATTCTTCAAATAATATATCTACCTAAAATCTCACTCATCAATCAATGAAAAATTTCAAAAGTAGATATGTATAAGAGAAATAAATTTGACATGATAGATCTAGATCTAATCACAGGCATGGATTTATTCATCATCAATAAGAATCAAACAAATCATCAACAATGAATTCTCTAAAATTTATCTAGGCCATAAATCAATTACATCAATCAAAATATACTCATCAATCATCAAAATATCGCAATATCATCAAGTATCAAGTATTCAATTATGCACCTCCACAAGGTGCTCAAACTTTCAAAAATATCATAATACAACCCCATCGAATGAATAGAAATCAATATCATCATCATACAACCATATCTAATAGGAATATAAGCATGTAAAGCAGAGAAGCAATGGCGGACACAACAAGTATGTAGAGTTATCCCTCCTATAAACAAATGAAGTATCAGTAATATATAAAGAAAATAGAATGCAAAGAAATAAGGAAAAGGGATACTCACAAAACTCTACTCATCATCTGATCTAATCTCCTCGGTGTCCTCCGCTGCATCCATCGGATCAAAGGGCTGCTCTCTCTCATTCCCTCCATAGTCTCCACCTCTCCTAGGATCCTGGAAGTCAAAACGCTCATACAAGAAATTCCCCATCTCCTCCATATAGGTGCTCAAATCCTCCACATCCTGGTGGATATGGTGCATAGTGTCCTGCATTTGCCCCATGGAATCCATCATCCTCTCCATGCGATATCCCTGACGATATATCTCAGCGGAGAGTGCCTGGAATCCAAGGTCAAAGGCACTAGACCATCCTCCAGTAGGTCTATGTGAAGAACCAGCAGCTATGTGAGATGAATCAGCAGGCCTGTGAGATGGTGACTCCATACCAAAAGGATCATCTCTTCCACCCCAAGTGGGTGGTGGTGGGACTATACTCAATGGTGGTGTAAAAGCGGCCTCGGCGGTGCTCGGTGAAAGCTTCCAATTCGCCCTTTCCTTTACAGTGGTCTTCTCAACGTGGGGTAATGGTAGAGTAGGGGCATTTGGTCCAAGGACCAAACGAAAGACATCCCCCTCTCTAACAATCATTTTCATTGCCATGCAAGACTCAAGATCAAGCCTTGCATTCCCTCTTGCCACTTCTATCCCATATGGTTCAACAGTCAGATGTAGGGCTATAGGTGTAATTAGCCCTCCTATTACAATGGCTCCTTTCCTTGCCCTAGCCACTTTATCCATGTGCTTCATCAGAAAGAAGGCAACATCCACTACCACTCCATTAAGCATTCCCCAAAGAAAGTAAAGCTCAGTCTGTCTCACCATTCCATCACTATCTCCTCTGCCAAAAATTGAGTGAGCAAGAACTCGATGAACATATTTTATACAAGGATTCATGATCCTTGAAGCTCTAGCATAAATAGCAGGAAAATGAGTCTCATGGGTGATCTGATTCCAAAATACATTTTCTATAAACCCAATTGGTATTTGAGTGTACCCTCCAGAACCCAAATGGAAGATAGATCTGACTTCTCTCAAAGTCAACTTCCTTTTAACATTAGCTAATCTGAATGTAATTTCTCCTTCAGCAAGTCCATCAGAAAACTCTCGTAGGTCCACATTCAAGCTACTCAAAAATTCCAAAGTAAGTGGCAGGTATGTGTATGGTGTCATCTCAAAAAATCTTCTAGCTTTGATTTGCTCAAACATCCATGATACATCCTCATAAAGCCCAAGTGCCTCTAATGTCCTTCTATCAGCATATTTTGTATTGACAACCCTTCTTTCAACCAATTGATTGTATCTTGACTCTTGAACTTCATCCCTAAAGACAATGCCATAGGGATTTGGTGGTGTGGAAGATGTAGCTGGCCCTTTTCCTCTTTTCTTTGAAACCACTTGCTTAAGTTTGGGAGCCATCTTAATTTTCCACACAAGCTGCAACTCAAGATTGACATTACAATATGGCAAAGTATAGCAAGTTTGAACTCAAATAATACCTCCAATCATGAACATGAATACTCATCAAGCATTATAGAAGCAAAGATTAGTCAAAACATAAGCATAAACTCAAAGATTCAGCTGAAGATGAAAGGGGCGAACAGTGAATGGTGAAAACTCAGCACATCTAGCTTGTTTGAACTCAAATCGCTCACAAAGACTGATCTAAAACACTAGAATCGAACAAGAACTAGTCGCCTATCGTCTAAGAAGCAAATGCGAACAAGAATCTCTGAAAATGACCAAGTATAAAAAAAAATGAATAAAGGGGCGAAACTCGCATGCAGACTCGCTAAAATGGAGAAATCGGTGAAGAGAGTACTAGATCGGAGGTGAAAACTAGAAAGGAAGGATCGCCGGCGAGCTCTGACGGTCGGAGAAGGTCGGCGCGAGAACTAGTGAAAAATCCCTAAAAACACAGCCCAAAAAACCTAAAAAAAAGGGCACAGGAATCGAGTGTAAAAATAGAATTACGGCCGTAAAATTCATTACGCCAGTACTGTAATCTGGCAAAATTGAAAAACACGGGCCTTAATGTCAAAATGGTAGTACCGTAATTTGGTCCCAACTCCCGGGTAGAAAAACGTCCCCAATTACGGCGTAAAAATACTTACGATAGGGCTGTAATGTTCAAGAAGCTCTCAGGTTAAAAACAGATGCAAATTACGGTGCCGTGAATCTGATTATGGTGGTGCCCTAAAATTGATCACAGAAAATATTTTTTTTTTTTTTTTTTTTTTTTTTTTTTTTCAAAGTAAAAGAAATTAAATTCACAAAATACGGCCCGTAAAATATATTGCGGTAGTGCCGTAAAAGCAAGGAAATCCTCGAATCAATTTTGGAGCATAAATACGGTACCGTGGAAATACTTACGGTAGTGCCGTAAAAACGTGAAAACTTTTTGGTCGAAATTGACAGAAATTACGGTACCATAATGCAAATTACTGTAGTGCCGTATTTTACACCAAACTCGATTTACCTACAAAAAGAAAAGAAAAATTAGTTCTTAAAGCAAACTAATGATAAAAGTAAATAAAAGAAAGCAACTAAAGTTAGAATGCTTGGGTTGCCTCCCAAGAAGCGCTAATTTAAAGGTCTTTAGCTTGACCCTTTTGCACTCAGTTTTGATTCTGATTTCTTCAATTTCCACTCTGATCTTTCTTTGATTTGAGCATCACTTTGAATCACATAAGGCTCAGTCTTGAAACAGTGTCCAAATTTACTTAATATCTTCTTTCCTTTATCAATCAACTTAGAGCCTCTTCTTTTTCTTCTCCTCTTCTTCTTCTTCTTAGAAATTTGATGTCTTTTCTCCTGTAATCCTCTATCAATATCCTCAGAAAAATTATTAGTTTTAGAATTAGAGGATTCATCAAATAAATTATGAACATCATAAACAACATCATCTACTATATCGATACTACAACACGATCCAGAATATGAAAGTTTGTTCAAAGAATCAGCAAGATCAAATTCAATTATTTTTTCACAAATCTCAAAAGTGAATTTTCCTTTCTTAACATCTATATGTGCTCCTGCTGTAGCCAAAAAGGGTCTACCAATAATTATGGGATTTTTATGATTTTCCTCCATGTCAAGTACTACAAAATCAGTAGGAATAAAATACTCACCTATCTTGATTGGAACATTCTCTAAAATACCAATGGGATACTTTACCGAGCTATCAGCGAGTTGTAATGATATGGATGTTGGTTTAAACTCTCCAATGTCTAGTTTCCTGCAAATAGATAGTGGCATTAGGCTTACACTGGCACCTAGATCACATAAGGCTCGGTTAAAAGACATGCTTCCAATAGAACAAGGTATAGAGAAACTACCTGGATCCTTCAGTTTTGGTGTCAATTTATTCTGGATAATAGCACTATAATCCTCAGTTAAAGCCACAGTTCCATAGTCCTCTATTTTTCTTTTGTTGGACAAGATTTCTTTCAAGAATTTTGCATATGATGGCATTTGAAATATAGCTTCTGTAAAAGGAATATTAATGTAAAGTTTTTTCAACACTTCAAGAAATTTGCCAAATTGTTTATCTAGTTTTGCTTGCACTAACCTTTTAGGAAAGGGTATAGGTGGTCTATAAGGTTGAGGTAAATTAGGTTTAGAATCATCTTTCTCACATGGCACATCCCCTTTTGGTTCATCAAACCTTTGAGGTGGCAAACTAGTTTGGGTCTGCTCATGTACAAAAGATTTTTCTAATTCTAATTCATCATCATGATCATCATTAGTCTCTTTTTCATTGTTCACAACTTTCCATTTAGGTTCTTCTAATTCTTTCCCACTTCTAGTGATGATAGCATTACAGTGCTCTCTAGGGTTCAACTCAGGTTTAGCAGGTAATTTTCTAGGGGGTCTGTAAGAACTACTAGCTTGCTGTGCTATTTGATTTTCCAAGATTTTGTTGTGGGCTGCTAAAGATCCAACTTGAGATGCAAGTTGACTAACTATTCCCTTAAGATCTTCAATTTCTTTGCTTTGATTTTGTATGAACTAATTTTGATTGGTCATAATTTTTTCTAGCATGGACTCAATGTTTGAATTTTGGTTTGAGTTTTGATTTTAATTTGGCTTTTGTTGGTATCCTCTATTTTCAGTTTGTCCCCCTACATTGTTATTGTTTTTCCAAGATAAGTTGGGGTGATTTCTCCATCCAGGGTTGTAGGTATTAGAATAGGGATCATTGTTTCTATCTTGATTAAAATTCCCTAATGCATTAACATGTTCACTACCCTGATCAGCAATGACTTTACAATCTTCAGAGATATGACCATAATTTTCACAGATATCACAAACAACAAATGAAGAAACAACAGCAGTTTGCATCTTAAAGGAGTCAAATCTATTGCATAAAGAGTCTACCTTCTCTGCCAAGGTGTAACATCCCACATTCTTAACCCCAAACAAAAGGCACAATTCACAAATGATACAGGATGTTTCATATAAGATCGATCATATGCTAGGTAAAACCGAGTTCAAGAAAACACGATCTGAAAAATTTCCATAAATTCATACATACAAATTCACAAAACTCAAATCTCATAAATCTCATAAGGGTACCTGCCACCACGCAATACTTGCACTAGACATATGCAAGTTACAGATATATCAAAACCGATTACAAAGAATACACCATAAACCGAAATTCACAACAAAATCACAAAATCGATTTTATAAACTCATATCAAACACCGAAACCAGGCTGAAGCCCGCGGTGACACAAAAATCAAACTCATAAGACTGCCATAACCGGCAACATAATTCACATAGTTCACATAGTCTCATGATTCACATAGTTCATATAATTTATGTTAAGGCCACAACCGGCCCCAAGAATTAAGCATAAAAATTCTTAAAACAGCAAACAGCATAAATATCCACGCCAATGCACTCAAGACATGCGCCCCTGCTCTATGCCTGAAAATAGTGAGGGGTGAGCTACACAGCCCAGTGAGTGGATAGTCTAAATCGACCATCCAGAACATACATTCAAAAATATAGGCAGATTATTTTAAAAATCTTTAACAGGAACATTATGTCAACATATAACAAAATAAAGAAACAGAAGTCATATAGACAGTTAAATGTACACACTAGCATATTACAAATTCAGGTTCTAGAGTTTTACTCTAACCCAATTAAACACATATATTCTAAACCAACTAAACACACCATACTTAATTAACCTAGTTGTCCAGCATATTCAGTAGTGACCAATATGGTCTAACCCGGCTTGGCCAAAGCACTGGGAGCTGCAAAATCTCGTGCAACACATAAACATGGATAGTGAGTAGAATCAAGAGGTGGCCCCCGCCAGGTCACGACGTGGCACTTTGCTCTATCACCCCATAACACATCGATGGATTGTGTGTAGATTCAAGAGGTGGCCCCCGCCAGTCACGGCGTGGCACTTTGCTCCACACACCCAACATCATAAACCGAGTGATGACATCAAGAGGTGGCCCCTGTCTGATCAAGACATGGCACTTTGCGTCTTATATCACCCCAACACATAAAAGAGTAATGACATCAAGAGGTGGCCCCTGTCCGACCAAGACATGGCACTTTGCGTCAAAACCCGTTCTCCCAAAAGGTTCCTACTGGACAACAGACACATCTTATTTCATATTTCACATAGGTGAACATATTTCACAAAGGTGGACTCCTAAGTGTCAACTAGACTCTAGGATAGTCATCACAAAAATCATATCGGGCAGGCTGAACATCAACCCCCATCACAATAATCATAATAGGCAGGCTGAACATCAACCTCCTCACATATCACAATACAGGGCTGAAATTCAAACCCTTAACATAACACATAAGGACTATCCCCTTGAGTTCATAGTTACACCTAGCCTTAGTCCTAACCATCACATAATCACATAATTTTCCAAATTTACATAACCCATAATTTTCCAAATTCACATAATCACACATATTGTTCAAAATTCACATAACATAACACATAATATTTTATATTCGAATATCACCGAATATAGTGTAGTCCTTAAATTTCATGCTGATTAGTTTAATCAAATTTTGCTATGTTATCACCCAAATTTTCTCAAACAAAATACATGACCATAAACATATAATATGTTACACACATAAAGAAATAACCAAGGTAGCGTTAACAGCATTTATAAAGCATCCATAAAATCAACATAAATTGTAAAACATGTATTCTTATAAATCACTTTACAAATTACCACAAATTACCACATGTAAACATGTTAACTACAACTATAAAAATTTCGGTTTAACTACAATTATAAAGGTTTCGGTTTTCATACATGCTATAAAAATCATTGATCTAATGTTACCAAAATTCCCTATAAAATACCTAGTTAACAAGAATTTCATGCTCAAAATTCAATGATCTAAAGCTACCAAAAATCCCTATAAAAATACCTTAAATTTCATGCCACAATTTTCGGTTTTCATGAGATACATACCTTTTACAAAATTTCGGTTTTCATGAAAATACAAGAAGATCTTAAATTCGGTTTCATGAATAATAAGGATATATAAATATTCAGTTTCCATGACAATTATACCATTATAACTTTCGGTTATCACAAGAAGAAGTCTTGAATTTTCGGTTTTTAACATTGCAAATCTCTAATCAATCTCATGCATCAATAACACAACCCAATTGTTAGGAATCAATTAAGACAACCCACTCACCTTGAAACTTAGGTTAAAAATCTCCCCAACAAAAATCGTCCAAAGCCTTTGAAGTCACCCAAAGGATCTCCAAGAAATCGCCAAGAAAGTTTCACCTCAAGGGAAATTCGCCAAGGGAAGAAGATGGAGAAAAATCGCCTCAAAACTCTTCAATAATCGCCACTTCTTCAAGCCGCCACCCTAATTTTTCTCAAGACTCCAAAAATCGCCAATAATCTCACCCTAGTCGATATTACCACTTAAACTTTGGGTTTTTAAATTTTAAACCCATTAACCAATTAATTCCAATAGGGTTTAACCCATATAATTCATAATTTCGAATTTTCAAACCCAATAACCCATAGTTAACCAATTAATTTAATTAACTTACAAATAACCAATCACTTAACCGAAATCCAATAAGGATTTAATTAATATCCAATAAGGATTTAATTAACCAATAAGGTCTAATTAATTAACCAATAAGGTCTAATTAATTAACCAACAAACTGTAATTAATTAACTTACAATTTACAACCCATAAATCCTAATTAATTTATTATGAACAACCAATAATAATTCATCATAAATTAACAGCCAATAATCAAATAAATAATCTCTAATTAATTTACAATAAATTAACAACCAAATAAACTCAAATCAAATAATTACAAATTAACAATCAATAAGCCAGTTAATTAGCATCCAATAATTTTATTTAAATCATAATAAAATATCACAGCTAATGATTTTATTTAAATCCAAATAATGCTTACCAGGACTTAAGATCCTTGGATCTTACACAAGGTGCGCCAACCATCACTTTCATTCTTACCTTGAGAAGGTTTATAAAGCACTCCTCTCTCAGAAGTCCACTGATTATGATTTAGAGCCATCTCCCCTAGCAACTTGAAAGCATCATCAATGGTTTTGCTCATGAGAGCTCCTCCTGCAGCAGCATCAATAGTTAGTCTGGTATTATAAAGCAAACCATTATAAAAGGTATGAATTAGAAACCAATTTTCGATGCCATGGTGAGGACACTTCCGTTGTAAATCATTGAATCTCTCCCATGCCTCGCTAAAAGATTCACCATCCCTCCGTGCAAAGCTTGAAATCTGGTTTCTCATTTGGATGGTCTTGCTTGGTGGAAAGTATTTCATCAAGAAGGCGTTGGACAATTGCTCCCATGTGGTGAAGGTACCGGTAGGTTGTGCTTGAAGCCAAGATCGCGCTCGGTCCCTAAGAGAAAAAGGAAACAATCTCAGTTTTAATGCATCATTAGAAACACCATTTATTTTAATTGTATCACAAAGTTCAAGAAACAAAGAAAGGTGTTGGTTAGGATCTTCAAGAGGAGATCCTCCAAACTAGTTCTGTTGAATCATGGACAAGAAAGCAGGCATGATTTCAAAGTTGTTAGCCTCTATGATTGGTCTAGCAATACTAGAATGAATCACTCGTGGATTAGGGGCTACATAGTCCCTAAGTGATCTTTGTTCTGCCATGGTCACTTCTTCTTCCTCTACTCGTTGATTTTCTTCAAATCTCAACTTCCTGCACAATCTAAGAGTTTTATTTATCTCAGGATCAAAAGGTACAAGAGGTCCTGATCTAAGATTCCTGCGTATGTGATGACACCAAAATATGTAATATATTTTGCATCATTTTAGATACCTTTTCATGCTAAATTGGGGATCTTTTACTTGTTTTTATGATTGAATCCATCAAATATTGCAAAGTCTACTTCTATTTTGGTTTTTCATGTTTTTCAGGCAAAAAGGCACTATTTAAGGCATTTTCAAGCAAAATAAAATACATGAAAGAGTTCTCATCATCAAGAAGAAGTCATCCAAGAAATTTCACACAAATCGAGGCTGAAGACAAAATACGGTAGTGCCGTATTTATAATACGGTAGTGCCATATTTAAAATATGGTACTGTATTTTTCGCGGCTACCATATTATCGAGAGCACGACCATATTTTGGTGATTTTCCAAACAAAAGATTGTGCGAAAAATACGGCACTGCCGTAAGGTTTTCCACAGCCGTATTTTGGGGTGCTTTCGGGACAAAAACCTTTGCCGAAATTACGGTACAGCCGTAACCCATTTTACGGGCCGTATTTTGGACCGTCTTCAGAACAAAAAGTTGCCCTGAAATTATGGCACTGCCGTAAATAATTACACGGGCCATATTTTCCCGATGTATCCGACTAGAGAGTTCAGCCAATTTTACGGCACGGCCGTAAACCATATTACGGTGCCGTAGTTTCTAGCACTTTCAGAACAGAGCAGTCGAAGGATTTTATGGCAGTGTCGTAAGATATTACACTACCGTATTTCAGTTTTTGAACGCGACTCCCAGGTCAATTTCAACACCCGATTTTTGCGGAGATTATTGCGGGCGATCCAGAGCTTTAAATTGGATGTCGTAAGAAGAGAAAAGAGAGCTTGGAAGGAGAGGATTGTGAAGACACGAAAAGCCCCAAATTTCGTTAACTGTCGAGGGAGAAATCACCGAACACGTCGCCGCCTAGGGTTTCGCCACCGCGATCAATCTAGAGCACTTCCGGCCAAGATTTTCATACTGAATCTTCGCCTAGTGAAGGAGACAACGTGCCTGAAGTTTTAGAAAAAAAAGGAGATCGATTCAAGGAGAAATCAAAGGAAGAAGCTCGTGCCACACTGTTCACGACTTCTCTTGCAAATTACGGCTGTGAAATACTTCACAGCCATGCTGTATTTTCTAAAAACTCCTTCTTTATTGATTTTTGATTTCTGAAATTATGGAATTTTGTAATATCTTCATCATGGTAGCTTAAACTTATTTTGGGACATGGGGGAGTAATCCCCTTTGATTTTCTTAGTGACTAGAACTCTTTTTATTCCATCATGATAATTCTACTTTGATATTTTTATCTATGAGATTACTGCTCTAAGATTCTCCTTAGTTTATTTCTTGTCATCATGAATAGAATTCTTGCATTAAGGACCGAAAGGTGATATGTTTGAGAATTGGAACCCTAAAATTGACTAATAGGAACTCACCGTAAGAAATTAGGTTAAGTTCTTGTTTTGTTATTTTAGATGAGTAATTGCCTTGATGATAATTAATGATCTTAGGATCGAATTATTGTGTCAAACGTGGAGATCTTGCACGAAAGTGAGGATCGAAACGTTGGAGAACCATAGGTAGAACATGTGTTGAGTTTCGGATGCATGAAAGTGATCCTCGAGATTCCACTCGAGGCAATCAACCTAGAATTAGGATGCACAAAAGTGATCCTTGAATTTTTCGTTTGATGGTTTACCTATCTTTAGCTTGGGATGAATCTTGCGCGAAAGTGAGGATTTATTCTTGCATGGTTATCTGCACAAAAGTGCACTCGAGGCAATCAACCTAGAATTAGGATGCACAAAAGTGATCCTTGAATTTTTCGTTTGATGGTTTACCTATCTTTAGCTTGGGATGAATCTTGCGCGAAAGTGAGGATTTATTCTTGCATGGTTATCTGCACAAAAGTGAGATAATCCCTTTTTAGGTAAATTATGCCTATATCATTTTAGGATTTGATTGATGAATTCTTTATTTCTTATATAGTCTTGAAAATCAAAGTAGATGAAACCCTAGTCCCAATTTCTCTCTGATAGGGATTTTTCGTGTGTCTTCGATTCTTGCTTTGCTATTATTCGATTGCCTAGATAGTAAGAAAATCAATTATTTAGTATTTGACAGCACTAGTCTCTCTGTGGGATCGATATTTATTTTATTACTTCGAGTATCCGTGCACTTGCAGACACTACGAGTTAGGGACAACAAGTTTTTAGAGCCGTATCAAGGGGTGACAGTTCCCTATGCGCCAAACAAGTTTTGGCTGCGACACCTTAGATTAGTCTACCTGCTCATATTTAAAAGTGTGTCCTTTTGGATCACATCAAGTTATCACATCAGTATGCAAAGCAAATAGATCAAATGATTTCAAGTAAAAAGAATAGAAAAAAGACAGTAAACAGAAAATAAAACCTAGTCTAGCAATACTTTCAATATCTTCAATATTGACAAAACCAAGGTCCCCGGCAACGGCGCCAAAAACTTGCTGTAGTCCACAAGTACACGGATACTCTAAGTAATAAAGAAAGATATCGAACCATAGAGACCTCGTTGTCAAGTACCGAATAATTGAGTTCTTACTATCTCGGCAATCGAAACTAAACAAGTGAAAAGCTAACGAAAATATCAGAGAGAGACATTGGGACTAGGGTTTCATCCTCTTTAATTTCTAAGACTAGATATGAATAGTAATTCGTCAGTTTAATTTTATCATGATAAAGATATAATTTACTTCATAAAAGGATCATTTCACTCTCGTGCAGACAATCATGCAGGGACCGATCTTCACTTTCGCACAAGATCTATCCCAAGCTGAAAATAAGTAAATCATCAATCAAAGAACTCAAGGATCACTTTCGTGCATCCGAATTCTAAGTTGATTATCTCAAGTGGAATCTCAAGGATCACTTTCGTGCATCCGAGTCTCAACAGAAGTTCTACTTATGGTTCTCCAACGTTCCGATCCTCACTTTCGCACAAGATCTCCACGTTTGATAAATTAACTCAATCCTAGATTCATATTATCACCATGGCAATTATTCTTCTAAAATCAAGAAACAAGAACTAACCTAATTTCTTACAGTAAGTTCCTAACATTCAATTCTAGAGTTCCAAGTTCTCAAGCAAGTCATCTTTCGGTCCTTATTGCGAAAACTCTAAAACATGATTAATAACATGAATCTATGGAGAATTAAAGAGCAAATATCACATAAGTAGAATTATCATGCTAAAATTATACGTAACGAAGTAATGAAAAATTTATCTAGTCATTAAGAAATCAAAGGGAATTATTCTTCCAAGTCCCATAAAAGGTTTAAGCTAGCATGGATGTAAGATTACAATAATCCACAGTATCAAAGTATAAGAAATCAAAGGAGAAGGAGAAAAACAAATAACCACACGGTTGTAATGGAAATTACAGCCGTAATTTCCGCGCGTGAACAGTGTCGGCGGCGTGTTTTTGTTGATTTCTCCTCTGATCGAGATCCTTTCACTCTGAAACTTCTAGGGTATGTTCTCCTACTCCAAGCGAAGCTTCCCTTCAAATTTCACGACCGGAGATGCGCTGTACGCTTCCCGGCGGCGAAACCCAGGGCGGCGGCGTGAAACTCGATTTCTCCTTTGTTAGTGGATGAAATTTAGGGCTTTTGGTGTCGAAAGCTCTCTTTTTGCTTCTTACTTCTTTGAATTTAATGGCCTGGATCATCCGCAATCGATCGCACAAAAATTGGGCTTCAAGGCTGACCAGGAAAATCACGTCCAGAGTTAGAATTACGATGGTGAAAATGGTTACGGCAGTGCCATAATTTTGCTGGAACTCTCGGTACATAAATCATCTGGAAATACAGTACCATGGAACATTTTACGATAGTGCCATAATATCTAGAAATCTCTTGGATGGAAAATGACCTCAAAATATGGCACGTAATAATATTTATGGCTGTGCCGTAATTTCTCCAAAATCTTCTGGTCGAAAAGCGCTCCAAATTACGGCCCCTGAAAATCTTTACGGTAGTACCATAATTTTCAGTGCTCCTCCTGCAGCAGCATCAACAGTTAAGCGAGTGTTGTAAAGCAACCATTATAGAAAGTTTGAATTAAAACCCAATCTTCTAATCCATGGTGAGGGCACTTCCGTTGTAACTCATTGAAGCGCTCCCATGCTTCACTAAGTGATTCTCTATCCCTTTGTGCAAAGCCCATAATCTGATTTCTCAATTGAATCATCTTACTGGGTGGAAAGTACTTTGTTAAGAAAGCCTTTGACAGTTGTTCCCAAGTGGTGAATGTTCCAGTCAGATGAGAATGTAGCCATGCTTTTGCTCGGTCCCTGAGGGAAAAAGGAAATAATCTCAGTTTAAGAGCATCATCAAATACACCATTAATTTTTATAGTATCACAAAATTCAAGAAAGAGAGTGTTGTAGTCCACAAGTGCACGGATACTCGAAGTAATAAAGAAAGATATCGAACCACAGAGACCTCGTTGTCAAGTACCAAATAATTGAGTTCTTACTATCTAGGCAATCGAAACTAAACAAGTGAAAAGCTAACGAAAATATCAGAGAGACATTGGGACTAGGGTTTCATCCTCTTTAATTTCTAAGACTAGATATGAATAGTAATTCGTCAGTTTAATTTTATCATGATAAAGATATAATTTACTTCATAAAAGGATCATTTCACTCTCATGCAGACAATCACGCAGGGACTGATCTTCACTTTTGCGCAAGATCTATCCCATGCTGAAAAATAAGTAAAAATATCTTTATCATAATAAGAATAAACTGACGATCATTTAATTATATCTAGTCATTGAAATTAAGGTGGATGAAATCCTAGTCCCAGCTTTTCTCTCTGACTTTTTGTGTACTTTTCGATCGTTCGCTTACATCATATTCGATTGCCTAGCTTGTGAAAAATTAATGATTCGGTACTTGACAAACAAGGTATCTATGGTTCGATATCTTTTTTATTAGTTTGAGTATCCGTGCACAACAATGGTGGCACTGTTTAGCCCAGCTTCTGGGTCTGCTTGTGGCTTTACGGGCAGCAGAAATTAAGAAGATAATGTGTTTGGCCCTTTAGCTTTTCTATTCCAACTCACAAAATAAAACTATAGCTAAGAAGCAGGGATGAAGCTGTTTCCCCCCCCCCCCCCCCCCCCCCCCCCACTTCTCTGCCTTGATTCTTATAATTTTAAACTTAATGACAAATAAAATATATGTTTCTCTCAATCAAATTCTTATAATTTTTTTATAATGCACCATGATCATAATTTCATATTTTTAATAATTAAAATCATATTTTTATTATTAAAATTTTATTTGTGAATATCAAAATTGAGTTATTAGTTTTATAAATATTAAATAATGTAATTTAATTAGCAAAACTTTAACCTAAGTTAAGCATAAAATGCTCAATATTTTAATAAAAATAATATGAAATTAACTTTTTAATAAATATTTTAATTATAGTTAACTATAAATTTAGTCATATAATTTTTATCTTAGTATTTTTTTAATAAAAAATTGTTTATTTTAAATAGAATACCTAATCATAAGCTGTGCATCCAAACACTCTCAAAAAGTTTTTAGCCAACATCTTTTCAACCAGCACTTCTTCAGCTAGGGGTGAGCATTCGGTAATTACTGATTTATCATTTACCGATTTACCGATTATCGACTTTACCGATTTTTTTTTTACCGTTACCATTACTGATTGTGAAACTACCGATCGGTAATTTACCAATTTTACCGATTTTACTATTGTTATTTTGTTCTTAATATACCAATTTTGCAATTGTTATTTTGTAATTGTTATTACCGATTTACAGATAGCATTTGTGATCCAGGATTCTAGATAGCATCAGCTATCAGGGCGTAGCACCATAGCCACCTTCTCCAATATGTACCTGAGATTTGTAATTGTTATTACCGATTTACAGATAGCATTTGTGATCCAGGATTCCAGATAGCATCAGCCATCAGGGCGCAGCAGTGCAGCACCATAGCCACCTTCTCCAATCTATACCTGAGATTTGTATGCAATAGCCGATAGAGCATAGAGGCATAGAGCATCAAAAGGCAAAAGCTGCATTCTTCTCATTTAGGGCTTGTTTGGCCCCGCTCAAAGTTCTTTGAGCCCGGAATCCAAGACAGCAAAAGCTAAAATTGAAAAAGTCACATTTTCTAGCTTTTCAAGCTTTTGGAGCTTTCATTCACCTTGAAAATTATGCTGACGCTGATTTGTAGTGGGACAAAATAGGCCCTTAATCTCCTTTCTACTGTCCTTTTGTATGCTTTTTAGCTTCTCAGCTTCTGACTAATTTGTAATCTCATTTCTGTCCTTTCTGCTGATAGAGCATCAATTTGAAATCTCATTTGTATGCTTCTAACTCAGCAATCCTTTTTGAAGCTTCTGCTGTCTGAATATGTCGCTTTCTAGCATCATAAGCATTAGTTAATAGTTATCTATTTGCCAAATTCAACTAGCAGTCTAGCATCATAAATCCAGCAAATTTCAACATTAGTTATCCTGTATTACTAAAAGGGAAATTTAGTTGCAAGATAAATCTAGCAATTTCAGCATCAAATTTTAGCATTAAAGGCTCAAAGCAATTATCTTAGTTATCAACAACAATAAGATAGAATCACAGCCAAAATATCAATATATCAAAGCAATTTTAGCATTAAATTAAATATTTTAATACATCAATACATCCAAAATAGTTCAACAGAATGACATCCTAAATATCACAAATCACAACAATAAATACTTCAAGTTCAAATCTCATCAATCACATCCAAAATATCAAAAATAAGGCCATAAGCTAATAAGCTCCAGCCTCCAGATAGCTTCACCCTCCATGGTTGTGCAACTCCACCATCCACGGCTCCACAGTCCACAAGCCACAGCTCTGTCAGCACTCAGCTCCAGCCTCCAGGCCTCCACTTCCAAGTCAACAGGAAATCATTCATATGAGATATTAAGATTTAAGAATGCAACATCAAGTTGTTGTGTTGCTGTCTTGCTGAATGCTGATGGCGAGAGGGGCTTGTGGGCGACTGGGCGAGTGGAGAAGACCGTGAGTTGTGAGAATGGAGAAGGTCAGAAGGCGTCTGCCGACCGTGGGCGACTGGGCGAGGGTGAGAGTGTCTCACGTCTGCCGACTATGGGCGACTGGGCAAGGGCGTCAAGACTGGGCGACTGGCCAACTGTGGGCGACTGGGCGAGGGCGAGGGCGTCTGTCGACTGTGGGCGAGTGGCGACTTGGAGAGGGTTAGGGATGAGCCACCTGTCGCCTGAGCATTTGACTTGGAGAGGTCAGAGGAGGGCGACTGGGGGCGAGTGGGCGACAGGGTCACTAGGCCTTTGGAATCCCTAATTCCAATTTTGAAATCATCGGACAATTGTAATTAGGGATTCCTAATTGGAGATTTGGTCCATTTGGAGTCACGAGCTGAGGAGGAAATTGATGGATTCCTCATCTCCTTGCAGTCTCTCATGGTCGCAACTTGGCTCAAACGTTAAAATAATTTTTTAATATATATAATCGGTAAATTCACCGAACCGAAATATTTTTACCATACCGATTACCAATTACCGATTACCGAATATTATGAATTTCTTTACCGTACCAATTACCGATTACCAATTTACCGAACCATCGGTAAAATTGATAAAATTCGATAATTACCGATTAATGCTCAGCCTTATCTACAACCAATAGAAGCTAAAAATAGAAGCTGAGCCAAATGGGCCAGTATCATCTTCTATGTGATAGTAATTATAGAATATGCAATTTGAGGTAGTATACTAAAACTTGTGGTCAATACTTGTTAGTGCTTTTATCATGCATGATTTATTTTTATTATTTTTTTATATTGTAGTATTAAGTTACTATTTTTCATATATACAATACATTTGTTATTATTAATAGTGACAGTATCAAGATTGATTGCTAAAAATACATAGGGGAGAAAAACTTTGAATAAAAATATATTTAAAATGTTAGTGGTAGACTCTTTTATTTCTAATTTATGGACTTATGTTGCTAGTAATTAGTAGTTATTATTTCTTATATGTTTTGTTAATAAAGATTAGAACTTAAAGTGTGTTTCTTGGATGAAAAACTAGAAGGAAAGATTATAAAACACAATGAATCTCGACGCAAAATGCTACTATATTAAATCTATTTTCCATTCTTTCCTTCTAGTTTTTCGCCCAAGGAAATACAGTAAAGTGTTTGTTAATTTCTTTGCCACCACATAACATTATTTTACTAATAAAATAGTTCTTTGTTAGTTGACTGGAGAATTAGAATTAGATTATTTGTTATTACTTTAGATAATGCATAGGATAATGATACTTTTGTGGGTACAAATATTTTAGTACGCTCGCTCTTGTAATATGCTGTATATCTAGTGACTTAATGTCACAAAATTGACTGCTTGATGTAGTGTTATTGAGAACAAGTTGTTTAACTTGGAAATACCAACAATATATTGTTTAGTGCCCTTATGGAAACTGGAGTCTTTGGTTGGTTTACATAGTGATCATGATTTTATTTCCCCATTAAATGCAAGTCTTCAACAGGTTGGGGAAGGTTGATTCTTCTCTTAAACACATTATTTGCTTAATTTGTGTAATAAAGGGAAATAAACAAAATGAAGAAATCTATAAAATAGAACATAAGAGGATAGATTATTTAATAGTACTCTCTTTAAGTAGGGTTAGCAATTTATATTCATCGGTCAAATTAGGTTATGTTATACATGACTGGTGAAATGATTGTTTGACTTAAGCATGATTAATATTTCTTTAACATATTGTGCATACAAAGCTTCCATCCTACATCTCTAGGAATATACATGTAAAAAATATCTTATTATTTAAAAATAATATATCATGTGTTATTATTTATGCTTTATTGAGCAATTATCTCCATTGAGCACCTCATGTAATTAGTGGATCATGTTTTGTGATACCACAATTTAGTCTTTCGTAAGGTTGAAGTATTTTAAATTAGGTTATATTGTCTACTCACCAAATTAATAAGTTAGTTTGCTCACTAAATAAACCATAATAAAACGGTATCAGAAAAAACTTAAGTCTTAAGTATAATAAGAGACCAAAAGGAAAAAAACTACTAAAGATGATAGATATCACGCCCTGAATTATGGTAATATTTTTTAAAAAATATTTTACACGAAAGTCAATGCTTGACTCGAGTCCATACATGCCCACGCAGGGGCACGATGGTCGAAACCACTAGATTGGACACGACTAGCGGGGACGATTCCTTGAACCGGCCCTCAACTCGACCAAGGACTCTGCGGGAGATCTCTGCCATTCCAACACGACTCGGATCAATACTTGATTCACTGAGAACCGGTGTCGCTGAGTCAAACCGGGTTCATCCGAACCCGAAAGGGACACACCCGTAACTGACCGCATTGGACAGGGTCCACAGCAATTTTCGAGCACGCTCACATGTCGGTGAGAGAGTAGAGGGGAGTAGCTGAGCGTCCCACATCGAGGAGTCGGACTCACCCACTCATCCACAGATCAAGCCGGCGCCCAGCAATCACAGACGGTCGTTCACACGACGTCGCACGCTAGTGACGGAGAGGACCCGGCTAGTGCCTCGCTTGCCGGCGAAGAAGAAGACACAGTTAGGAACCACCTGCACAGGGTCGCACGCGCGTACGCGTCGACAAAGGACGGTGAGCCTCGCCCACCCTTGTGGAGCACGCTTTGCATGCATCCGATCATAGGCCAAAGACCGGCCGACCACCTCCCATACGCGGGGAGCATAGAGGAGGCAAAATAGCCGCATGCTAGCGGCAGGAAGGAGGTGGCTGAACTGCTCGCCCGAAGTGAGGGCGGAAAGAGGGTAGCAGGAGCCGCAGACGGATGGCGGACTGAAGGAGAAGCCAGCTGCAAAATCCACGCTATGACCAAACAGGGCAACGGCTGGAGAGGAAGCCCTCACGCCTGATGAAAATCCATTTAGAAGAGGAAGGTTCCGCACGCAGGTGGAGAAGGGCGGCGACCGGCCATAGTCACATGCAAGCGACGACCGGATGCAGGGAGAACTCGCACGCAGGCGAGCTCCGGCTCTGGTAGTTCTCGCACATAGGCAAGCTGGTAGCTGAGAGGGAGGAGAGGGAGAGCTCGCCGAAGGAGCGTGATGAAGGAGACTCAGCCAAAACAACTCACCGTCAGAGAACGTGAGGGGAGGAGAAGCACGCCTGGGAGCTGCGAGCTCGACCCGAGGAAGAAAGCCGGAAACGAGGAGGTAAGAAGGTACCTCGGTGGTCACCCGGCTACTGGCTCCTTCGAGTTGATGAGGTTGTTGCGAAGCCGCCTTCCGAGGCGATCTGGAGGTGGCCGCCGGCAGCGATGGTGGCGGACACGGGGATGATGATGGTGGAAGACAAAAAGGGATGGAGATGACCCCGGCGCTCCGACCACCCGCCTGCACCACCGAAACGCTCTGGGGACTCCACCGATGACATCCGGTGAGGAGAAATCCGACGATCGATGGCGAGGGTAAAGGGGACGAAGTCGCGAGCCAAAGCAGACACCGTCGGCCTTGCTCTTTTGCACTTTTCTCCCACGCCGCCTAGCTGTCCGAGTCAACCCTCCTGTCACGTCAGCCAATTGCCCTACAGTCGATGTGTCCCGTCGCATCTACGTCCATGTCATGCAGCGATGTCGCGTTTCGATGCCCGTTGAGGCATAACGGGTCCGAGCGGCTACCCGATCTGCCTCGCGACCCAATTGGCTGAGACTCGGGAATGGGTTGGTTGGGCTGGAAATTGGGCCGCACCTAATTTCGAGCCTAGAGGCCTAACATTCTCCCCCTCCGAAGTGAGTCGCCGCCCTCGGCGACTCAAAGTAACATCGGATCTCATCCTCGAACTGCCACAGTTCGGACGTCTTATACTATGTAGCTTCTTCCATTGGAGAACCTTCCCATCGAACAAGAAATTCTGTTCATCGATTTATCCTGCTATGTCCCAAGACTTGGTGGTCTAAGATCTCTCCGATCCTTTGGTCGAACTCAGTTTGAACCGTAGGAGGCGCACGAAGCGACTGTGACCAAGCTAGATCCCCCAGATCCTTATGGAATCTCTTTAGGAAGCTCACATGGAATATCGGATGCAGCTTCATCCTGTCGGGGAGCTTCAAATGATATGCAACTGAGCCAACCCGACTCAACACCTCGAAAGGTCCATCGTATCTCTGTATAAAGCCCCGAAGTGCTGCCTTCGCAGATATCTTCCTCCATATCTGCAGAGTAAGTCGGAGAAGCACTAAGTCGCCCACAGCGAATTCTTCATCCCGACAACGATGATTTGCATAATGCTGCATTCGTCTAGTGGCTAGCTCGAGGCTATCCCGAGCCTCTTGGAGCGACTTCACTCCCTCACGAGCTACCTGTTGAGCCACGGGACATCTCCCCTCGGAGGTCCTCATCGTGATATCAATAGGAGTTAGGGGCTGTCTCCTTAACACTAGCTCAAAGGGGTTGTGCCCCATGGACGATGACGTGTGGAGATTGTAGGCAAACAGTGTCGAATCTATCCACTTCACCCAGTCCTTTTAACTCGCAATCACAAAATGACGGAGTAGTCCTCCACGAGGGCATTCACCCGCTCCGTCTGTCCATCCGTCTGGGGATGATTCGCTGTGGAGAAGTTTAACTTCGTTCTCAGCTTGTCGAACAACGTCGACCAGAATCGTCTGGTGAACCGAGCATCCCTATCGCTCACGATATCCTTGAGGATCCTAAAATGTTTCACCACATTCTGAAAGAAGAAGTCTGCAGCCACCACAGCTGAGCATGGTTCGGGTGCTGGCATAAAAACTCTATACTTAGAGAATCTATCCACAACCATGAAAATCAATGTCTTCCCCTCGACCTTGGGAAGCCCACCGATAAAATCCATGGACATACATCTCAATGTCAACACACATGTTCGGCCAATAACATGACCTGGACAACAAGGCGAACATGCGCCTTTGTCTCGGATGACCTGACCATGGGGTATCATGGAGCTCCCTAAGCAGATCTCGTCGCAATCCACTGGATGCGAGGACTAGTGGCCTGCCACCACGGGCCATGACAACGTCATTGGCGTCCAAATAATATCGTTAGGTCATACCCGACTTTATTTGCAAAACAAGTTTTTGATATGCCTCATCGAAAGTAGCTGCTACTTTTATCCTCGAAAGGAGATCTCCTTCCACTCTGGAGATTGCAAAGCAGACTAAGGCGTTAAGCCTACTCAGTGCATCAGGCACCGCATTACCCTTTCTAGGCTTGTGTTCCCACTAGAATTGGAATTCTGCTAGGAATTCCTACCATCTGGCCTATTTTGCTGACAATTTCTTCTGTGTGGTGAAATATGTATTTGCCACATTATCGGTTTTCATCATGAAGGCATTACCCAGGAGATATACTCTCCATGTCCGGAGGAAGTGCACCACTGCTACCATCTCCTTTTCATGTGCAGAGTACCTCTGCTCTATCTAATTCAGCTTTCGACTATCGAAAGCTACAAGATGCCCATCCTATATCAGCACACCACCGATCGCCTGATCCGAAGCGTCAGTGTGAACCTCGAAGGGTTTTCTGAAATCTGGTAATTTCAGGATCAGTTCATAAGCTATTCGCTCTTTCAAGTCCTAAAAGGCCGACTAACATCGATCATCCCAACCCTAGTTGGTATTCTTTTTCAGCAAATTGCTGAGGGTTGCAGTTACTCTCGAGCAACCCCGGATGAACTTTCGATAGAAGTTCACAACACCGAGAAAACTCCTTAACTCGGTCTGATTTGAAGGGACTTGTCAATCCACGATGGCCTGGACTTTACTCTTGTTCATTCGCACTTGGTCGTGACCAACCATATGTCCAAGGAAGGATATCTCTTCCGACACGAATTTGCATTTCTCCAACTTCAAATAAAGTTAGTTTTCCCTCAAAATTTGAAGAACCCTCTTCAAGTGTACAAAGTGCTCCTCAATGCTTGAGGAATACACTACTATATCATCCAGATATACTACGACAAAGTTATCTAGAAAAGGTGCTAACAGCTGGTTCATCAGATGACAAAACATCGCTACAGCATTGGTTAGCCCAAAGGGCATAACCAAGAATTCGAATGCTCCATAACGGGTCACGCAGGCTATCTTCCGTTCGTCGCCCTCGGCGATACGGACCTGCCAGTAGCCCGATCTCAAGTCAAACTTGGAGAATATCCTAATTTTTCCTAGTCTATCCAATAGATCTGGGATTAGTGGAATAGGATAGCAGTCCCGGACTATTATCTAATTCAGGGCTCTATAATCTACACAGAACCTCAAGGACCCAACCTTCTTCTTTTGAAATAGGACAGGGGCTCCATATGGTGACACGGTTGGCCGCACAAACCCTGCTTCCAATAACTTATCGAGTTGTTTGCGGAGCTCAGCCAACTCCACCGGCGGTATCCTATAAGGAGCCTTGGATGGGGGAGTAGATCCTGTCACAAGCTCTATCTTGTGGTCGATCCTGCCACAAGCTCTATCCTGCCACACTTTCTTGACTGCCAAGGAAGTGTCACTCCTTGCCGGGTGGGAGCCCTCCACCCAAACAGCCATCAGTGTAGGATCTCCTTGGCGCAACCCTGCAAACAAGGGCACTCCCCGGGAGTCCCTCTTCTTTCCCATCCTCGGCTCCGTGCTACTAATGCACGACACGAGGCAAGGGGAGTTCTTATCATGTATCTGTATCCCATACAGATATGGTATCATAGCTATCTTTGCCTTGACCAATAGTTTGAGGCCGAAGATAGCTTTGTAATATGCGAGTTTCAGTATCTTCGCATGGCAGCGGCCCTACCAACTGCTAATCATGATATCCACATCGTATGATATCCCTAAGACCTCCGGGTCTACTGCACCAACCAACCTCACTCGATCCTATGCTGAGGACATTTTAAGGTGCAATGCACCTGTATCAATCATAGCATTCACTTTCAGAGAATTTATGCGGGAGGCAACGTAAAGCAACATAGGTCTCCCACTACTAGTGGAGGCAGTGCCTAACACAAGGGGATTCAGGAGCGCCTCCTGATCCCGTGCATTGCTCTCCTCTTCTGCTATTGCAGTAGGTGGGTGGTCCCCGACCGCCTTCATCGGCTTTGGGGTCGCGGGCCGACTCTTCCGCGTAAAGGGTTTTCTGCCCATCACAGCGAATGAACCCTTCGTTCACGAGGCAGAGGTCGTACCACTCGCAGTGGCAAGGGCTAAAAGGGGGCATGTCCCCTGGTCACCATGTGGTCTACTAAAGCATCTGCAGCCTAAGAAAACTGCTACGCATCGTCTCGAATGTTCGCAACATACCGGACTTTCTTGAGGGCGCCCCTTGTAGAACACATTAAGTTCCTTGAAAGGAACTGAACCTCGATCTCCGTTTTAAGCTCCTCCGAAGAGAGCTTACGGGCTAGACTGGTCCCAAATAAGTTGGGAGCGGCTTGAGTCCGCCACCACAACCTCGTGTCTCTGGAGAGAGATATGTGATCAAGCTTGGGCTTGCTCCCCCTCGGAGATCTGAATATCTTGGGGATATGTTTCCATATCCCAAAGGAAGTTCTCAACTTCCATGGAGCAACGCACCCCTTGAAAGGAGGCAAGCTCCAGGACACGTCATCGCACGATGGTCCCCTGGCCGAGACCGGCCGCTGTCGGTGCTATCGAAACCGCCGTAGCGCACTTTAGTAACCCGACCTCCGCCTGGCATGCCTCTAGCCCCTCAGTGAGTCGAGTCACCTGAGCTACGAGGCACTCGTTAGAGACGAGCAATGTGGAGATGGATCTCCACTGAGATGCGGGGGGTCCAAAACCCCATCGCATACATGTCCTCGATAGTCTGGTGTCCGTCGAAGACCCATCTGCACTCAAGCAGTTGGGTTAGACGAATCACAAGTACGAGCATATGTACAAGTTGGAATGCGTAGACCCTGAGCTCTGATACCAAGCTGTCACACCCTAAATTACGGTAATATTTTTTTAAAATATTTTACATGAGAGTCAAAGCTTGACTCGAGTCCAAACATGCCCACACAGGGGCACGATGGTCGAAACTGCTAGATTGGGCGCGACTGGCGGGGACGATTCCTCAAATCGGCCCCCAGCCCGACCAAGGACTCTATGGGAGATCTTTGTCGTTCCAACCTGACTTAGATCAACGCTCATGATTCTCTGAGAACCGGTGTCACTAAGTCAAACCGGGTTCACGGGAACCCGAAAGGGACACACCCGTAACCGACCGCATCGAACGGGGTCCACAGTAGTTTTGGAGCATGCGCACGTGTCGGTGAGAGAGTAGAGGGGAGTAGCCGGGTATCCCACATCGAGGAGCCGGACTCACCCACTCGTCCATGGATCAAGCCAGTGCCCGGCGATCACGAACAGTCGTTCACATGACATCGCATGCCGATGACGGAGAGGACCTGGCTAGTGCCTCGCTTGCTCGCCAGCGAAGAGGAAGACACAGCCAGGAGCCACCCAGACAGAGTCGCACACGCGTACGCATTGACAGAGGACAATGAGCCTCGCCCACCCTTGTGGAGCACGCTTTGTGTGCGTCCGATCGTAGGCCAAAGACCGGCCGACCACCTCCCTTACACGGGGAGCACGGAGGAGGAAGAAGAGCCGCACGTGGGCGGCAGGAAGGAGGTGGCTGAACCGCTCGCCTGAAGCAAGGGTGGAAAGAGGGTATCAGGAGTCACAGACGGATGTCAGACGGGAAGGAGAAGCTGGCTACAAAATCCACGCTACGACCAAATAGGGCGATGGCTAGACAGGAAGCCCTCACGCTTGACGAAAATCTAGCCGGAAGAGGAAGGTTCCGCATGCAGGCAGAGAAGGGCAGTAGCCGGCCACAATCACATGCAGGCGACGGCCGGACGCAGGGAGAACTCGCATGCAGGCGAGCTCCGACTCTGGAAGTTCTTGCATGTAGGCGAGCTGGTAGCCGAGAGGGAGGAGAGGGAGAGCTCGCCGGAGGAGCATGAAGAAGGAGACTCGGCCAAAACAACTCACCGTCGGAGAACGCGAGGGGAGGAGAAGCACGCCCGGGAGCCGCGAGCTCAACCCGAGGAAGAAAGCCCGAAATGAGGAGGTAAGAAGGTACCTCGGCGATCACCCCGCTGCCGGCTCCTTCGAGTCGATGAGGTGGTTGCGAAGCCGCCTTCTGAGGCGATCTGGAGGTGGTCGCCGGCAGCAACGGTGGCAAACGCGGGGAAGATGATGGCGGAAGACGAAAAGGGATGGAGATGACCTCGGCGCTCTGACCACCCGCCCGCACCATCGGAACGCTATGGGGACTCCACCGACGACGTTCGGCGAGGAGAAATCCGATGATTGACGATGAGGGTAAAGGGGACGAAGTCGCGAGCCAGAGCAGACACCGTCCGCCTTGCTCTTTCGCACTTTTCTCCCACGCCGCCTAGCTACCCGAGTCAACCCTCCTGTTGCGTCAGCCAACCGCCCTCCAGTCGATGCATCTCGTCGCATCTGCGTCCACGTCACACAGCAATGTTGCGTTTTGACACCCGTTGAGGCATAACAAGTCTAGGCGGCTACCCGATCCACCCCGCAACCCAATTGGCTGAGACTCGAAAATGAGCTGGCTGGGCTGGCGCCCAATTTCGGCCCAATTTCCAGCCCAGAGGCCTAACATGAGCTACTATTGAGTTGACCTTATATGCTACCAACTAAATGATGACTTTATAAGAAAAATGTGAAAACTTAGTTTAGTTCCATATGAGAAGTGAAAGAAAAAAAATAGTATAATATATAAAGCTTAATAGGTTTATTATCATTAACATAAACTTAAGTATTTTAAATTGAACCATATTATCATTCGGCTCACTAAATTAGTAGGTTAGTTTGTTTATTAAATGAGTTGTATATGTTTGATAAGAAAGTAAATTAAATAACATTGCTATTCAATTATTGAAATATCCTCATCATCAATTTTTTAAATTCATCATGCTCATGAACACCATTGCTATAGTTTCTTAGTTTAACTTATGAAATGTAAATTAAACAACATACAACTATGCAAATATATAAAATTATAAGATAAAATAGAGTTTTAAAGTAAATTTGTTATGTTCTCCCTCTTGTGCATGAGAGTGCCTCTATCTTTACCACTAAAAGCATAATACAATGCAAACTTGAGCCATAATACAATTCTTGGTATCCGTCAATAGATTTTGGAGTTGTTTTCCTACATATTCATTGTAAAATTTAAAAGAAATTATCATAAACTTTTAAAACTGAAGTGAACTTGAGCCATGAATCCTCTTATAACTATAATATACAAAATGGATTTATAGCATGAGTCACATACCATACTTATGACTAAAATTATACTAAATTTAGACTAATATTTTATCAAATTTCCCAAACATTTAACCAACATTTTTTTTTCCAAAAAATAACAATTCCTTCCATTCTTTAGACTAATGGAGTGAGGACTGAAACTTCGGCCATGCTTTTGTTGACCGCTGCATAGGGTTAAAATGCACACTTGTACCAACCTTACGACTAATATTACCCTCCACTGAATTGAAATAGTTTGGTTCTTTCTCAAATTTGTTTCCAAGGAATCTATGCGGGCCAAAATGCTAGATCTTTATGAACTAGCCTCTCTCATTCATCTGTTAAATTGCTCCTTCACTTGTGTATCTTTCAAGGGCTTTGGAGTATTTTTCCTTACTTTTGATGTGGAATTTATTTTACTTGAAGTTGAAGAACTAAATGATTCTCCTCATCATCATAAGGGCTTTGGAGTATTTTTTGCTTACTTTTGATGTCGAAATTAGTTTACTTGAAGTTGAAGAACTAAATGATTCTCCTCATCATCACAAGGGCTTTGGAGTATTTTTTTGCTTACTTATGATGTCAAATTTAGTTTACTTGAAGTTGAAGAACTAAATGACTCTCCTCATCATCATCCGCACAATTCACCATGGAAATATTAAAAGAACAAAGAAGATTCATGCCAAGAAAAAAGCATATGCTGTTCTAAATAAGAACATCATAAAAAGATCAAGAGTAAGCAAAATTGGTGCTTTAAATAAAATGAGCTGATTCATGCTAACTCAAGATTTCCTAAAATATATCTGGCTAAAGAATCCTACCTAATATTTCATCCTCAAACACATAATCCAAATTTTGGATAGAAATCCACTGTTTCTTCAATTGTGAGGAAGGTTGACCAGAGGCAACTTCCTCAACCCTTTTATCATTGCTTTCATGTGTACATTATGTAAGTTGGTATGGCAGTATCTTTACCCTAGTATTTTTGATCGAATGATGGGAGGGAGTTTGCATATTGTATTATTCTCTGGCATCAACAGAAGCATCAAGTGTTAGACTAACAGAACCATTAGCATCATCTCTTGCAATTTCTCTAGCAGCGCTGCACTATCTTGATAACCTAAAGGCAAAATGATGAAGCTTTTCTGCATGATCTAGCATAGATGATGAAAATGTATCAATTCTCTTCCTCCATAAAGTTGGAAAACTAACGTGATGAGCCTTTCTTGGCATAGAAGAGAATATAGGATCTTTCTCCTAATGCACAACTTCCAAAAACCCTAGTAAACTGACGATACAAAAAATAAAGAATAGCAAACAAGCCTGCTGTGCAAGCTTAATGAGAAAATGGCTATATTCAAGTTTGCCTTTGAGTCATAAAGAAGATGCCATATACTTGGAGAGGTACAAGTGTAACAGAAATGTCCAAAGTTTGATGAACTAGAACATCTTAACGAGGCCTACACAAGTATTGAATGAGCCATGACTTGATTTATTTTCAAAACTACAACCAGTAAGGAATAAAACAAATAAAAACTTGATCTGCCTGGTGGCTTAGGCACAAAGTCAAGTCCAATTCTAATGGATATTTTAACGGATTGATAATTTGTATGAGATACCTCCATTATATTCATAACCTCTTGAGATTGTTCCTCCATTTGCACTTGGTTTTTACAGCCTTCACAAAGTAAGCTTAACTCAAGGATCATCAATTTTCTCAATGGTAAGAGACGCGGGAGCATCTGAAATACTATCAACATTATCTATCTCTTTTAATTAGTTTATACTAAGAAATTCAACATAAAAAAACAACTTGAATAACACTATGCCGAGATAGTCATGATAACTTGGACTTGTTACAAGAGTACTAATACAAAAGGATTGACAAACTGCAATGAGATCCCAAAAGAAAATCTTCTACCAATGTATTAAAAATATACAAGAGAAATTTGTTTCATAATAAACATATTGCAACATGAACTAGTGATTAGTCACACTCACAAACATCTGATGGGAAAAGCATAACACCTTACATGACAATAAATTACAAGGATACTGTTCAAAATTTCAACAAAATCTATAGGTGGTAAAATAAGCCCGACGAGGACAAACAAACATGTGTTTCTTCAAGGCAGAAAAGGAGCAGAATCTGCCATCATCATCTGCAAAGATGCACCATAACGATTTGTTAGTCTTGGAAGCAAGTAAATAGGAAAGTGTTATATGCATGGGTAAAGTAGTAAATCAAACGTGATATAATATTAAATTCAAGTATCTAAAAAGTTACTTTTGCCTAAGTGTACATTTACACCTAATTTTATATTGATTCATATTGAATACTTCAAATTTTGATTATATTGATTCATATTGAATACTTCAAATTTTATATTGATTCATATTGATTATATTGATACAAGTAGAACATATTGCGCCATCAAATTTTACTTATTTTATTAGTTATATTTGATTCATGACAAACATAAGCATAAGGGTGATTTTGACCTTCTTTCTTTTTTAATCATGCTTTTAATTTAAAAAAATTCTTCATATGGCCTTTCTTTTTGCAAAAGAAGTATTTTATTTATTTATTTTTTGTTTGATCCTTGTACTGCTTAACACCTTGAAGATGATTTGATCTATACACCTATTCCCCTTCCCATAAAAAAGAAAGTTTTTTGATTGAAAAGACTAAGAGTGAGAAACAAGATGGTCGTTCTCATGATGTATTCTTGGAGTTAGTCTTCCTCATTTACATACTTAGATATGACGTCATTAATAATCCAAAACCTATCAAGAGAATTAAAAGTTATTTTGACTTGATTGAGCCGAGAAGAAATAACATTTTAGGCATTACAAACAATAAATTTATCAAAAATATATATATAATGTGATAAACCTTGAGTTTATCTAGAATGCAAACCATTTTCATGACAAAGTCTCTAATTTATCTCACCTTGTCATATTTCATACTTGTTAATAGATTCACAGGAGTTCCCATCTCATGTTTATCTAAAATTAAATATATATACCTCACTACTGAGGAAAATATTAATCATTTCAAATATGAGGCATAACACTTAATAGATGCTTAGAAATATATCATTTCATAGTGTTGTGTCTGCAAGTGCACGGATACTTCGAAGTAATAAAAAGATATCGAACCACAGAGACCTACGTGTTAAGTATTAAATAGTTTTTTTCTCACTGGCTAAGCAATCGAATACGATGTAAGCAGTAAACGGAAATCACATGAAAAGTCAGAGAGAAAAGCTGGGACTAGGGTTTCATCCACCTTAATTTCAATGACTAGATATAATTAAATGATCGTCAGTTTATTCTTATTATGATAAAGATATAATTTACTTTATAAAGAAATCATCTCGCTTTCGGGCAGACAATTTACAAAGAATCAATCCTCACTTTCGCACAAGATTTATTCGATGCTAAAGATAAGTAAATCATTGACAAGAAGATTTAAGATCACTTTCATGCATCCAATTTTTATGTCAATCATCTCAAGTGAAAACTAAATACTTTCATACTTTAGTTTCACATGTTCTACTTAAGGTTCTCCAACGATCCGATACTTAATTTCTTACAATATCTTCATGTTTAACTTATTAATGTCTCCTAGGTCAAATTATCAACAAGTCAATAAACTTCTAAAATCTAGAAACAAGAACAAACCAAATTTCTTACAATGAGTTCCTAAATCATGATTCTAGGGTTTCAAGTTTTGCAAGTCACTTTTCAGTCCATATCACAAAAACTCCAATACAAGTTTGACAATTTGAAACTAGAAAAGATTAAAGACAATTTGTCACTTAAGTAGAATTATCATAACAAGAATATTATGAGGAAATAAAGATCATCTAAGAAATTAAGGAGATTACACCCTCTGTCCCAAAAGAAAGTTACGCTACCATGGAGTTAAAAATACAACAAAAATTCATAAAAATATAGAAAAAGAGAAAACAAGGGTTTACTGTAATCACAGGAGTGTGAAAAATTTCACACCCCGTGATTTTGCAGATTTTCGGGCGCTACAGTGCTGCTACAGTAACTTAATACAGTGCCCATGAATAGTAACATTGCTATAGTAATTGCGAATTCTCCTTGTCGCCTGAATCTTCTTCCTTTGATTTCTCCCTCGTTTGAACTCCTTTCGATCTAAAATTTTTGGTGTATCCTCTCCTCCTATGGGCGAAGCTTTCTTGTAAATTTCGTTGCCTAAGGTGGCCTCTACACCTCTCGGCGAGAGACCAAGCCCTAGGGATGCCCTTGTTGATTTCTCCCCCGATTAGTGATGAAATTCAATGATTCTTGACCTTAAATCTTCTCCTCAATTTATAGAACACTCTCCTTTTTATGGTTTTTGAATTGGTGCCATGGATCTCCTGAAATCGGCTTTGAAAAAAATCAGATTTCGGAGGCGGTGGAAGACTCATTCAAAAATATAATTACGGCAGTGTAATTTTCATTATGGCAGTACCGTAATCTTTTCTGTGGATTTTGCTGGAACATTTACGGCCTATAAAAATTATTACGGCAGTGCCATAATTCTTTTTGTGTATTTTTAGGCAGCAATTACGGCCGTGTTATTTTTATTACGGCACTGCTGTAATGTACTTCTGTGCATTCTGGGGCAGAAATTACGGGTCATGATAATAATTACACCCGGGGTGTAATTTTTAAACTTGCTCCGATTTGCATAAAAATTGACGAGTAACTTTGTTTCGACGTCTGGAATCCATCAGTGTGCTTAGATCTTTCAAAATCCATCAAAATATGGCTTTTTTTTAACCTAAAAATGATCAAAAATGAGAAAAGGTGTAGATTCCGTAATATTTGACAAATAAGGCTTAAAATCAAGTAAAAGAGCATAAATATGACACAAAAATACTATACAATTGATATAAAATTTACTATGAATTTTTGTGTCATCACAATACATAAGGCTCAAAATTTGCTTGTCCTCAAGCAAATAAATAGAATAAAGAACAATGCTAAGCATGGAAAATATACTATTTTATGAAAAATAAATTTCTGAAATATAATCACTCATGAAATATTCCACCAAATGCTACATAAAATTCCAGATAAATACACTGTCCTCCAAATTTAATTTTTAAGATTCACAACTTTGATCAAATAAAATTTTGCAACTCGCATAATAAACAGAATCTCAGTCTCATAAATTCACCCAAGTTTTATTTTAAATCTATCAAACCATTGTTTACAGGAATAGGATATTCCAAATATTTTCCACTCAAAATCTTTCTCTTTTTTTTATTTGTTTTATTTTTTTTATGGCATGTACCCACATAGATATACACTTTTTATTTGGACTTCAACTCTTATCTTCGGCCACTGTCAATTTTATGTAGTGCCAAGTAGAGGAGTCATTCTCTTTTTCTCTCTCTCTTTTTTACAGACTTCAACCCATATATTCGATACCACCGCCAATTTTACGCAGTGCCAAGTAGGGGAGTCTCTCTCTCCTTTTGGATCTTGGATTCTTTCTTCCCAACAAATAGTAAGATAAACTAAACATCAACTACGTTAATCAATTGACATCAATTCAAAAATTACACTTATATGCTCATTTTATTCAAGAAAGATGTTTCACTCTTAGATTGCATTCATCAAACAACATACCTACCCAAAACTTTATGCATCAATCAATAAAGGATTTCAACAAGTAGATATATATTGAAGAAATAAATTCAGCATAATAGGTATATCTTCATTCATAGGCATTGATAGACATTCATCACCATAGCAAAAATTAATATATTATCATAGCAATGCATCCATCCAAATTCCAAAAAATTAAATCGCACATCATCATAGAAATTTCTACATGTCCTAAGAAAGCATACATCATCAGGTCATGAATATTTGATTCTCACACCTCTTATCACACAAATTCAAGTCATGCATGAATAAAATTTCTACACAATAAAAATAACAATATCAGTGCAAAAGGTGTGAAGCATCAAACTCATACAATCATAATCAAAGGTGTAAAATGATAGATTCAGGCAATCACATCGAATAGAAATCTCAGTAAGTGATAGCAAAACAAATCAAGTAGCAATACCATATCAGATCACTAAAAAGTGCAAACAACACTCACCCAATAATACTATAGCAAACTCAATGATTGAATGTGTATGGCCATACCCAAGTGAAAACCTAATTCAGTCATAACTATGAGATTGGGTTAAACAAGTATGACACACTTATCCAATCAGGACATCAGTTTGGCAAAAGGACAAATCTGTACTTATACTTTGTCGTAGTTTTAGGGGATGTCGATGATGACTCCATTCTGATGACTTGGGTAGCAATGATGTACTACTATGTGTCACTCATTGCTTGTGATGATTTAGTCATCACTACCAATGGTGTGATGACTAATGATTTAGTCATCATTCCCAACAGTGGCATTAGAGCTATCTTACGAGGCCCGTAAGTGTATTTTCTACATATGCAGCCCCATGTCATGAAAATTGTTTTCGAAAATTTTATGCCATGAATTTTTTTGTTGAAAATTAATTTCTGAATTTTTCGCCTCCTATGTTTTCTTGTTTTGATTTTCTTCACATATGGGATAGACCCTAATGTGGAAGGAATTTCCTTCCTTGTGCTCATGGGATAGACCCATGACACAAGACCGATATGAGATTATGCGGGGTATGGACTGGGTGATTGCCCTAATCTCTATGGGGTAAGGATTGCAAGGGGCGGCTACCCTTTGTAGACTCCCGAGAGGGACAAAACACAAAGAATAGGTCATGAGGAGTCGCTGAAAAATTTAGAAAAAGGTTTATGAAAAACTAAAAGTGATTACTGTTTGGTTTTTGCATAGCATTTAGAAAAGCATGAGTAATTTATTTTGTGCATTTATGTTGTGATCAAAGTCAAGCCCTACTGCCATGCCGGTGATGTATCAATGTGAGGCCTGTGTGCCGACTTTCAATTTTGTATTTCAATTCAAACTGCATTGTAATTCAAATCGAAGGATTTGAAGACATCGCGGCATTTTCTTTCTCTCTCCCTCGCGCTTCTCTCTATGTGACGCCACCCATGACCTAGCCAAACCCTAGGGTGGCTTGTAGGGTTAAACCTAGGGGCGCATCAAAGGGGATGGCAGATAGGGTTAGGGTTGTGATGACACCAAAATATATAGTATATTTTGTATCATTTTATATATCTTTTCATGCTAAATTGAAGATCTTTTGCTTATTTTTATGCTAAATTTATAAAATATTACAAAATCAACTTCTGTTTTGGTTTTTCATGATTTTCAAGTAAAAAGGCACTATTTTAAGGCATTTTCAAGCAAAATCAAAGACATGAGAGAGTTACCATCATCAAGAGGAGATCACATGACAAATTTCACGCAAATCAGAGCAACATACCAAAATACGGTAGTGCCGTATTTTATATTACGATATCGTATTTCTGTACGATACTATAATAGAGCACTGCCGTAAATTAGTGGAATTTCCGACCATAAGGTTTAATAAAAAATACGGCACTGCCGTAAAACTTAACACTGCCGTATTTTGAATTGCATTCAGAACAGAGATAATTCCTGATTTTACGGCACTACCGTAAACTTTGACATGGGTCGTATTTTCTAGATGATTTCAACCAGAGAGTTCAGCTGATTTTACGGCAGTGCCGTGAACCATTATACGATGTCATATTTGCCAGACAATTCAGATCAGAGAACGCGAGCGATTTTATGGCACTGCCGTATTTTCATTTTTGAATGTGACTCCACAGTCAATTTTAAAGCTCAATTTTTGCGGGGAAGATTGCGGATGATCCAGACCTTTAAATTTGATGCCATAAGAAGAAGAAAGGGAGCCTCCGAAGAGGAGAACACGCCAAGGGCAAAAGCCCTAATTTTCATCCACCGTACAGGGCGAAATCGAGTTACACGCCACCGCCTAGGGTTCCGCCGCTATGACAAATCCAGAGCATCTCCGGCCGTGAAATTCATACTGAGGCTTCGCCTGGAGGAGGAGACAAAGTACCAGAAGTTTCAGAACGAAAGGAGATCAATTGGAGGAGAAATCAAAGAAGAAGGAGGCGCCGCTACTGTTCATCACCCTCCTTTGCAAATTACGGCTGTGTTTAATTTCATAGTCGTGGTGTATCTTCCTAAAACTTCTTTTCCTTTGATTTTTGATCTTCTGAAACAATGGAATATTGTATTTTCTTCACCATGCTAGCTTAAACATATTTGGGACATGGGATGTAATCCCCTTTGATTTCTTAATGATTAGATAACTTTTTATCTTCGTCGGAATAGTTTTATGATGATAATTTTACTTATGTGAATAATTGCACTTTGATTCTTCATAGATTGATGTTATTATTCATGTTTTAGAGTTCTCGCAATAAGGACCGAAAGGTGACTTGCTTGAGAACTTGGAACCCTAGAATTGCATGTTATGAACTTTCCGTAAGAAATTAGGTTAGTTCTTAATTATTTGATTTTAGTGATCTTATTGCCATGATAGATAATTTGAATCTATGATTGAGTTATTGTGTCAAACGTGGAGATCTTGTATGAAAGTGAGGATCGGAATGTTGGAGAACCATAAGTAGAACTGGTGTTGAGTCTCAGATGCACGAAAGTGATCCTTGAGATTCCACTCGAGACAATCAACTTAGAATTCGGATGCACGAAAGTGATCTTTGAGTTCTTTGATTGATGATTTACTTATCTTTAGCGTTGGGATAGATCTTGCACGAAAGCGAGGATTGATCCCTGCATGATTGTCTACACGAAAGTGAGATGATCCCTTTATGAAGTAAATTAAGTCTTTATCATGATAAGATTAGTTTGACGACCTTTTCTTCATATCTAGTTATTAAAATTAAAGTGTATGAAACCCTAGTCCCAGTTTATCTCTCTATTTATCTTTATGCTCTTCTATCATTACTTGCATCATATTTGATTTGCTTAGCTAGTGAAAATACAATTATTTGGTACTTAACAATAAGGTCTCTGTGGGTTCGATATCTATTTTATTACTTCGAGTATCCGTGCACTTGCGGACACATCAACAATTTTAGAAACACAACGAGTCTTTGGTTTTCCTGAGTATCCACCAGAGATAAGTTTGTGCACCTACTTGCGGATACAATAAGTTTTTGGTGCTGTTGCCGGGGATTAGTCCAAGGTACATGCCAAACAACTTGGGATACAATAAGTTTTTGGCGCCATTGCCGGGGATTAGTCCACGGTACACGCCAAACATCTTGGGATACAACAAGTTTTTGGCGCCGTTGCTGGGGACTTTATTTGTTTCAGATTTAGGAAGATTATTGAATATCCATTTAGTGGAGTTGAAAGTATTGATTTTGATTTCTACATATTTGAGAAAGTCATGTCAATCTTGATTTTTATGAAATTCTAGATATATGGATTAGTGACTAAGCTTTTTAGACAAAGGAAATGCAGAAAATTATATGCTATTTACTTTGGTACTGATTCACCTGCTTCACCATGAGATTTGAGTTTTGGTCAAGCTAATGACCTAAAAATTATCGCTTCTTGGGAGGCAACCCGAGCATTATCACTTAGCTTAGTTTCTTTTATTTTAGTTTACTTTTAGAATTAATTTTTCTTTTTGTTTTGCAGGAAAATAAAATTTTGCGCAAAATACGTCACTGCCGTAATCTGCTTTATGGTGCCGTAATGTTGGTCCAATTTCATCCCGAGAGTTTTTGGTATTTTACGGCACTACTGTAATTTTTTTTACGGTACCGTAATTTTGAGTTTTTCTTACCCAAGAGTTTTGTGAAAATTACGGCACGGCCTTAATTTTTTTTCGCTCGTAATTTCAACTCTGCATTCTATTTATCTGACTAGGTGTTTTCTCGCTGCGATTTTAAGAAACTGGGTTAGGAAAATTTTTGATCTTTGGCACCATCACGAAGTACTCATCTTTGTCTATCATCTAGATATTTTTGCTGAATTTTAAAGTCCATGGATCATTCTAAAACACATAGCATCTTTTCGATTCTGATTAATTTCTACAGCAGTTTTCTTTTGACTATTCTGATTAGCATTTTTGCTGCAAGTTTTTAAGATGCTTTAATGAATTGAAACCATGATTTTTCGCATGGAATATGAAGAACATGTGTCAATCTATCTCGTGGATTAGTTGTTTTCGTGAAAATATTTTCTGACAATTCCAGGAAGCATGGCAACTTTTCGAATCTGATTAACTTTTGTGCAGTTTTTGCAGTTTTGTAATCTGATTAGCCTTCTTTCTGCTGATGCCCTAAATTCCTGATAGATTTTGATCCTTTGATTTTTCATACATCTGAAAAGAACGAGTTTTATTTTATTACACTATTTTGTCTGTTTTCTTTTTGGATCATTAAATCTTATTTTTGGGTATGGCTACTTTTCATAAAAAAATTCACTGGCTGCTCTGTTTGCTTTCTACATGTTATTGCTTCTTTTGGCTCCAGATCCAGAAATCTTCAAAAGCAACTGTCTTCCACCTCTAGCCACCACTGCATCTGCCTCTGACATCACTGTTTCCAACCGTCGACACTGGATTATACCATATGCAGACTCTTACTTCTTCTATTGCCGCTTATTCTATTGATTTTATTTATTTATGCAGCAGACTCTTTATTAGTGACTAATTTTTTTCTATCTATGCAGCATTATTTCTGGCACCCACCGGCCGACGATCTCACCTCCAGGACTGTAGTCTCTAGCAGGCCACTAGAGATTACTCACTCTTCTGTCGGCACCATCTTCATTGCTAGCAGCTCTTCAGCTAGCATCTGTTCCACCTCTGCTTCTCGCATGCATCAGCTCTTTCCACTAGGACTCCTCTAGACCATTGATGATATCTCTGATTCTCCTTTGAGAAAATTATTTTTATCATTAGTATTTATTTAGAGACTATTTTTATACTGAGCCTTATGTATCTTAAATTGTGCAGGAAAAATTTTCAAAAGGCACATCTTGGACCTAGCAGCATCTGCCCCGTCACTATTTTTGGTCTGAGCCTTATGTATTTTTGGTCAGAGCTTGCTATATAGTTTTGTGAGTATCATTTGCACTCTCTTGTATTCATAATTATTTCATATGGTTGCATCTTTGATTTGCTTTAGATATATCACTCACTAATAGTTCTTCGATATGGTTGTATGATGATATGATTGTTCATAGTCCACTTTCTACTATCTTGTGATTTGATTCTATTTTTAAAAGATTTTCATTGATAAATATTTTCCTTGATGATGAATAAACCTGTATTCATGATTAGAAAGAAACCTATCATGTTAGATTTATTTCTTCAATGCATATCTATCTTTTGAAATTTGACATTGGTTGATGCATGAAATTTTGGGTAGATGTGTAATTTGAGGAATAAGATCTAAAGGTAAAACTACTCCTTTAAATAAAATGAGCATATGAGTATGATTACTGAATTGATATCAATTGATCAACCTAGTAGATGTTTAGTCTATTTTGCTATTTGTTGGGAAAGAAGCATCCTAGATCCATAAAAATAGTGAGAGACTCCCCTACTTGGCACTATGTAAAATTGATAGTAGTACCTAAGACATGGGTTGAAGTCTATGACTAAAAGATAATGAGAGAAAATAATAATAAGACTCCTCTACTTGGCACTGTGTAAAATTGACAGTGGTACCGAAGAAAAGAGTTAAAGTCAAAAATAAAAAGTATGTATCTATGTGGGTACATGCCATCTATGCAAAAATAACAAAATACATGAAAAAGAAAAAAAAATAAAAATAAAAATATGTGTGAAAAAAGATCTTGGAAACCTAATTCCTGTAAACAAAAGCATGATAGATTTGAACTGAAATTGGGTGAAATCATGAGATTGAAAATTCTATTTATTATACAAGTTGCAAAGTTTTATTTGATTGAGTTGTGGATCTAGAGGGTTGAGTTCTAAGAATGATATGTTTATTTGAAGTTTTGTGAAACAATTGATGGAATTTTTCATTAATGATTGTATTTTAGAAATTTATTGAGCATGAAAAGGTAATTCTTTTAATCAATTTTTGATTTTTGCTTGAGGACAAGCAAAGTTTGAGCCTTATGTATTTTGATGACACCAAAATATATAGTATATTTTATATCATTTTACATATCTTTTCATGCTAAATTGAAGATCTTTTGCTTATTTTTATGCCAAAATTATCAAATATTGCAAAATCTACTTCTATTTTGGTTTTTCATGATTTTCAGGTAAAAAGGCACTATTTTGAGGTGTTTTCAAGCAAAATCGAAAACATAGAAGAGCTACCATCATCAAGAGGAGATCACCAGACAAATTTCACACAAATCGGAGCAACTGACCAAAATACGGTAGTGCGGTATTTTATATTACGGTACCGTATTTCCGTACGATACCGTAATATCATAGCACTGCCGTAAATTGGTGGAATTTCCGACCAAAAGGTTTAATTAAAAATACGGCACTACCATAAAACGTAACACTACCATATTTTGAAGCGCATTCAGAACAGAGATAATTCCTGATTTTATGGCACTACTGTGAACTTTGACACGGCCGTATTTTCCAGACGATTTCAACCAGAGAGGTGGCTTGCTTGAGAACTTGGAACCCTAGAATTGCATGTTATGAACTTTCTGTAAGAAATTAGGTTAGTTCTTAATTATTTGATTTTAGTGATCTTATTTCCATGATAGATAATTTGAATCTAGGATTGAGTTATTGTGTCAAACGTGGAGATCTTGCACGAAAGTGAGGATCGGAACGTTGGAGAACCATAAGTAGAATTTATGTTGAGTCTCGAATGCACGAAAGTGATCCTTGAGATTCCACTCGAGACAATCAACTTAGAATTCGGATGCATGAAAGTGATCTTTGAGTTCTTTGATTGATGATTTACTTATCTTTAGCGTTGGGATAGATCTTGCGCGGAAGCGAGGATTGATCCCTGCATGATTGTCTGCACGAAAGTGAGATGATCCCTTTATGAAGTAAATTAAGTCTTTATCATGATAAGATTAGTCTGACGACCTTTTCTTCATATCTAGTCATTAAAATTAAAGTGGATGAAACCCTAGTCCCAGTTTATCTCTCTATTTATCTTTACGCTCTTCTATCATTACTTGCATCATATTCAATTTGCTTAGCTAGTGAAAATACAATTATTTGGTACTTAACAATAAGGTCTCTGTGGGTTTGATATCTATTTTATTACTTCGAGTATCCATGCACTTGCGGACACATCAACAAGTTTAGGAACACAACGAGTCTTTGGTTTTCCTGAGTATCCACCAGAGATAAGTTTGTGCACCTACTTGTGGATACAACAAGTTTTTGGCGCCGTTGCCGGGGATTAGTTCAAGGTACACGCCAAACAACTTGGGATACAACAAGTTTTTGGCGCCGTTGCCGGGGATTAGTCCAAGGTACACGCCAAACAACTTGGGATACAACAGGTTGGCACACCTCACCTCCCAAGGTGGCGCATCCCCTTATTTGACCTAACCTTGAGTGGCTTCTAGGGTTACCTAGTTGGTTCACTTAAGGGATGATGGATGGATAAGGAGATGGTGCAACCTAGTCAAGTAAGGGGGCTGACCTTCATCCTCAACCGAACCCTCATGGCCTCTAGGTCTCCTAGTGGCGCATGCATGGGTTCAAGGGCTGATGATGAAGGAAAAGAAACCTAAGGGGGCTGATCTTATTCCTTAACCAAACCATGATGCATCCTAGTTTTCCTAGGTGGTGCATATTGAGGTTCAAGGGTTGAGGAAGAGGATTGACGCTCCAAGCTTGCAGAGGGGCTGATCTTCTATCATTAGCCAGGAACTTGAAGGTCCTTTGGATGCTTCTTAAGTTGATGAGCTGATGAAGGAAGATTGAGCACCAAGGATGCTTGATGGCACGTCCAAGCAAAGGGGGCGCACCTTTAGGTGGCGCATCTTGCAAGGGATGTGGTGTATCAAGCAAAGAGGTGAGATACCTAGAGAAGGTGACGCATGGATGATTGGCCGAGCCCCGGAAGGCATCTGGGTTTGCGAGCTAGCTTCCAGGAAGAGATCTGAGTTCGCCAAATCCTAGGAGGAGCCTAGGATTTGCGAGCTAGCTCATGGAGAAGATTCGGGCTGGCCGAACATAAAGGGGATCTAGGGTTGCTTGGATGGTGTCTTTAGGGTTTGCGAGCTGACCCATGGAGCAGAAGACCTAGGTAGCACACCTCAGGGCCTTGGAGCAGAGCCCTTAGTGCACTCAGGGATGAGCTAAGGACGTGCTGGCATGGGCCCATGGCTCAAAGCCCTTTCATGGTGCCGAGACCACAAAAATCCTCACTAAATTATATCAAGTCTCATTCCTTAGCCTTCTGACATGTAACCCTTGTCAAACTGTCAATCGATGGTGTTGTGCACTGTTGCCCACTATCGTGGGACACACCCATCTATCTTCAGGAGGCGTGTGGTGACAATAATTTCCTAGTCTGGTTAAAACTCTGGACGCACCTTTCACAAGGAAATTGTTGGCCCTGGATATAACGGTTAGAACAGACTTGACTAGATTTTTTTCATATGTGGTGGTTCGCATAATGAAATCTCTAGAGGCACCCTTAAGAGGTTAGGGCTTTGTGCTGTATCCAGCCCTCGCTGGACATAAAGTGCTTGAACGGTCTTGAGAAGGGGAATTGTCAAGTTGCAATTGGCCGGCGTGCCTACCTCAGGAAGCATGCGTCATCTTATGCAGTACATCCCACCCTCGTGGGATGTAAGGCCATGTACGAAATGAGGATCTCATCTCACTAAGGAAGTTGGGCGACTTCTCGATCGATTTTGAAGATTATCGATTCGAATAAAATAGTGAGAAATAATCATTTATAAAAGGCCAGAATAAATGATTAAATTGTGATACTGATCTGCTCTTGTTTTTGTTGTAGATGGCTTGTACAAGCAATAACAACAACGGACTGTCACTCTGTTCCTTCCTGGATAAGGAGAAGTTGACTGGACTGGTACCGACACTTGAGAATAGTCCTCAAGCAGGAGAAAAAGTTGTATGTCTTAGAGCAAGCGCTTCCTCCTCAACTGTCATCCTCAGCCTGCACGGCTGAACGAGAAGCTTTTTGCAAGCATCAGGATGATGCCCTGGATGTTGGCTGCCTTATGTTAGCCATGATGTCGTCCGAGTTGCAGATGCAGTATGAAGATCAGAATGCATTTCAGATCATCACTCATCTAAAGCAACTATTCGAGTCGCAGGCTAGAACATAAAATTGTTGCATCTCACTAGACTTGGACACCCGATGGATCAAGATGTGGCTACTGATCTGATCCTGCAGTCGCTGCCTCCGAGTTACAGCTCTTTTATCATTAACTTCAATATGAATAAAATTGCTTGTACTCACGAGGAGCTGCTAAAACTGCTAGAAATGACCGAGAAGGAAATGGACAAGTCCAAACCCAAGTTTGTTCTCATGGTGCCCAAGGACAGTAAGAAGCGAAAAAGGGGTAAGGGCAAGTCCAAGGCCAAGGCATTGAAGAAATGCAGGGTGAGGGAGAATAATTGCTTCAACTGTGGGTAGGAGGGCCATTGGCGCAAAGACTGCAAGCATCCTCAGAAAGAGATAAAGAGAAGTAACCCTTCGTCTTCAGGCTCAGGTAATTTTGTTACCAAATCCTATATTGTCTATTTCTATACATGGGTATTCTATACCTCATGGTAAGACTGATATTTGCAAAAATATTCAGGTGCTCAACAGAAATAGGACATAGATGACAATAAGAAGATCCTGCTGGAGCATTGATGTTGCTGAGCTATTCTTTCGTTTGTCATTAATAGGATTGTTTTATTTTTGCAAACAGGTAATTGACATTATATTTATTCCTTGGGAGTAGAGTTTTTGGAATAAAAGGAATTTGACATTCTTTTCATTTGCAAATCTCTTGTCATTACATTGAGCAAAATAATGGGGTAACAAAATAACTAAAGTGAATTTAATAAGTGGTTCATATTGAATGCCAATCTTCTAACTCGGATATTTTATCATGAACAAGAGATGCATCCACTAACTTCATGTACATAAATTCTTGGATTCAAACTTCTTTTAGAAGATTGACTATCTTAACCTCTTTCGAGATGTCAAAGATAGGTAAAGACTTGTTTGTTGATGAAAATGAATGTCTTTCACCACGTAAAGGTGAAGTGGACTAAAGGTCAAAAGATTGGAATTCATAAAATTATAGAAATATATATAGAACCAGCTTATTGAAATTCATGGGTAATCTTCAGTCCAGCTTGGATGAAGAGTACTTGAGCTATAGATGACTATCATAATGAGTATGAGGTTTACTCATAGAACACTTTGGTAGGTGGTTCTAGTGGGAGAAAATGAAAGTCATATCTCTTTTGAGGTTATGCTGATAGCTTCTTTGACACTAAACTTTTTTCCATCTTAAATGTATCTCCAAGAAAGGAGATGACATGATTAATTATCAAGATCTAAAGATGTAAGAATTTGGGTCTACATCTGAGGTTCTACAGACCTAAAATCAAGATCTGATAAGTGTAAGTGGGGTATCCTAAAGTGACTTAGGGATACTGATTTCCATAGATCCACAGGAGAACAAGTGATTGTTGCTCTGAGTGTTGTTTTTTCTTGGAAAAGTCTTTCCTTGATTCTAGTGATAATTGCTCTGAGTGCCCTAAAAATCCTATGCATCCCTCAGGATGGTCTATTGGGATATGTGTATCACATCTAGTTGATAGATGAATTATCTTGGCATTGTCGTTGTTATGCAAATTTGTACATCTGCGCATATGTACATTTGCATATACAATGTCCCTAAGAGATATATTTTATCTAGTCTATGTTTATCCCTAGTCGAGAATCATAGTGGATATGTGACAACTATGATTCACCTGAGACTGATATATGCGCTAGTTGAGCACGGGCAGCTAACACAAGCATATGGGTATATCAAGGGAGATATACTGGATCGACCCACTGTGAGGATTCGTTTCGGTGTCACGAGATGAATATCACAGTAACACAGTTGCGCTTGTCCTAGACTTGAGGGCATTAGTGTCTCTACATGGTAAGTTAGACACTTTGATGCAACCTAAAACTTCGCCGTAAAAGGGAAGTCATAACGTTTGTCATTAGGTGTGTCATAAGCCGTATGAGGGATTCAATGTGTCAATAGAGGATTTGCCCCTTCCTTGCGGGGAAGCTTGATGTCCTTGGCACCCCAGATGGTTGCATGACTGAAAGTGTATGGCTATACTCAGGTGAAAACCTGATTTAGTTATGACCATGAGATTGGGTTAAACAAATATGACACACTTGTCCAATCAGGACATCAATTTGGCAAAAGGACAAAGCTGTACTTGTACTTTGTTGCAGTTTTAGGGGATGTCGATGATGACTCCATTCTGTTGACTTGGGTGGCAATGATGTACTACTAGGTGCCACTCATTGCTTGTGATGATTTAGTCATCACTGCCAACGTCTGAAGAACCTATAGGGTCGCACACCTAGACACTCGAGTTCTCATACTGATCGTTTAGCCTTTGATCGAATCATTGTATAATTCGGATCATTCTGGGAGACTGATGCATTGAGATTTCTTCTGGGGAGATGATATTTTATTTAGTTCATGATTTACCACTAGTTGACTTCTAGTGGACCACGTTTGACATCTGTTGACTTGTGTTATCAAAATGAGTCAAACAAGGGTCTTGGTGCAAGTTTGGACTTGGTACTTTAGTCATATAAATAAAATAAAATTATTAATTTACAAGAGAATTTTTTTCTTAGTTAACTAATATGCTTAGGCGTAATTTGCAATTAAACATTTAATTGCATTTCTGAAGGTTCGAACCCGCGATGCTGATTTGTTTAATTGTGGAATTAAATAGGCATTTAAACATAGACCCACATGGATAAAAATCTCTAAGTATAGTTGGTTCATCTATTATAAATAGAGAGGCCCACGTGGGAGATTTTTTGTACCAGACTCTTCTCTCATCTCCTGTTGTCGTCTCCCCTCTGCTTCTTGGCGTTAGGGTTTTTGAGGTGACGACAATAAAAGGTTTTTTTTGCATCAAAGGTTGGGACAAATGGTGGTGCTACCCACTCCTTGTCACTGACACTCCCTCTTCTCCTTGGTATTGGCGCAAGTTGAGAAGATCAAGAGGCGTGGATCTCATCTCCTGGGGCTAGCACCATGCGTGGAGATTGGAGAGGACTCGAGGAGCCCGTGTGTGTGCGATTACAGATGACAGGCACTTGCGCGTCTTCGTCATCGACTAGCTCCAAAATTGCTTGACAAAGGTATTACTCTTCACATCCTTCGGTTTTCTCTCGTAAGGGATCCTGGTGTTTCTGAGAATTCTGTTTTGGACCTTTGCTTCTGCTGTGTTTTAAAGTTTTTATAAGATCCGAGAATTTCCAACATTGCTTCCATTGAACTATCACTAGCAAGCTTAGGTGGTTCATTTTCTTTAAGTGTAAGATCAATATCAGCCATAACAAGTACAAATAAAATATCATCTTCCTATCTTTTAAACTTTGAACCACTCAGGTCTCAACAATAATTTGATTACTATTTATAAAGAAGTAAACTAATTGAGACAAAAATTCAGAAGCCAACACATATAAGCAATAATAATAATGTTGGTTAAGAGATTATAATTTAATAAACTATAATTATTATATCTTCTCCTCTAGGCCAAAAATATAATATAAAATATTTATCTCAATACAAAACTTATATTATCTCATATTATATCAATTAACCATCTCCTTTTAGTAAGTAAATTAATTAAAAAGATCGAGATAAAATGCAAGAATATCATGAATATAAAATATATTATAATTAATTATAAATGAGCCACTTTGATAGCCAAATATTTATAATAATTTTAATATAATATATTTATATAATGATAATGAGATGCCTATTATAAATATTATCTTATACTATATTAATTAACCACCCTTATTGGGCAGATAAATTAATTAATATAATTGAGATAAAATTCATCATCATCACAAATATTAAAGTATATTATAATTAAATATAAATAAATTGCTTTAGTAGCCAAATATTTATAATAATTATAATATAATATAATTATGTATTCTCAATAACATATCTATGTGTTAGGTTCAAATACCTATTATAAAAATTATCTCATATTATATTAATAAACCACCCCCTACGCTCGTAAATTAATTAATAAGATCGAGATAAATGCAACATTATCATAAATATGAAGCATATTATAATTAATTATAAATAAGATACTTTTATAGCCAAATATTTATAATAATTATTATATAATATATTATGTAATGATAATGGCATGCCTGTGTTAGATTTAAATCAATATCATATCATTCTCTCTCTCCTCTTTTTTAAAAAAGAAAATCATTTATCATCTTAACTTTATTAATTAATAACTTTGGGCAAGTTAATCAATGAATGTAATGAAGATAAAAATGATTTTTTATCATAAAATATTTAAATATATTATAAATGAGCTACTTTTTAGCAATATCCATAACAAATTACAATATATCATCAATGCCATAAGTATAGAGCAATCGAATTGATATTGTCATAACTTGAGGCTGTCATTTTAAAATATGACAATGCTTAAAATTGTCATAAATTGATATTGTTTACCAAAAAAACACAAAGAATTACAAATTATTATTTGTCGTACTTAAAGTATAAGCATAGTGAACAACTTGCTGCAACATGATTTTCCTTTGATCAGGAGGTTGATATATTTTCCAAATTGCATTTCCAACTAAGAGAATTAATTGTAGCTTACCTCAATATTAAATCTAATTGTATCAAGAGCCGTTACTTGGATTTTAATCCACCTAAAAACCATTAGACGGGTAAACCCATGCATCTGTCCTCCCATAAAGTTGAAAGTTGTACAATCTCAATCAGAGGTTAATTGGAGCAAATGGTCTAGGCACGAACAGTGCCTAAAAATCCTATGCACGGTGTTAATCTATGGTTAAAATGGCTTTGAGATGTGTGCATATTCATTCATGCATCCTAATACTGTAACACACACGTATCCAAAGCTAATTAATGGTGGATTTATGATCATGCTTAGCCATTTTTTCGGTTAATTGCCAAGTCAACATTTGGTTGTTTCCTTAGACGAAAAGCTAAGAGGAAAGAATGAAAAAAAAAAATTAAATTTAGTAGTATTTTTCGTCCAAATTTAATGTGTTTTCTATTCTTTTCTCCTAGTTTTTCATCCAAGAAAAACTCCAATGGTTACGTGTAAAGAAAAAAAAAATCTTTCATCGTTAACATAATTGTGAACAAATGCAATTTGCAAGAATTAAGTGAACCTAACTATTTGCATAGCTATAATCAAGTGCTGAATTTATTGTATGCACAAAAAAAAATTATTAATTTCCATTAGCGAATGCAATTTTGAGAAACTTATTTCTCTGGGAAGAAAAAGGGCACTTACTGTCACACCCAGACAACCGGTACGTGCCGAACTTTCATTTGTGTGCCCAAATTAGAATTTTCATCCTGATTTTGACTTTGGTCCATTGTTGACTATTGACTTGGCAATGTCTGCCTCGTTTCGAATGCCTGTGCGTTCGAAATCGCCCCTCACGTCAGCCCGCTAGAAGCTGCTTGCTACTGAAGCTAGTGAAGAACTCAGACAAGCTGGAAATAGGGGATCGCTGCCCGCCGGAGAAGACAACTAATTAAGGGAAATTTCACTCTTATTTCTCAAATAACAAGCTACAAAAACCCTATTCTTCTCTCACAGATCCCTCACCGAATCTCGCTCACCTCCTCTCGCGTCCGCTCATGTCGACGGCAACACTCGCGGTCGACCTTACAGTCACACAGATCTCTTAGACATGTCATCGACGTCGTCTCACTCTACACTAGCATTAGAGCCTGCTGCTCTGGAAAGGGGGACGCTCTCGCCATCTTGGAGGGGGTGCCCTCGCTACGCCAGTGGTGTGCTCTCACCGCACACACCCTCTGCTCAATGCCTCTACTTGAGCTTTAAAGGGGAAGGGAGATGAAGCTGCTTCGTCCCACGTCGCTGATCCCACGTCCGCTGGAATCACGGGGCTGAAGAACCCAAAGCCTCCCCACGCTGTTGTTCCCGTTCACCTCGTGTGGATCACGTTCACATGCTTCCTCACACGTCGTCCGCTTCCTCCACGCACGTCGACGCAGTCGTCCACGTCTGAATGTCTCACTGACATGGACCACGTCTTTGCAGAGCTAGTTGAAGCTCGTGTTTGTGATGAACTTGCCAAAGATAGCGAGGCTGCCTATGTCGGAGGTCTTCTGATTTGGCATTGACCCGGATGTTAACCCGTGAATGGGCTCCGAAATCCGACTTCGCAACGTGGGCTTGGGCCGCCGCCCAGCCCATCTCCACTTGGCTCGGCCTCCTCAAATATGGACGTTACAATTCTCCCCCGCCGGAATCGAACATCGCCCTTGATGTTCGCTACGGGGTCGAACATTGGCGCCTCCAGTGTCTTTGTCACTGCCTCTGCTGCAACGTCCACCTTGCATGAACTCAGCACTCTGCCCGGCTCAAAACAATGAGGCTCACGTACTAATGCACCAATCTTGACACTCCGCCCAACTCATCTTGTGTTCTAGCCCACGTCATAACGTACCACACAAAACTCTTGTGCTCCGCCCAACACAATGCAAATAGGGTCATGTCCTAACGCATAATCCACACAGATGCTCTGCTCAACCTACAGTAGCTGAGTTCATGTCCTAGCGCACTCGATCATCAACACTTTGCCTGACTTGGCACGATTAGGTTCACATCATAACGCGCCAGATTTGGCACTCTGCCCAACGCCTCGTGCCCCAATCTACGTCATAGCGCGCTAATATTGCTGATGCTGAGCACACATGTCTTCTCCATCTCCGGTCACCCTCTCATCAGCAACCTTGCATCACCAATCTAGCTAAACCTCGCTTTGATACCAATTATGAGACCCTGCGAACTAGTACCCTAATGAACCTTCATTTGTGTGCCCAAATTAGAATTTCTCCCCGATTTTGACTTTGGTTCACTGTTGACTATTGACTTAGCAACGTCTGCCTCATTTCGAATGCCCATGCATTCGAAATTGCCACTCACGTCAGCACATCAGAAGCCGCCTGCTACCGGAGCTAGTGAAGAACTCGGAGAAGCTGGAAATAGGGGATCGCCGCCGCCGGAGAAGACAACCAATTAAGAAAAAATTACTCTTATTTCTCAAATAACGAGCTACAAAAACCCTCTTCTTCTCTCAGAGATCCCTCACTGAATCTTGCTCACCGCCTCTCATGTCCGCTCACATCGACGACAACACTCGCCATCACATAGATCTCTCAGACCTGTCATCGATGTCGTCTCACTCTATGCCCACATCAGAACTCGCTGCTCTGGAAAGGGGGATGCTCTCGTCGCCTTGGAGGGGTGCCCTCGCCGCTCCGATGGTGTGCTCTTGCCGCATGCACATCCTCTGGTCAATGCCTTTGCTCGAGCTTTAGAGGAGAAGGGAGATAAAGCTGCTTTGTCCCACGTCTACACTGTTACAGGAATCTCAAGGTTGAAGAACCCGAAGCCTCCCCACACTACTGTTCCTGTTCGCCTCGCGTGGACCACGTTCGTATGCTTCCTCCCGCGTTGTCCACTTCCTCCGCACACATCGACGCAGTCATCCTCATCCGAATGTCTTGCCGACCTGGATCACGTCTTCATAGAGCTCGCCGAAGCTCGTGTGTGTCGAGGTTTCCAGAGATAGCGAGGCCACCCGCCTCGGAGGTCTTTCGATTTGGCATTGCGCTAGATGTTGACCCGTGAATGGGCTCCAAAATTCGACTTAACAGCGTGGGTTTGAGCCGCCGCCCAGCACGTCTCCACTTGGCTCAGCCTTTTCAGATCCAGACATTACACTTACTGGGTAGTTTTTGGCAAAGAATAATAGATTTTCCAAATATACGAAACCGCCGCCTGTCAAATCTGCAAACGGATCTTTTCCTTGCCAACCCATTTCCTTCCACTGATTAGATACCACGAAGTTCAACTCCAGGATAAGCACACCAGAGGGCACTTAATGCATTCTGATGCTCCTTGTTTGAACTATATTCGATTCTGTAATCTATGCAACAATCCTCCTGGGAAGGGGTTAGATGAAACAATAGACGGGCACAATTGTCTCTTTTTGGGGCACAGATGCATGAAAGGCCTCTTCCAATCCATGCCGCGACCTTGACCAAGTGCGGCATCTGCTCCCTTGAAGCCGTTTGCACGACCGCCTCCTCACCACCACGAATGCCCCGCTCCGCACTTTCCGTATATCTCCGGCATCTCCTCCCTTGATTATAGCCCGACGCGCCATGGACGCGCCTCTCCATGGCGCGAATCACCACCGACGTTTTCAAGAACTCAACATGCGTACCAATCAAGCGAAGTCAGGACAATGTAATGGAGCGCTGCATGCCTGCATGAGTGGCAATTAGATTAGGGTTTAAGCAGCTGCTTCCAAGAGCGGCGATTAGAGTAGGGTTTTAACCCTAATAATTTTCTATTTAATTTCATAGGGTTTTAACCCTAATAATTTTCTATTTAATTTCATTTATTAATTTCATCACAATCGAGATGAATATAAATAATTCTATATGCACTTGTTTGAAAATTTATGCAAATGATTTTAAATTCATACAGCAAACAACATACATGCAATTGGAAAAGTATCATTGTCGACAAATAAATTGTAAGCCAATGATGTATGCTTATAATTATAAAATATATTCTAAATTTATGAAGTATTTTATGAATTTAAAATAATAATTGAGATGATAAAAATAATATATATATATATATATATATATATATATATATATATAAATGAGCGGAAGAGAAAATAAAATCACGTGTAATGTAATGCCTCACGTAAGTGCGGGAGAGTGATGCCTACGGCAGGGAGGGAGATCTAGTGGTGTGCTGGAGCTAGAGCTTTAGCGGCGATGATGGGGCGAGTGGCAGGCTTCTATGGCGAGCTAGCAGGCAGGTGGGCGAGCGGGTGGAGAGAAAATAAAATTACGTGTAATGTAATGCCTCACGTAAGTGCGGGAGAGTAATGCCTACGGCAAGGAGGGAGATCTGGTGGTGCGCTGGAGCTAGAGTTTTAGCGGCGATGATGGGGAGAGTGGGAGGCTTCTATGGCGAGCTAGCAGGCAGGTGGGCGAGCTGGCGGGTGACTGCTTCAGCGTTGGTAAGCGAGGTGCATCTTCCCCATCTCTAGTCGTTGCACACTCATTGGGGGTGTCAGCCTGTATAACATCTCCGGTCACTCTGGGGCCGGCGGTGGCGCAGAGCACTGGAGAGGTGCTATGAGCAGCCGGGCAGGGGCGAGCAACGTGAGGGGAAGGGTGGAGGGGGTTGGCGATGCGTGAGTTTTTCTTTCCTTTTGTTTTCAACAAGGAAAAGTCCCTTTTTTTCCTTCCTTCCTTCTTCTTTCCGTCCAAGGAAACTATGGCAAAGTTGCTTTTCCTTCCTTGGGCTTGTTACCGAGGTCTTTTTGGGCTATAACCATATCATATTTATTTTTTTGCTCATATCTATTTATGCATGCCTTGTTTGTTTTATCTTCATGTTCTCACTATATGATTGCATGCCTGTTATGTTAGACATAAGATAAAACTATGTGGTATGAAACCACAAAAACCCTCTCTAAACTATATCAAGTCTATTGATAGCCTTCTGACACATAGCCCTTGTCAAACTATTGATCGATGGTGTTGTGCACTGTTTTCCACTCTCGTGGGACACACCCATTTATCTTTAGGAGGTGTGAGGTGACAAAGGTTTCCCCAGTCTGGTTCAAAATTTGGATGCACATTCGCAAAGAAACTCGTTGGCCCTAGGTAGAACGGTTAGACTAGATTTTTCATATGTGGACACCACATGATGAAAAGTTCTAGAGGCAGCTTCAAGTGGTTAGGGCTTCGCATTGTATCCAGCCCTCACTGAACATGAAGTGCCTGAACTGTCTTGAAAAGGGAAGTTACCAAGTTGGAATCGATAGACGTGTCTACCTTAGGAAGCATGGGTTACCTTGTGTAGTGCATTCTACCCTCATGGGACGCAAGACCCTATGTGAAATAAGGATCCTATCTCACTAAGAAAATTTTATAGTTTCTGATAGGAGGCCGCAAGCGCATGGTTCTATCGCATAATAAAAAGTATCGATCCCACAGGGACTAAGGGTCAAGTACTAACTAATCACTCTATCGATAGCTAGGTGATCAAATATGGGTGAAATGACTAGTATCCTAATACAAGAAAGTAAATCAGAGCAAGTTAAGAGAAAACGAGGGTGTGAAAATCTCGAGAGAAGATTGGGGTTTTAGGTTTCACCACACTGAATAATAATAGAAGGATAATGCTAAGTATTTTAAAATTTGTTTAATCTAAGTTCTTAATGTAATTCCTCCTAAGGTACAAATCGTTCCCTCTCAGGCCACGATCCGGTATCTAACTTAACCCAAGTCTCCTACTCTCGTGGCATACTAGGTTAAGCAGATCCAATGGGTTCCGTGAAGAATTATTGACTCCTTGAGTAATTTCAACCTACTTTCGTGGTCGAAATTACAAGATCAACCTAAGGGGATCTGACGATGTGGTTCACCTCTCAGTCCTTCCCACAATGTATAAAACATACATATGCATGGCCATTACATAAATATGAAATGATGCAACTTAGAATTGAATAAGAACAAAGATAAATTCAAGCAATGTATTAATCAAGCAATATTATTCAACATCCTTACAGTGGGCTACGCCCAAACCCCAAAAATAGTTTACACTAGAGCATTCATCATGAAGAACATCAAATCTCTCAAATAAATCAAATCAAACCAGAGGGAAGGCCAGATCTGTGATGGTAGAGGGTGGAGCGTGATCTTCAACATCAAAACGAGCAAGAAATTGTGCTGTCACAATTCACCGTCAGGATTTTTGCCCAAAATCCTAGTTGTCGCCATTTTGCTTCATTCTCCCCAACCGCCCCCACAAAATCGCGCGATTCTTGTCCCAAATTGTTTGTGGGTAAGTTAGGAAGGTCTCCATCAAATTTCCCCAAATTCTGCTCCAAAAATAGCAAGAAACGGGTGAAAACCCGAATGGATATTAAACAGGCAGAAGCTTTCACGACCGTGCACGTGAAGACCTCGGCGATCTTTGTTTTCTAGAATAATAACAATTCATGGCCACGAATGTGTTCACGGGTGTGCCTGTGAACGCCTCGTCAAGTTCTGAAAAATTTTGCCGAGACCTTCACGGCCGTGCATGGATGCATGGGCACGCCTGTGAAGATCTCGGCACAGTTTGGAGAAATAGGGTCATACACGGCCGTGCATGGATGCATGAGCACACTTATGAAGATCTCGGCACAGTTTGGAGAAACAGGGTCATACACGGCCATGCATGGATGCACGGCCATGCCTATGAAAAGTGTAGAAAGCTCTATTTGATCTAAAATTTGACATGTAGCTTTATCTCATCATGAGGAGTCGTCCCTTTGTTGAGAAACCCTAGAGATATTTTTAAAATTTTATAAGACATTACAGATACACAGTGGAAGCATATCCCCGAAACAGGCCGGTCCCAAAAACCCAATGGATCGTCTTGTGAGGGGGTCGATACAATGTAGTTAGAAAGTACCTAATAGTAGGAGGGAGAAGCGATGTCGAGGTAGGCATCCAAGTGTACGCCCTCTGTAGTCTCACACACACGGATGCCTCGAGTGCTCTTCTTTCACGTTCGGTGCTAGCCTCGGGAAGAAGATCCAAACCCTAACTGCTTCCTTTATGTGAATTGCGCCTCCACCTTTGTTTTCAGCCGCCCCTTTGCTCTATATATCAATATATATGCGAGAGCAAGGGATAAGAAAATTGGCGTGAGACTTAGTGGCGATAACAACATCAAAGGCGCAACCTCTTCCTTTAGGCCGCAAGCTTCCTCTTCCCTTCCTCCTCGTGGCGCAACAAGTTGGAAGGCTTGGCGGCATCATCTTCCTTTACCTTCTCCTTGGCGTATCTTCTCTAGAAAGTGGCACAAGCATTGTATAAGGGCACCAATAGCTTGGATCTTCTTCCCAAGGCTAGCACCGAGCGTGGAAGAAGAGGATTCGAGGTATCCATGTGTGTGAGACTGCAGAGGGCATACACTTGGGCGCCTACCTCGACATCGCTTCTCCTCTTGCTATTAGGTACTTTCTAACTACATCGTGTCGACCCCCTCGCAAGACGATCCATTAGGTTTTTGGGACCGGCCTATTTCGGGGATATGCTTCTGCTGTGTATCTATAATGTCTTGTAAAATTTAAAAATATCCCTGGGGTTTCTCAACAGTGGTATCAGAGGGGCTTGCGAGCCTCGAACGATGTTTCTATGCTTTTCATATGCTCACATGTCATGTAGATTTTTGCATATTACATATACATGGCAAGTTTGCATGCGAATCGGAGCAAGTTTGCAAAATTACGGTAGTGCCCTAATGAAAATTATGGTACCGTAATTTCCACCCCAGAAAGCACAAAAAGAAATTACGGTAGTGCCGTAATAAATATTATGGTACCGTAATTTTGAGTGATTTTTGACCTGAAACTTCTGAAGAAATTACGGCACTGCCGTAATAAATATTACGGTACCGTAATTTGACCCAGTTTTGCCCGATTCTTCCGTTGAAAAATTAAAAAGACGATATCTTGAGATTTATGACACCAAATTGAGATCGGAAAGAAGTTACGGATTCGTCTCAACGAGGAGAAGAGAAAGGGAGTGAAAGCCCCAACTTTTATCCCTATTCAGAGAGAAATCAAGAGAGGCATCCCTAAGGTTTGGCCTCGCGCCGAGAGGCATAGAGGCCACCTCAGGATGTGAAATTTACACTGAAGCTTCGTCTGGAGGAGGAGACAATACCCCAGAAGTTTCAGAGAGAAAGGAGATCGATCGGAGGAGGAATCAACGAAAGAAGAGGTGCCCGCACTGTTCATCGCGCGTTTTTGAGTAAAATTACAGGCTGTAATTTTCATTACAGCCCTATGTTGGTTGATTTTCCCCTTCTTTTCGATTTTTAATCAATCTAAACTATGGTTTATTGTAATTCCTCTTTCATGCTAGCTTAGACACTTTATGCGACATGGGGGGTGTAATTCCCTTAATTTCTTAATGACTAGACATCGATTATTTTTGTCATGATAATTTTGTTATGATAATTCTGCTTATGTGATGACTTTCCTTTAATTCTCCTTAGTTTTATAAATATCAGCATGTTTTAGAATTTTGCGAAATAGACTGAGAGGTTGATTGTGAAATTTGGAACCCTAAAAATCATTGAGTTTGGAACTTATCGTAAGAGATTAGGTTTGTTCTTTGAATTCTGATTTTTAGTAATTTTATTGCCATGTTGATTTTCTGATTCTTTGGATTGAGTTAATGTGTTAGACTTGATTTGAAATTGTAAGAGATTAAATTTCTGATCGTCGGAGAATCTTAAATAGAACTTGTGATGAGTTTCAGGATGCACAAGAGTGATCCTTGAGTTTCCACATGAGATGTTTGTCTTAGAATTCGGATGCACGAGAGTGATCCTTGAGTTCTTTGTTGAACGATTTACTTATTTTCAGCATTGGATAGATCTTGCATGAGAGTGAGGATTGGTCCTTTGTATGATTGTCTGCGTGAGAGCGGGATGATCCTTTTATAAAGTAAATTAAATTTTTATCGTAATGAAATTTGACTGACAACCTTTATTTCCTTCTAGTCATTAGAATTGAGGTGGATGAAACCCTAGTCCTAGTTTCTCTCTGATTTCGTGTTCTTTCTATCATTTACTTACATTATAATCAATTGCTTAGCTAGTAAGAATACAACTATTTGGTACTTAACAATAAGGTCTCTGTGGTTCGATATCTTTTTATTACTTCGAAGTATCCATGCACTTGCGGACTATAACAAGTTTTTGGCGCCGTTGTCGGGGACCTTAGTTTTGTTAATATCAAAATAGTTGTTAGTATTGCTAGGCTAAGTTTTATTTATTTTAGATTTAACTTTATTTTTTGTTTTTGCAGGTTTTGGATCTTCACAGTTGTGACAGAACTATGATTTCTGAAATTTTTGAATTTGCTTGTATTTTGTGTTTTTTATATTTTGAAAAAAAAATTTCTATTTGATTGGTGTTGGATAATCTTTCTGTTCTTGATAGATTTGAAGATATGACTTTTAATCATAACTCGTGGGCAACTGAAAGAGGTGAGGTATACAGGCCACAAGGTAAGTATGAAGATGATTTATTGTGCACTCTTGAAGATAAGTTAGATTATTTGGCTCATAAATTAGACTCATATATGTACTCTGTTAGGAAATCTTATTCTTCTATTAGATGTGATATTTGTGGATGTTTTGATCATTATGCTTCTGACTGCCAATTTTTAAATCCCAATTCACCATGGTATCAAGATGATCAGTATAATTCTAGATGGGAAAACCAAACTTCTTTTTATGATGATTGCCCAAATCATATTTCTGAACCATGCTTTGAGGACACTGAAAAATGTAGCTTAGAGTTAATGTTTGAAAAATTCATGAAACAAAGTGAGGAGGCACATGAGACCTTTAAACAAATGAATTCTAGGATGGATAACATGAGTGCTCACACCAAAATGTTAGAAACCCAGATAGCACAACAAAATTGTTTATTTAAGTTTGATTTGGAAACTGAGAAAATTGATTTAGAAAATTCCCCTTCTGATTTTGGTAATTTGGAAATTGATTCTTTTGTGAACATTAATGAATCTTACTCTGATTTTGATGATTGTAAAATTGATTCATTTGATAATTTATTTGTGGAAAAGTTTGAGGAAATTGATTCTGAAAAATCCCCTTTTGATTCTAGTGAAAGTTATGAAATTGATTCTTTTGATGATATATTATTTATGGTTGAATCTGATTCTTGTAATTCTGAGATTGATTCTTTTGATTCTTCTGATGATGAATTATTTGTGGAAAGACATGAGGAAACTGATTTTGGAAAGTCTTATTCTGATTTTGTTGGTAATTTTGAAATTGATAAATTATTTGATGAAGTGCATAAGGAACTTGAAAATGATTTGAAAATTACAAACACTGATGAATCTCACTCTGATGTTTTGCCCATATCTATTGTTCAATCTTCTGATTTATTTAAAAATTTATGCTTTATTGAGAAATCTAATGTGAGACAGAAAGACTATTTTGATGATCCAATACTTGAATCTTTTGATGGAAGTCCTACTCTCATTGCAATTGAAAATATAAATTTGAAGAAAGGACTAATGATTTTGCTTACTCACAAATTTATGAAGATTATTGAATATCCTTTGAGTGGAATTGAAAATTTTGATTTTGATTTCTGCATATTTGAGAAAGCCACATCAATTGTGATTTATATGAAATTTTGGATGTTTGGATTAGTGGCTAAACTTTTTGGACAACGAAAATGCAGAAAACTATATGCTATTTACTATGGTACTAATCCACCTACTTCGCCATGATACTTGAGTTTTGGTCAAGCTATGGACTTAAAAAATAGCGCTTCTTGGGAGGCAACCCAAGCACTCTTTCTTTCCTTTTATTTTTGTTTTTTGCTTTTGTTTTAGTTTATTTGTGTACTAATTTTTTCTTTTTCTCTTTGTAGGTAATTCCAGATTGATTTTTTTGTAATAAAAGGCCATCTCTAAATTTTTAGCAAAATTACGGTAGTGCCGTAATGATTTTTACGGTACCGTAATTGTTTTACGGTACGACCGTGACATATTTTATGGCCCGTAATTTTGATCCCTTTTTGACCAGAAGGTTTTGTGGTTTTTACGGTACTACCGTAAGTGGTTTTTAGGGTACCGTAATTTTGAGTATTTTCTTACCCCGAGAGTTTTGAGATTGTTATGCAAAATACGGCAGTGTCGTAATTTTTTTTACGGTGCCGTAATTTGAAACCTGCTTCCTGCATTCTGCTTATCTGAGTAGGTGTTTTCTCGTAGTGATTTTAAAAAACTGGAATGCAAAAATTTTTGATCTTTGGCACAATTTGGAACTACTCATCTTTGTCTATTTTTTGGATATTTTTATTGAATTTTAAAGTTCACGGATCATCCTATAACATATAGCATCTTTTGGTAAATGATTAATTTCTGCAGCAGTTTTTTTTTTTTTGACTAATCTGATTAGCGTTTTTGCTGTAGATTTTTAAGATGCTTTAATGTGTTATAACCCTGATATTTCACATGGAATATGAAGAACATGTTTCGTTCTATCTTAAGGATTAATTGTTTTTATGAAAATATTTTTTGATCATCCTATAACACATGGCAACTTTTCGAATCTGATTAACTTTTGTGCAGTTTTTATCTGATTAGCCTTCTTTCTGATAGTACCCTAAATTCCTGACAGATTTTGATCCTTTAATTTTTATATGCCTCGAAAGAACAAGTTTCATTCTACTACATGGTTTTGTCTGTTTTCTTTATGGATCATTAAATCTTATTCTTGGGTATAGCTACTTTTCTTAACTGAATCAATAGACTGCACTGCTTTCCATCAACCTTAGCAGCTCTTTGTCTTCAAACTACCACCAGAAGCTGCAGCCCAACCACCACCATTCCAGCTGCCTCTGAAACCACTGTTTCCAGCCGTCAACACTGGATTCTACCACCACCAGCCTCTTACTTCTTCTACTGCCTCTGTTTCCATTGATTTTATTTATTTTTGTAGTAAGATCTTCATTAGTGACTAATTTTTTTTGCAGTGCTATCTCTTGCACCCACCGGCCGACAACTTCGCCACCACGACTGTAGGCTCTAGCAGGCCACTAGAGACTACTCATCATCACTCTACTGTCGGCACCATCATCTTCATCGCTAGCAGCTCTTCAGCTAGCATCTGTTCCACCTCTGCTTCCCGCCTACATCAGCTCTTTCCACTGGCACCTTCTTTGGACCACTGATGACATCTCTGATTTTCCTTTGAGAAAAATATTTTCTATCAATTTTTAAGTAAGATACTATTTTTGGAATGAGTCTTATGTATCTTAAATTATGCAGGAAAAATTTTCAAAAGACGCATCTTTAAGGACGATCCAGCCGCACCTACCCCGATGCTACATCCCGGACGATGATTGAGATTACTATATAGTTTTGTGAGTATTGTTTGCACTTTCTAGTGATCTTATCGGTATGATTGTACGGTATTGCTACCTGATTTCTTTTGCTACTGATATTTCTATTCGATGTGGGTTTCTTGAATCTGTCATTTTACACTTTTGACTATGAGTTTCATGCTTCACACCTTTTGCATTGATTTTGACATTTTTGATGTTTAAAAATTTTTATGACTTGATTGAATCTATGTGATAAGAGGTGTGTAGATTTTTGTATGATGATGAATGTTTATGCATGTCAATTGATAGGTATCCGCAAGTGCACGGATTTATCGAAGTAATAAAAAGATTATCGTTCCCAACGAGGATCTGGCGGTCAAGTACCGATTACACGTTTGATCTATATCTAGACGAATCAATATGTGGTTTTTGTTTTGGCAACTTCTAAGTACAAAAAGAAGCAAAAGCGAGCGTTCTAGTAAAAATCAATTTGGATAAATTCAGGATCTAGGGTTTTACCACGTTGATGATTATGAATAAAATTTGCAAATAAATCTTTTGATCAGAAAATTATAATTTTGAAAGGGATTTTTCCTGAAGTACAGATTACCTCCTCCCGAAGCGTAACCCGGTATCTATTTACATTAATTCCCTACTCCCGTGGCAATTAACATAAATAGAACTATTAAGTTTTGTGAAAAACCATGGTAATCCTTCAAGCGAATCCGAACTACTCCCGTGATCGGATTCACAGGTTTGAAAAGAATAGATCCGACGTTGCGATTCACCTCCCGGTCCTTCTCGCAACGTCTAAGACGTAAAATTACTTGATCAGGGTAATTCAAAAAATAAGCACAATTCTAATCAAATTAAATTTATAAAAGATCATGTCAAAGATTTAAAACTATGTATTTAATCCATAAATCGTCAACGGGCTATTCCCCAAATCCCGAAATAAGGGTTTACACGTTCATGTTCATAACAAACAGCATGTTCATTGATGAAAATCGCATGGAAACTCAATAAAAATACAAGAAATCGCTAGACAAGATAGTAGAAAGGCTTCCCCTCGACGTGGAGACGAAGATCAAGCCTCTAATTCTTCCTTTGCGCGGCTTTCTTGTTTGTTTTCTGCCCTGGAATCAATTCTCGCCGTCACCGCCGCCTCCTCTCATTTTCGTGCCTAGAAGCCCCCAAAACCCTTCCAAAACCTTTCCTTTTATAGTCTAATCAGTATAGAACCGGTCTAGGAAGGTTTCTAGAGAGTTTGGTTCAATTTTGGTTCAGTTTGAAGTCGAATCGAGTGAGAAACATGAAGGGGCGAAAACTTTTACGGTCGGTGATGAGTTTACGGCTTCGGCCGTAATTATTTCGGTGTATAGTGCTTTTGTTCACAGAAACTTTTTACGGCCCGTGATGGAATTACGGCCTTGCCCGTGAAAGTTTCTGTTTATTCGTCCTCCGTTCGTCGTCGCTTTTACGGCCGAATCAGCAATTACGGCCAAGGCCGTAAATGTCTCGTTCTTCACCATTTTCGCCCCAAATTGGACGTGTGAGCTAGTGATCTCCTCGGGAATCATGCTTTGGCTTCAAAACCCTCAAAATCCATCATTTTTAGGCCATTTTACCTACATTTTCACAAAAACTAAGAAAAGCGAAGATTCTGTGCAAAGTAAGATAAAAACACTAAAAGTAGCACAAAATCATGCAAATAAGCCCAAAATATGATCTAAAACATAGGCAAAAACATGGTGTAAAAATCACTTATCAAATAACCCTAGACTTAGAATTTTGTTTGTCCTCAAGCAATACCTTGATATGTATAAAGAATGTAAAGATAAGGATTTTTCAATTATTTTTTCCCCTATTAATATCCTCAGTTTACAAATTAAGCAATCAATATTTCAAACTCAAGTAATTCAAGAAAAATCATAATAGAAATAAATTCTCAAGAGGTTACAATCCAAGAAAGATAAAATTCACAATTCATGTCATAACATCCATTCAACACACACTAAGCATCAAATACTTTCATCTTAATAAATCCATTTCACTTAACAGATAAAATTTCTACTACAAGAATTTCAGTGATGTTAAAGATAAGAGATTTTTAAAGCAATTTGGTCTTTAAACTGTTATATGTTATTTACTGTTAGCATCATAACCTGTTTAAAGTATACTACAAAGTAGTATAATTTAACTTATAGTCTCAATCATGAAAGTCAGTGGAGTTGTCCACATGGCCTACAGCTTTCTCTTTTTCTCCATTTTCATCCTCTCTTTTTTTTATTATTAGACTTCAACTCATGTCTTAGGTACCACTGTCAAATTTAACAGTGCCAAGTAGAGGAGTCTTTTCCTTTTTTTTTCTCTTTTTCTTTTTCTGGAGAAAGCCGGTCAATGGCATAGTACTTAAATCGTTGTTGATACTTGATCGCAACAGATTTAAAGTATATCAACTTGTGGTATAATATAACTCATGACTTTAGATTTCTCAACTAGAGGAGTTGGAGCAAATCTCAATTTAAAAAGATAAATCACCAAATTTCTATTCATAAAAATTTCCATCAAGCAAAAAATAGATAAATTAAACTTCAAGTATAAAGATACTATGCACGTGTCGTTTGAACATATAACAATTCACATATGTATTTTATCAATACCAGAATTGAATTTACTCAACAATTTAAGTCTATATGAAATTTCAAAAATTCCCTAAGTTATCAAATCAATCACTCAAAATGTTTCCTAAGTCCAAAATCAAGGGTAAAACAAATTTGATCATCCTTAACAATCATAAACATTCAAAATACATATTTATAAAGCTCTGAAGAATAAGTATATCATGAAGGACACCCTAGACTTAAATTGTTGCACATACATAAAGATTAACTCAAGTCATGATGAATTTCAGAAAAATTTTTCAAGAGTTCCTTTTAAAATATATTATGATTCCCTATGCAATTATATCAAAATATGAGAACATGACCTAGAAAAATCTAGAACTGTATCACATTAATGATAATCAATTTTTACAATGTATACAAGTTTCAAACATCAAGTACCGTCATGTTTCACTATCAAATAAGCATTTACCATTTCAAAAACTCTATTCATCTTAATATCAAAACCAGTATCAAAATCTTCTAAAAAATTTTCCAAATCATCATCACAGCATCACAAATCATCACAGAATATTACAGGTACATGATAGGCATCTAATATATACAATACCATCACGTTTAACCATGTACCACATCTAAAATCTTAATACTAACTCAAAATATCCAATATCAAGTACAAATCCAGAAATACATCATAGAGTACTAAAATACAACGCACGCAGACGAATAAAACACAAAAAAAAACATATGTGCGTTGAAATCAACATCAAACAACTATCAGCTTCTACTCAAAAGGGAAGATGCATATGAGATATCACGAGAAAGTGAGAGGCATCATACTCAATGTATAAAAAGATATAAAATAATGACAATACTCATAAAGAATATCAATCGATCTTGGTGTAGTAGCTCGGATACCATGGAGGAAAGGGTCTTCCAATTATTTTCTAATGGTCCTATATGCTCCAGTTCTCATCGTTCTTTTTAGAGCCATGATTTTGTAAAATACACAAATTTTCAAAATTTTCACTTGAAAACTCGAATGAACAGTAGCAGCAGGAAGGAACTCGTCCATGAGTCAAAAGAAATCCCTGTAAATCAATGAAAACTAGTTTCAAAATTGAAACAAAAGCATGACAATCTGATAGACAATCAAAAGCACTAAAGCAGAGCAAAGATTTGTCAAAAGTCATGAAGAAATCAGGTTAGAGTTGAGCGTCGACGGTAAAGTTGTGCTCCCGTGGTCGTCCGGTGATTTCCAAGAAATTCCGGCTGAAATCTCATCGGAGGATCAACGGAAAGGGTCGCCGGTGATGAAGGAAGGTCGGGAACAGAGGTCCGTCGCTTGAGGTGGAAGGAATTGATGAGAAATTGGGTTTTTATGGTCAATGAGCCGTTCACGGCTGCGGCCGTAAAAGTTTTTGTGACTTAAATCCATCTGCAAAAATTAAATTTACGGCCGTGAGTGACTCAAGGCCACGCCCGTGAATATCTCATCAAATACCTTTTCTTCATGTAAAATTTTTCCAAAAATACTTGCACATAAAATAACTTATTAAAAGATTTTCTATCAATAAAAATTCATCAATACATACTGTAAAACTTTATTAAAATTTAAAGAAAATCAAAAACTAAAACTAAGAATAATAAAAGTCAAAAGTTTGGGTTGCATCCCAAAAAGCCCTTGTTTAAGGTCATTAGCTTGACCATAGCTTCATATCATGGAAGAGTTGGTGAATCGGTGCCATAGTAGAGAGCATGTAATCTTTCTCTTTTCCTTCGTCTCATCAGTGTGTCCACCAAATGTATTCAGTTAAGCAAGTGGATCCATATCGCAGTGACCAGTACATGCATACAAAAATAAGAATTAAATGAAAAGAGTAATCAATAATTTTTCTGTATTTATCCAAGAGTAAAATAATGCATTCTTCCTTAAGATTTACATTAGCAATTGGAAGAAGATTAGAATTAAAATCAAAGAATTCATACCTTGGAAGAAAACTGGAATTAAGATCAAAAAATTCATGCTTTGGTTTGATCAAGAAGTTTTCAAATTTTATTTTTGGTTTTTCAGTTACCTCAATGCCAATGTAATCAATAATCTCATGCGTCATCAACTTTTCAGTACCTGTGCTTGAATTTGAATCAAACAATATTTCATTCACTTCATCATCATTATCCTTAAAATTATGTCCTTCATCATTAATCATGCAAATTTCTAATAGATTTTCCTGGAGAATAAGAATTGATGGTACAATATGCATAAGATCCTCTTCCTCATAATTTTCCTCAATTTCTTTCTCTTCAATGGGGCATTTCATCTTAACACTGTCAATTTCATCCCCATCTATATCATTAGTTCTCTCTTGAGGATCTTTTAATTCATCATCATTCTTCTCACAAGACTCAAAAAATTCATATATCTCTTCAAACATGTCCCAAGTATTTGTGTTGTAAAACACTTCATTATGTGAGAGGGGACTAGATGGCTAGTGAAATGTTGAGGAAGGTAATTCAAAATCATCCAAATCATCAAAATTTGCAGGAGGTAAATCACAATCATCAAAATTTTTAAAATCATCAAAATTTTCAAAATCATCAAAATTTGTAGAAGGTAAATCACAATCAGGAGTCATGACTAATGATTGATCCATCTCTACAAAATTATCAGATTTATCCTAGATTCCATCCTCTATATCATTTTTATCAGTGCCATCAATCATACTATGATTATCCTCACTTACCAAATCAAACTCAAGTATACAACTTTGTTGTGCTATCTGGGCTTCTAGCATATTAGTATTAGCACATATAGATTCTACTTGAGAAGTAAGCTGAGCAATCATCCCACTAAGATCATCAAGTTTCTTACTTTGATTTGTCATAATTCTTTCAAGCATGGATTCTAGCATAGATTCTTTAGATTCCTCAAAGTGTGGTTCTGAAATATTATTTGAGAAATCCTCATAAAAAGAAGTTTGCTGATTTTTTCCATCTAGAATTATACTCATCATCTTGGTACCATGAAAAATTAGAACTGGCAGGTCTGGCAGGAATTCCAAATTGACACTCAGAAAGATAATGATAATAACTTCCACAAATATCACAAGTAACATAAGATTCCATTCTCATATATTCAGTGTGTTGAGAAAAAGAATTTACCCTTGCTGCAGGTGATTGAAATGCAACTGGCGGCACATATTCTCTAGTCTTTACAGGTGGCACATATCCCTGATTTCACCATTGATATTGGTTAAACATTATTCTTTTCAATTTATGCAATAAATTCAAAATTATATAATGTAGAACAGGAAATGAAAAATATGTAGACAAGTGATTTTTCAGTTCTCCTGCACATACAACGTGTTAATCCAAAAAGAGAAAAATAAAAAAAACTACCTATATAAAAAAATGTGAAAAATAAATAAAAATAAAAAAATGAAAACAAAAACAAATAAAGCAAATAAAATAACAACAAAAATAAAAATAAAAACAAAAATAAAAATAAAAACAAACAAATAATAAAAAAAATGTCTAGTCTATAAATCTCACGATTAAATCAATATTGACTGGCCTGATCCCCGGCAACGGCGCCAAAAAACTTGATAGTGATCCGCAAGTGCACGGATTTATCGAAGTAATAAAAATATTATCGTTCCCAACGAGGATCTGGCGGTCAAGTACCGATTACACATTTGATCTATATCTAGACGAATCAATATGTGGTTTTTGTTTTGGCAACTTCTAAGTACAAAAAGAAGCAAAAGCGAGCGTTCGGGTAAAAATCAATTCGGATAAATTCAGGATCTAGGGTTTCACCACGTTGATGATTATGAATAAAATTTGCAAATAAATCTTTTGATCAGAAAATTATAATTTTGAAAGGATTTTTCCTAAAGTACAGATTACCTCCTCCCGAAGCGTAACCCAGTATCTATTTACATTAATTCCCTACTCCCGTGGCAATTAACATAAATAGACTCATTAAGTTCTGTGAAAAACCATGGTAATCCTTCAAGCGAATCCGAACTACTCCCGTGATCGGATTCACAGGTTTGAAAAGAATAGATCCGACGTTGCGATTCACCTCCCGGTCCTTCTCGCAACGTCTAAGACGTAAAATTACTTGATCAGGGTAATTCACAAAATAAGCACAATTCTAATCAAATCAAATCTATAAAAGATCATGTCAAAGATTTAAAACTATGTATTTAATCCATAAATCGTCAGCGGGCTATTCCCCAAATCCCAAAATAAGGGTTTACACGTTCATGTTCATAACAAACAACATGTTCATTAATGAAAATCGCATGGAAACTCAATAAAAATACAAGAAATCGCTAGACAAGATAGTAGAAAGGCTTCCCCTCGACGTGGAGACGAAGATCAACCCTCTAATTCTTCCTTTGCGCGACTTTCTTGTTTGTTTTCTGCCCTGGAATCAATTCTCGCCGTCGCCGCCGCCTCCTCTCATTTTTGTGCCTAGAAGCCCCCGAAACCCTTCCAAAACCTTTCCTTTTATAGTCTAATCAGTATAGAACTGGTCTAGGAAGGTTTTTGGAGAGTTTGGTTCAATTTTGGTTCAGTTTGGAGTCAAATCGAGTGAGAAACACGAAGGGGTGGAAACTTTTACGGTCGGTGATGAGTTTACGGCTTCCGTTGTAATTATTTCGGTGTATAATGCTTTTAGTCACAGAAACTTTTACGGCCCGTGATGGAATTACGGCCTTGCCCGTGAAGGTTTCTGTTTATTCGTCCTCCGTTCGTCGTCGCTTTTACGGCCGAATCAGCAATTACGGCCAAGGCCGTAAATGTCTCGTTCTTCGCCATTTTTGCCCCAAATTGGATGTGTGAGCTCGTGATCTCCTCGGGAATCATGCTTTGGCTTCAAAACCTCAAAATCTATCATTTTTAGGCCATTTTACCTACATTTTCACAAAAACTAAGAAAAGTGAAGATTCTGTGCAAAGTAAGATAAAAACTCTAAAAGTAGCACAAAATCATGCAAATAAGCCCAAAATATGATCTAAAACATAGGCAAAAACATGGTGTAAAAATCACTTATCATCAATGCCTGTGAATGGAGATATACCTATTATTCTGAATTTATTTCTTCAATATATATCTACTTGTTGAAATCCTTCATTGATTCATGCATAGGGTTTTGGGTAGGTATGTTGTTTGATGAATACAATCTAAGAGTGAAACTTCTTTCTTGAATAAAATGAGCATATGAGTATAATTTTTGAATTGATGATAATTGATTAACCTAGTTGATGTTTAGTTTATCTTACTATTTGTTGGGAAGAAAGAATCCAATGTCCACAAAAAGAGAGAGTGACTCCCCTACTTGGTAAAATTGGCAGTGGTACCGAATATATGGGTTGAAGTCTATAAAAAAGAAAGAGAAAATGACTCCTCTACTTGGCACTGTGTAAAATTGATAGTGGTACCGAAGATAACAGTTGAAGTCCAAATAAAAAGTGTGAATCTATGTAGGTACATACCATCAAAAACAATAAAAATAAAAAAAATGAAGAGAAAGATTTTGAGTGGAAAAAGATTTTGGATATCCTATTCCTGTAAACAAAGGTATGATAGATTTAAACTGAAACTTGGGTGAGTTCATGAGACTGAGATTCTTTTTATTATACAAGTTGTGAAATTTTATTTGATTAAGTTGTGGATCTTAAAGATTGATTTCAGAGCATGATGTATTTATCTGAAATTTTGTGCAAAAAGTTGGTGGAATAATTCATGAGTGATTATATTTTAGAAATTTATTTTTCATAAAAGAGCATATTTTCCATACTTAGCATTGTCCGTTATTTATTTACTTGAGGACAAGCAAAGTTTGAGCCTTATGTGTTTGATGACATGAAAATTGATAGTATATTTTGCATCATCTTATAGTCATTTTCGTGTCATATTTATGCTCTTTTGCTTGTTTTCATGCCTTATTTGTCAAATATTGCGAAATCTATACCATTTCTTATTTTTGATCATTTTTAGGTAAAAAGTGCCATATTTTGATGGATTTTGGAAGATTTGAGCACACCAATGGATTCCAGACGTCGAAACGAAGTCACCTGCCAAATTTCATGCGAATCGGAGCAAGTTTGCAAAATTACGGTAGTGCCCGGATGAAAATTATGGTACCATAATTTCCACCCCAGAAAGCACAGAAAGAAATTACGGCAGTGCCATAATAAATATTATGGTACCGTAATTTTTAGTGATTTTTGACGAGAAACTTCTGAAGAAATTATGGTACTGCCGTAATAAATATTACGGTACCGTAATTTGACCCAGTTTTGCCCGCTTCCGCTGGAAAATTAAAAAGACGATATCTTGAGATTTAGGGCACCAAATTGAGATCAGAAAGAAGCTACGAACTCGTCTCAATGAGAAGAAGAGAAAAGGAGTGAAAGCCCCAATTTTATCCACTATTCAGAGTGAAATCGAGGGAGGCATCCCTAGGGTTCGGCCTCATGCCGAGAGGCGTAGAGGCCACCTCAGGGTGTGAAACTTACACTGAAGCTTCGCCTGGAGGAGGAGACGATACCCCAGAAGTTTCAGAGAGAAAGGAGATCGATCGGAGGAGGAATGAACGAAAGAAGAGGCGCCTGCACTGTTCATCGTGCGTTTTTGAGTAAAATTACGGGCTGTAATTTTCATTACAGCCCCGTGTTGGTTGATTTTCCCTTTCTTTTCGATTTCTGATCAATCTAAACTATGGTTTATTGTAATTTCTTCATCATGCTAGCTTAAACATTTTTTGGGACATGACGTGTAATTCCCTTAATTTCTTAATGACTAGACATGGGGTGTAATTCCCTTAATTTCTTAATGACTAGACATTGATTATTTTTGTCATGATAATTTTGTTATGATAATTCTGTTTATGTGATGACTTTCCTTTAATTCTCCTTAGTTTTATAAATATCAGCATATTTTAGAATTTTGCGAAATAGACTGAGAGGTTGATTGTGAAATTTGGAACCCTAAAAATTATTGAGTTTGGAACTTATCGTAAAAGATTAGGTTTGTTCTTTGAATTCTGATTTTTAGTAATTTTATTACCATGTTGATTTTCTGATTCTTTGGATTGAAATAATGTGTTAGACTTGATTTGAAATTGTAAGAGATTAAATTTTTGATCGTCAGGGAACCTTAAATAGAACTTGTGATGAGTTTCAGGATGCACGAGAGTGATCCTTGAGTTTCCACATGAGATGTTTGACTTAGAATTCGGATGCACGAGAGTGATCGTTGAGTTCTTTGTTCAACGATTTACTTATTTTCAGCATTGGATAGATCTTGCACGAGAGTGAGGATTGGTCCTTTGTATGATTGTCTGCGCGAGAGCGGGATGATCATTTTATGAAGTAAATTAAATCTTTATCGTAATAAAATTTGACTGACAACCTTTATTTCCTTCTAGTCATTAGAATTGAGGTAGATGAAACCCTAGTCCCAGTTTCTCTTTGATTTCATGTTCTTTCTATCATTTACTTGCATCATATTCGATTTGTTTAGCTAGTAAGAATACAACTATTTAGTACTTAACAATAAGGTCTCAGTGGTTCGATATCTTTTTATTACTTCGAAGTATCCATGCACTTGAGGACTACAACAGTGCCACCTTTCTTTTTCTTTTGTTTTGTAAATCAAATTAAGAAGATTAGGGGCGCATCTTGCTAGAAGCTTTGGCGCATGCATGTTGGTTGTGCACCTTGCTTGGTGGCGCATCAAACTTCCTCTTAGATGGCGCATCCTTGCATAGGGGCGCAAGATGGATTGGCCATGCCTTAGGGCTTGAGAGCTATACATCTTGTGGCTTGCAAGGCAGCGCACCTTGCTTGGAAGAAGGCCCATGGCATTGGTCGAACCTATGGGGTTGCTTCTAGGGTTTCACTAAGATACCTCTTGGGTTTGAGAGCTAAACCATGGTATGGTGGACCTTGGAGCCAACCTTGAAGATCAAGATAAAGGTCAGCTAGGTTAGGTCTAGTCTTTGGGCTTGCTTCCTAGGTCAAGCATTGAACCCACCTTTGGCATGTGTTGGTTCAATGTGTTGATTAGGCTATGACCACATTATCCTTTTACTGCTTTCCTTATCTGCTAAAGCATGCCTGTGATGTTTTATCTTTATGTTATCACTATAGGATTGCATGCCTGTAATGTTAGACATAAGATAAAACTAACAGGAGACCTCAAAAACCCTCAATCAAAAATATCGAGTCTAGTAGCCTTCTAACTCGTAGCCCTCATCAAGATATCGATCAGTGGTGTTGTGCACTGTTTCCCACCCTCGTGGGACACAGCCACTTATCTTTAGAAGGTGTGTGGTGACAATGGTTTCCCCAGTCTAGTTTTAACCTGGACATGCCTTCGCAAGGAAACTCGTTGGCGCTGGGCATAACGATTAGGAATGGGCTTGACTAGATTTTTACATGTGCTGGGCACATGATGGAACTCTAGAGGCATTATTGAGAGGTTAGGGTTTCATGTTGTATCAAGCCCTCGCTGGACATGAAATGCCTAGACTGTCTCAATAAGGGGTGTTGCCAAGTGTTTGTGGGGTATCCTATGGAAACTAAAGGATATTACTTCTATGTCCCTACCGAGAACAAAGTCTTTGTTGCTCGGGGTGCTATCTTTCTAGAGAAATAATTTCTCATGAAAGAAGTTAGTGGGAGGAATTTTGACTTAGACGAGGTCCAAGTGCAACCACAAGACATAGAGATGGAACCTAAGCTACCTGCCCCGATTGCTAGGCAACCAGAGGCTCAGACACAGGTCCCACGTAGGTCTGGGAGGATTCATCGTGCACCTGAGAGGTATGGGTCACTGCCGACCTAACATGACGGGATCTTCATCATTGAGGATGAGCCTAGGACCTATGATGAGGCGGTCACTGGACTGGACTCCGAGAGATGGCTTGAGGCCATGAGATCCGAGATGGATTCCATGTCAGCTAACCAAGTCTGAGATTTAGTTTAGCTGCTTGATGGGTGAAACCCATAGGCTGTAAATGGGTCTTCAAAAGGAAGACTGACATGGATGGCAACATAGTTACCTATAAACGTAGACTAGTGGCTAAAGGATTCAGATAAGTCCACGGGGTGGACTATAATGAAACCTTCTCGCTAGTTGCCATGATCAAATCCATTCGGATTCTGCTTGCTATAGTTGCATATCATGACTATGAGATATAGCAGATGGATGTTAAGACAGCGTTCCTTAATGGAAAGCTGACAGAGGATGTGTATATGACACAACCTGATGGCTTCATCTATCCTACATATGTCAATAAGGTCTGCAGGCTAAAGAAATTCATTTATGGATTAAAGCAAGCATCTCGAAGTTGGAATTTTTTATTTGATGAAGCTGTAAGAGATTATAGCTTTATCAAAAGTGAAGATGAAGCCTATGTGTACAAAAAATTTAGTGGGAGCTTGGTGACTTTTCTGGTCTTGACATACTACTCATCGGAAATGACATCCCTAGTATTCAATTAGTGAAGATATGGTTAGGGAAATGTTTCGAGATAAAAGACTTAGGGGAGGCTGCCTATGTCCTAGGAGTGAGGATCTACTAGGATAGATCCAAGAGGGTCCTGGCCCTTAGTCAAAGTACCTACATTGATAAGGTCCTGGAGAGGTTCAACTTGGAGCAATCCAAGAAAGGATACCTTTCGGTGAGACATGGTCTTACTCTCTCAAAGAGTCAGTGTCTCACCACACAGGTTGAGAGGGATGACATGAGTCAAGTGCCCTATGCTTCGGCAATAGGATTAATCATGTATGCAATGTTGTGTACTAGACCAGATATAGCTTATGCTGTGAGCATAACTAGCCGATACCAATCCAATCCAGGTCTACAGCACTAGGTGGTTGTAAAGAACATCCTAAAGTATATGAGAAGAACTAAGGATGTGTTCTCGGTCTATGGGGGATAGGAAGAGCTCAGTGTTCAGGGCTACACTAATGCGTTGTTCCAGTTTGACCCTGACAACTTCAGATCGTATGCAGGCTATGTGTTCAAGATGAATGGAGGAGCTGTATGCTGGAAGAGCTTCAAGCAATCCACCATAGCTGATTCTACAATCGAGGCTGAGTATGTTGTCGCTTCTGAGGCAACCAAAGAAGCTGTTTGGATAAGGATGTTCATTTCTGATCTTCAGGTGGTTCCAACTGCTGTGGATCCCATTGACCTCTATTGCACAGGCAAAGGAACCACGGTTTCATCAAAGGTCCAAACACATACTCAGGAGATTTCACCTGATCGGAGAGATCATTGATCGAGGTGATGTGAAGATTAGCAAAGTTGACATGGAGAATAATCTAGCAGACCCACTAACCAAGGCTTTGGCGCAGTAGAAGCATGATAGTCATACGAGAGATATGGGGTTCAGGTTCCTCAACCTCTAGGTCTAAGTGGAAGTTGGAGATTGTTGGTGTTTATGACCTATGACCTAGTTTTGGTCTATCTTTTGTGCTACTTGATATTGATATTTCTTATATATCATTTTGGCATTGTCGTTATCATGCTTAGTTTACATCTGCGGTTGTGTTCTTACATGATAATATCCTTGAATACAGATTAGATCTGTACTCAAACTATTGTCCCCAGTCGATGTACCTGAGTGGATTTGGGACAACTATTATACTTGTCAAACTGGAATATGGGCTGGTTAGGCACGAGGTGCTAACGCAGACATATGGGTATATCAGTGGTAGATATACTGGATCAACCGGCTGTGAGGCAATGACTTGGTGTCATGAGTTATCCTCATAAGTGACAGGAGATACATTGATCCCTTGACTTGAAGTCATTGACTCTTCTTTATGGTTAGGAACATGCTTTGATACAACCTAACACCTCACCATAGTTGGGAGGTTATAACGGTTGTCATTGAGTATGTCACGACCCATATGAGAAAGTCAATGTACAGACAAAGGATTTGCCCCTTCCTGAGGTAAGCATGATATCCATGGGGCCTCTCCTATGGTTCTATGACTGAAAGTGTATAGTCATACCCAGGTGAGAACCTGATTTAGTCATGGCCATGAGATTGGGTAAAAACAAGTGGTGACACACTTGTCCAATCAAATATCAGTTTGGCAAAGAGACTATAATGCATCTATACCTAGATGGGATAATGGGGATGTCGATGTCGATATCCATTCCGATGACTTGGGTAGTAGCGATGCACTGCTAGGTGTCACTCACTACTTGTGATGACCTTAGGTCGTCACTGCCAATGTCAGAGGAACCTACTGGGTCGCACACCTTGATTCTCGAGTTCTCGTTTTGATCGAGAAGCCTTATGATGGAGTTATTGGATAGCTCGGATGTATTTGGGAGATTTCATCAGCGCCAATGGGCCTGATGAGATGGAAGAGAGTTATGGGAGCCGAACTTCATTTTTGACAGTTTGACCCAAAATTGACCATGGTTGGTCACATTTGAGTTAGGGTTGCATTGGATTAGATCAAATGGCTTAATGAACTTGTGCAATGAAGTTTGGGCTAGCTCATTACCCAATGAGGCCCAATAATAAATTGTCATGAAGAGAGAATAGGGCAAAAGGGTAAAATGGGGAGAAACCTAACCCCATTCGCCTATGGGCATAATGGAGTATAGGTGGTGCATATTACTTCATTAGGAAGGATATGGCGCCTCCCCCTTTGTTCCTTGGATGGTAAGCTTGCCCCTTAGGCAAGTCTTGGGACACATATGGCTGCATGGACTTGTATGGCAAGTCCTGGGTGCATATGGAAGAGAAGATGAGGTTTATGGTAAAGTTTTGGAGATTTTCCTTACCTCAAACCCTAATTGCACCCTCCCCTTAACCCTGGCCACTTCCTTCATGTGAATTGCGTCTCCACCTTTGTTTTCAGCCGCCCCTTTGCTCTATATATCAATATATATGCGAGAGCAAGGGATAAGAAAATTGGCATGAGACTTAGTGGCGAGAACAAAGGTGGAGGCGCAATTCACATGAAGGAAGCGGCTAGGGTTAAGGGGAGGGAGCAATTAGGGTTTGAGGTAAGGAAAGTCTCCAAGACTTTACTATAAACCTCATCTCCTCTTCCATATGCACCCAGGACTTGCCATACAAGTCCATGCAGCCATTTGTGTTCCAGGACTTTCCTAAGAGCCAAGCTTTCCATCCAAGGAACAAAGGGGGAGGCGCCATATCCTTCCTAATGAAGTAATATGCGCCACCTATACCCCATTATGCCCTTAGGCACCAATGGTGTTAGGTTTCTCCCCATTATACGCTTTTGCCCTATTCTTTCTTCATGACAACTTGTTATTGGGCCTCATTGGGTAATGAGCTAGCCCAGACTGCATTGCACAAGTTGATTAAGCCATTGGATTCAATCCAATGCAACCCTAACTCAAATGTGACCAACCATGGTCAATTTTGGGTCAACCTGCCAAAAATGAAGTTCGGCTCCAATAACTCTCTTCCATCTCATCAGGCCCATTAGCGCTGATGAAATCTCCCAAATACATCAGAGCTATCCAATAACTCGATCATAAGGCTTCCCGATCAATACGAGAACTCGAGTATCAAGGTGTGCGACCCTGTAGGTTCCTCTGACATTGGCAGTGATGACCTAAGGTCATCACAAGCAGTGAGTGGCACCTAGCAGTGTATCACTACTACCCAAGTCATCGGAATGGATATCGACATTGACATCCCCATCATCGCAACTAGGTACAGATGCATTACAGTCTTTTTGCCAAACTAATATCCGATTGGACAAGTGTGTCACCACTTGTTTTTACCCAATCTCATGGTCATGACTAAATTAGTTTCTCACCTAGGTATGGCTATAGTGTTATGCCCCGGCGAAAGACTTCGCCAAGAACGTAAGAGTATAAAAGATACAAACCAACATAATAACATTTCACACCCTAAAGCACAACATAGCATTTAACAACAAAATATTGCATAAGCTTCAGAACTTACAATCCATGCTAAAAACAAACCAAAGTATATGTATTACAACATCTTTCAATTCTTTTCAAACAAAATTCAAAATTTGGCAACAATGCCAAAATGCAAATGCCACAACTCAAGAAAACGAACTTTAGCTATCTATTTCCCCGTGACTGCAGTTTCTATCTAGCTATTCATTTTGAGGTTGAACCATTTCTGAACCTGGAGGCAAAACAAGGGAGTTAGCAAGAAGAGCCAAGTAGGAATCACAAAATGCATGCAACAAGAAAAGATTATTAAAACAATTTTACTATCTACATGTAAACATCACATCCATACTGTCGTGTAAATCAAGAGCATAACCATATAATAACCTCACTATCGAGTCCGCACTCTTTGTTAGAGTGTTTCCATCGTTGCTCAACCGATGGAACAACTGCCATCATACAGCTCAGAGGATGTTGCGTCCAACATCCAGGACCCCGGTTAGTCTAATGACTTTCCGTTAGGTGACCTCTAGCTAGCACCGCTATAGCCAATCCACACTCGGCACTATAGAGTCCATAGTGGTATAGTTGGTATAATATAACCCAGCATAAGATCAATCAATGCCACGACATCAGGCAATCACCAAAAGTATTAAACTATCATCATAAGTGTTTTAACAAAGTAACCAATGCAATTGTCAAACCATGCCATATCCATCACAATAACAAATGATATTGAGTTCAACGGTAAATAAACAATAGTGAAAGGAAATGAACTATAAGATACCATAGATTTCAAATAAAGCTCAAAATGTTGTGATGAAAGGAGAAAGATTAGATTCCTACCTCAATAGTTGACTTATCAAAAGTTCTACCAAAGTTCAATATTATTGGTCCACTTGAAGTCCAGTCTTGATTTCCTTGTTACCTTAAAATTATATTACCATATCTTTGTTAATTATTCATTAAGGCATGAAGACCAAGTATCAAATATATATATACCTAACTATTTTGTGGCAAAGATTATTACTTAATCAATAACTCAATCATATCCTTAAATGTTAACAAAATCAATGAATAAAGATTTCTATGTTGTACACATAAATGCTCAAACTAATAAAGTTATTCACCACTTCTTACTATGAATTTACCATCCTTTTAATTAAATACCTTACTGCAAACATCAACTTGCTTATATAAATTAATTCCTTTTTTAATTAGTCTATTGCATCAATATATTATTAAAAGGACTAAAAGAGAATATTTAAGAAGCATTCACAAGTCACATGTGAGTAAATAAAGTAACTTAAGATTACAATTAGATTCATGCTCCATGTTATAAATGATAGCAAAACTCTTAGTTTAGGTGAATAAATTTCACTTAGAATAAGAAATGCGTCTATATGTATGCTGCCTAGGAAATTAGATAGTAGTAAATGCTTTAGACCAACAATTTCGAAGATGACTTGCAAATCTTTGGATGCATGAGTTGATTGTCAAGGCAAGGACTCTTGAGAACTTTTGATAGCATTACATGCTTGCTGCCAGAAAGGCACTTGAGAGTTCGTCATCTTTTACGGTACTACCATAAGTTTTTTTACAGTACCATATTTTTGAGTGATTTTAGATCCGAGAGTTTTGAGATTTTTGTGCAAAATACGGCAGTGCCGTAATTTTTTTACGGTGCTGTAATTCCATCATATTTCTGACCCGAGAATATTGTGTATATTACGGCACTGCCGTAAGGAAATTTACGCCCGTAATTTTAAACCTGCATTATGCTTATCTGATTAGGTGTTTTCTCGCAGTAATTTTAAGAAACTGAAGCGGCGAAATTTTTGATCTTTGGCACAAACATGAACTACTCATCTTTTACTATCATTTGGATATTTTTATTGAATTTTAAAGTTCATGGATCATCTAATAACACATGGCAACTTTTGGTACTTGATTAATTTCTGCAGCAGTTTTTTTTTTCACTAATCTGATTAGTGTTTTTGCTTCAAATATTTAAGATGCTTTAATAAGTTGTAACCCTGATCTTTCACATGGAATATAGAGAACATGTTTCATTCTACTCTGTGGATTAGTTATTTTCATTAAAATATTTTCTAAACATTCTAGGAAGTATGGCAACTTTTGGTAACTGATTAACTTCTGCAGCAGTTTTTGATTTAGTAATTTGATTAGCCTTCTTTCTGCTGATACCCTAAATTCCTGACAGATTTTGATCCTTTAATTTTTCATATGCTCGGAAAGAACAAGTTTTATTCTACTACATGATTTTATCTATTTTCTTTATGAATCATTAAATCTTATTCTTGGGTATAGCTACTTTTCGTAACTGAATCAGTAGGCTGCACTGCTTTCCATCAACATTAGCAGCTCCTTGTCTTCAAATTGCCACCAGAAGCTGCAGCCCAGCCACCACCACTACATCTGCCTCTGACGCCACTATTTTCAGCCGTCGACACTGGATTCTACCACCAACAGCCTCTTACTTCTTCTTGTTTCTATTGATTTTATTTATTTTTGCAGCAGAATCTTCATTAGTGACTGATTTTTTTGCAGTGCTATCTCTCACACCCACCAGCCGACGACTTCGCCTCCAGGACTGTAGTCTCCAACTGGCCACTGAAGACTACTCATCATCACTCTACTGTCGGTACCATGATCTTCATTGCTAGCAGCTCTTTAGCTAGCATCTGTTCCTCCTCTACTTCTAGCCTGCATCAGCTTTTTCCACCGGCACCCTTCTGGACTGTCGACGATATCTCTGATTACACTTTGAGAAAATTATTGTTCTATTTTTTTGTTAAATTAAGATACTATTTTTGATCTGAGCCTTATGTATCTTAAATTGTGCAGGAAAAATGTTCAAAAGGCGCATCTTTGGACCCAGCTGCACCTGCCCTGACGCTACACCCCGGACGATGATTGAGCTTGCTATATAGTTTTGTGAGTATTGTTTGCACTTTCTAGTGATCCTATTCGATATGATTGTATGGTATTCTTACTTGATTTGTTTTGCAATTTGCTATGATTGTATCAATTACTGAGATTTCTATTCGATGTGGTTGCTTGAATCTATCATTTTACACTTTTGATCATGATTGTATGAGTTTGATGCTTCACACCTTTTGCATTGATTTTGACATTTTTGATGTTTAAAAATTTTTATGACTTGAATCCATGTGATGAGGGGTGTGTAGATTTTTCTATGATGATGAATGTTTGTGCGTGTCAATGTCTATGAATGGAGATATACCTATTATGCTGAATTTATTTCTTCAACATATATCTACTTGTTGAAATGCTTCATTGATTGATTTATAAGGTTTTGGGTAGGTATGTTGTTTGATGAATGCAATCTAAGAGTGAAACATCTTTCTTGAATAAAATGAGCATATCAGTGTAACTTTTGAATTGATGTCAATTGATTAACTTAGTTGATGTTTAGTTTATCTTATTATTTATTGGGAAGAAAGAATCCAAGATCCAAAAAGAGAGAGACTCCCCTACTTGGCACTGCGTAAAATTGGCAGTGGTACCGAAGATATGAGTTGAAGTCTGTAAAAAAAAGGAGAGAGAAAAAGAGAATGACTCCTCTACTTACCACTGCATAAAATTGGCAGTGGTACCGAAGATAAAAGTTGAAGTCCAAATAAAAAGTGTGTATCTATGTGGGCACATGCCATCAAAAAAAAAGGAGAAAGAAAGATTTTGAGCGGAAAAAGATTTTGGATATCCTATTCCTGTAGACAACAGTATGATAAATTTAAACGAAAACTTGGGTGAATTCATGAGACTGAGATTCTGTTTATTATGCGAGTTGCAAAATTTTATTTGATTAAGTTGTGAATATTAAAGATTAATTTCAGAGGACGATGTACTTATTTGAAATTTTATGTAATAGTTGGTGGAATATTTCATGAGTAATTATTTTTTAGAAATTTATTTTTCATAAAACAACACATTTTCCATACTTAGCATTGTTCGTTATTCTATTCATTTGCTTGAGGACAAGCAAAGTTTGAGCCTTATGTATCTGATGACACAAAAATTCATAGTATATTTTGTGTCATTTCATTGGTCTTTTTGTTTCATATTCATGCTCTTTTGCTTGTTTTTAAGCCTTATTTGTCAAATATTGTAAAATCTACACCATTTCTTATTTTTGATTATTTTCAAGTAAAAAGTGCCATATTTTGATGGATTTTGAAAGATTTGAGCGCACGAATGAATTCCAGACATCGAGAGGAAGCCGCCCGTCAATTTTCATGCAAATCAGAGCAAGTTTAAAAATTACACCCCGGGTGTAATATTTATTACGGGCTGTAATTTTCTGCTCAGATTACACCCCAGCCGTAATGAAAATTACGGTACCATATTTTCTGCCCAGAATTACACAGAAAAAATTACGGCAGTGCCGTAATAGTTTTCACGGTACTGTATTTTCGATCCAGAATTCACAGAACCAAATTACGGCCCTGCCGTAACCAAAATTACGGCCGTAATTATGAATTTGAACGAGTCTTCCGCAACTGCTCAAAAGCCCAATCTTTGCGATGCAATATTTGAAGATCCAGGGCACCAATTGAAAACCCGTAAAAAGGAGAGTGTTCTATAAATCGAGGAGAAGATTTGAGGATAAGAATCATCCAATTTCGTGAACAATCGAGGGAGAAATCAATAAGAGCGTCCTTAGGGCACGGCCTCACGCCGAGAGGCATAGAGGCCATCTCAGATAGCGATTTTCACAAGGAAGCTTCGCTTGGAGGAGAAGAGGATACTCCAGAAGTTTCAGAGCGAAAGGAGATCGATCAGAGGAGAAATTAATGAAAGAAGGAGCACCAGCACTGTTCACTGCGTTTTCTGGAGCAAAATTATGGCTGCAATTTCTATTACAGCCATACTGTAAAGTTGAACTTCTCTTTCTCTTCAAAAACAGTAATCAGATTAGTGAAATTATGGTTTATTGTAATTCTTCTTCCATGCTAGCTTAAACATCTTTTGGGACATGAGGGTGTAATCCCCTTAGTTTCTAATGACTAGATAATTTTTATTTCGTCAGAATAATTTTGTGTTGATAATTCTACTCTTGTGACGATTGCCTTTAATTCTCCATAGTTTTACATTATCATCATGTTTTAGAGTTTTCACGATATGGACTGAAAGGTGACTTGTGAAAACTTGGAACCATAGAATTGAATGTTAGGAACTCACCGTAAGAAATTAGGTTTGTTCTTATTTCTCGATTTTAGAAGTATTAATGCCATGTTGATAATCTAAATCTAGGATTGTGTTACTGTGATAAACATGAAGATACTGCAAGAAATTGAGTATTGGATCGTTGGAGAACAATAAGTAGAACCTGTGTTGAGATTCGGATGCACGAAAGTGATCCTTGAATTTTCACTTGAGATAATTGACTTAGAATCCGGATGCATGAAAGTGATCCTTGAGTTCTTTGTTGATGGTTTACTTATCTTCAGCATTGAATAGATCTTGTGCGAAAGTGAGGATCGGTTCTTTGTATGATTGTCTGCACGAAAGTGAGACGATTCCTTTATGAAGTAAATTACATCTTTATCATAATAAAATTAGATTGACGAACATCTATTTATATCTAGTCATGGAAATTAAGGTGGATGAAACCCTAGTCCCAGTTTCTCTCTCTGGTATTTTCATGTAGCTTTTGATAGTTTACTTTCATAATATTCGATTTGCTTAGCTAGTGAGAAAATAACTATTTGGTACTTAACACGTAGGTATCTGTGGTTCGATATCTTTTATTACTTCGAAGTATCCATGCACTTGCGGACACAACAGTAGACTCTTTGGTTAATATTTTTGATTATTTTCATATGCAAACTGTTATGATTTTATCGTCTGTTACTTGTGAAATATGTGGAAATCAAGAGTATTATTCTGAAGAATGTAAGGTTATTGCTGATCAGGGTGTAAAACAAGTAGGGGGTTACACATAGAAATAATGACCCTTACTCTAGTACATACAATCCTGGATGGAGAAATCACCCAAATTTATCTTGGAGAAATAACAATAATGTAAGGGGACAAGGAGAGAACAAAGGATACCAACAGAGGCAACAAAATCAAGCTCAACCCCAGAACTCTAGTTTAGAGTCCATGCTTGAAAAATTCATGACGAATCAAAGTAAGGAAATTGAGAATCTTAAGGGAATGGTTAGTCAGCTTACTTCTCAGGTAGGATCTTTAACAACACACAATAAAATTTTATAAAACCAAATAGCATAACAAGCCAGCACATCCTATAGAACCCCAGGGAAATTGCCTGCTAAACCTGGACCAAACCCTAGGAAACATTGTAATGCTATAACTATTAGGAGTGGGAAACAATTAGATGAACCAAAGGGTAGACTTGAGAATGATGATGAGGAAGAGCCTGATATTAAACCTATTAGTGAGCCAGACTCAGAGACACCACCTATACATGTGCACTCCCATCCTCGTTCACCACCTCATAAGGGTGATGAACCTAAGGGGGATGATCCATGTCAGCCTGATGTTCCTAGACCTAGCTCACCAGCTCCATATAGGCCACCTATACCTTTTCCCCAAAGACTTGTTCAAGCTAAGTTAGATAAGCAATTTGGGAAGTTTTTAGATGTTTTGAAAAAGCTTTACATTAATATTCCATTTACTGATGCTCTATCTCAAATGCCCACTTATGCTAAATTCTTGAAAAAAATTTTGTCTAATAAAAGAAAAATAGAAGACTATGGCACTGTGGCATTAATTGAGGAGTGTAGTGTCATCATTCAAAACAAATTGCCACCGAAATTAAAGGACCCAGGTAGTTTCTCTATACCTTGCTTGATTGGGAGTATGGCTTTTGACCGAGCCTTATGTGATCTTAGGGCTAGTGTGAATCTAATGCCTTTATCTGTTTGCAGGAAACTAGATATGGGAGAGCCGAAACCAACTTTGATTTCTTTGCAGCTCGCTGACCGTTCGGTTAAGTTTCCCATTGGAATTCTTGAGGATATTCCAATTCAGGTTGGTAAGTATTTTGTTCCAGCAGATTTTGTGGTTCTACGTGAAAGGTCCCCTAAAGACAAGGGGGCGAAACCCTATAGGAGGCGCATATGAAAACCTTTGATGCAGCGGAAGGGGTTTCAAAGATCTATGCATATAATATGTTCAACTTTAAATTCCAAAACGATTCTCACCATTGCCATCGCTTAGATGGTGTCTTGGAAGGAAAGGCGCAAGTGCTCCTTCTCCAAAGGTGACGCACACAATTGGTGTCGCCTACTCTTCCTTGGTGCTCCTTGTGCTAGCAAGGTTCCAAGAAGTCGTTGTCGAATGGAAGGGGAGAGATCTCCTTTGCTTGGCGATTGCTTCCTTCTCCTTTCGTCAATCTCTTTACCACACGAGAGTGCCCAACCGAATAACTCAAGTTGGCGACAAGAGAGGAGGAGAGGCGAGAGAGTAGAGCGCCTTAGGCGTGAACGTGAGTCATGGTCACGTATGTGATCATGCTTTCTAAAAATAGAAAGCCACTCACTCACTTGCGATCATGAGTTTACCCCATGCGCAAACTCCTCTCAATTTGAACCACACGCTCACTCAATGAGCTGGTTCAATTTGGTCTGGTTCATAGACCAATCGACCCAAGCCATTAGTCCAGATCACATTAAACCCTAAGGCTCTTGATCTGACCGTCGATCTCTTGATGCTCCTGATCTCACCGATCTAGCATCCAATCTCTCGATCGAAGCTTACCGATCTCAAGCCCTAATCAATCAAACATGATCAGACCAGATCTCACTTACAATCAGAGTTTAAATCCCTTTAAACTGAACCTGAACAATTCAGTCCACACGATCTGACTTAAGTAAGCCATATCATCAAATTGTGCGACCCTGAGGGTTTCCTTTAAATGTCGGTAACGATAACTCACGTTATCACGATCAGTGAGGGGTATCTAGCAACACATCACTGTCTCCCGATATAAAGAAAAGAGTCTTCTAAGACTACACCCAAACCACAGCACAAGTGTGAATCAAACTCACAAGGCATGCATCTTTCCTTTGCCACTGGATGTTCTTATTGGACAAGCGTGTCAAGCTTGTAGCTCCAATATGATAAGTATGATTAGAACAGATGAACACAGTCACCTGGGTATGGCCATACACTTTCTCAATCATCTCATCCAGGGGGCCCCTTTAGAACATCACACTCCTTAAACAAGGAGACGGCAATCCTTTGTCTATCACTAGTGCCCTAACCTGACTCAAGCTCACCATCCAAGATAGTCTATAATCATTATGTTTCAAATGATATTGAACTAACTCAAAACAATGACAATCATCATTTAGAAACACAAGTGATCTCAAGTCAGAGGAAATGTGCCACTTGTCGCAATCAAGGATTATTCATATTGTGACAACCAATTGAATATCCTAGTAGGGTCTGTCCAGTACATCCAATGTACCCATGAGTCTACATCTTATTCCATGCTCGAAGCATCCTATAAGATTAGAACACATATTAGTCTTAACCATATCAAGGCTGTCTCATGTTCACCAAGATATCTCGACTAAGGACAAAACTGCATGTCAGCCCAGCTGAACAGCTTTGAGACATTATTCAGAAGTACAATTATTGCAGCAGACAATATAACAACCTGAATAACAACCATGCCTTTATAAACATAAGAGTTTATTACATGATACTGATACAATCCCAAGGCCTCAAACATTAGCCTTAAGGGCATACCCCAACACTACGGATGGAGGAGGATGCTAAAATTCCTATCATACTTGGTAGACCATTCTTAGCTACAGTAGGGGCACTTATTGATGTAAAGAATGGTAAACTCACTCTTAATATTGGTGAAAACAAAATTGAGTTTGATTTAAATGAATCTATGAAGAAACCATCATATGCTCGTTCTTGTTATAGTATTCATGCTGTAGATGACATTGTTTATGATCTTAATGCTTTATTTGATGAACCTTCTGATTCTGATTCTTATTCTTATTCTGATCCTGGTTCTGAAACTCATGATTTATTAGACTGCACTTTATGTGATGATCAAGAAAATCAGGAAGAAAAATTTTCAAAAGTTGAATTGAAATCTCTACCAACCAATCTTCGTTATGAATTTCTTGGACCCAATTCTACTTACCCTGTTATTGTTGATGCACAGCTTGATGCAAGGTAATTAGGTATTCTATTGATGATTTAAAGGGAATTAACCCCTCCTTTTGTATGCGCAGGATTCTTATGGAAGAGGAACACAAACCACATGTAGATTTTCAAAGAAGGCTTAACCCCTCTATGAAAGAAGTTACAAAGTAGAAAGTTCTGAAATTGCTTGATGCAGGTATTATCTATCCTATCTCCGATAGTAAATGGGTATGTCATGTTCATTGTGTTCCTAAGAAGGGGGTGTGACTGTGATGAAAGGTAGAGATGATGAATTAATTCCTGTTAGGACAGTAACTAGTTGGCGCATGTGCATAGATTATAGGAAATTAAATGCAGCAACTAGGAAAGATCACTTCCCATTGCCTTTTTTTGATCAGATGGATGAGTGGCTTGCTAATCATTCTTATTTCTATTTTTTATATGGGTATTCTGGATTTTTCCAAATTTCCATCCATCCTGATGACCAAGATAAGACCACTTTTACACGCTCATATGGTACCTTTGCCTATAGGAGAATGCCTTTCGGTTTGTGTAATGCACCTGCTACTTTTCAGAGGTGTATGATGGCTATATTTTCAGACTTTATTAAGGATTTTATGGATGACTTCTCTGTATATGGTCTTTCTTTTGATGATTGTTTGGCTAACTTATCTCGAGTTTTGTAAAGGTGTGAAGAAACTAATCTTGTGCTTAACTGGGAAAAATGTCATTTCATGGTTAGGCAAGGAATAGTTTTGGGACACTTAGTTTCTGAGAGAGGGATAGAAGTTGACAAGGCCAATGTTGAAGTAATTGAGAAGCTAGTGCCGCCTACTACAGCAAAGGAGATCAGAAGTTTTTTGGGACATGCAGGATTCTACCGGCATTTCATTAAAGATTTTTCTAAACTTGCTAGACCACTTACAAATTTACTTTTTAAAGATGTTAAATTCTCTTTGGATGAAGGATGTTTGTCTACTTTTCTGGAATTGAAGAAGGCTCTGATATCAGCACCCATCATACAGCCACCGGACTAGAGTTTACCTTTTGAGCTCAGGTGTGATGCTAGTGACTATGCAGTAGAAGCAGTACTTGGTCAGAGAAAAGAGAAGAAGCCCTATGTTATTTATTATGCCAGTCGAACCTTGGATGTAACACTCCCATTGAAAAAGAACTTTTGGCCATTGTTTTTTCTTTGATAAATTTATGTCATATTTGATTAATTCTAAGGTTGTAGTGTATACATATCATGCTACGGTAAAGTATTTAGTTCAGAAAAAGGACAGTAAACCACGCCTTCTTAGATGGGTCTTACTTTTGCAAGAGTTTGACATGGAGATTAAAGATAAAAAGAGCGCAGAAAACTTTGTTGCAAATCACCATTCTAGGATAATGATAGATGCTAATAAAGGTGACATTAATGATTCCTTTCCTGATGAATAACTCTTAGCCATTGAACAGATGAAGGCTCCATGGTATGCTAATATAGTGAATTGCTTAGTTGCTAATATTTTTCCTCTTAATTTGAGTTATCAAGGAAAGAAGAAGTTCTTAGCTGAGGTAAAGCACTATTTTTGGGATGAGTCTCATGTATTTAGAAGATGTGCAAATGGAATTTTTAGGAGATATGTACCAGAAGAAGAAATCATGGATATCCTATTTCAGTGTCATGGATCATCTTATGGAGGGCATGCTAGTACTCAAAAGACTGCGTTTAAGGTTTTGCAATCTGGATTTTATTGGCCCTCAATTTTTAATGATGCTAGAAATTTTATATTATCTTGTGATAGATGTCAAAAGACAGGAAATATTAATAAAAGAAATAAGATGCCACTGTCTACTATACTTGAGGTTGAGATATTTGATGTTTGGGGAATAGATTTCATGGGACTATTCCCATCATCAGGAGGTAATAAATACATTCTTGTGGCAGTAGATTATGTTTCTAAATGGGTTGAGGCTCTTGCTGAAAGTCCCCTTAATCTAAGGGGGCCGAAACCCTAAGGGAGGCTCATATATAAAAACCGCATGGGAAGCTAGGGTTTCATAGAGATCTTAACATATCATATGATCAACTTTTAATGCAAGGAGATTCTTACCATTGCCATCACTTAGATGTTGTCTTGGAAGGAAAGGCGCAAGTGCTCCTTCTCCTAAGGTGACGCACACAAGAGATGTCGCCTACTCTTCTGTTGGTGCTCCTTGTGCTAGCAAGGTTCCAAGAAGTCGTTGTCGAATGGAAAGGGAGAAAATCCGTTGCTTAGCGATCACCTTCTTCCTTTTTCGTCCACCACTTGTTGCCACGAGAGTGCAAAAAACAAAAACTCTATTTTCAAGTCGGCGACCGAAAGAAAAGAATAGGCGAGAGATGAGAGCGTCTCTTGCGTGAACGTGAGACATGCCCACGTTTAGAGAGGTGCTATCTAAAAATAGCAATCCACCTCTCAACGTTCACATGCGCATACTATGGGTTTACCCCAAGCGCAAACTTCTCTTCATCCTTTTGAACCATGCGCTCACTTGAGCTGGTTCACATTGGTTCGGTTCACAAACCAAATAAGCCAAGCAACTAGTCCAAATCATAATTAAACCATAAGGCTCATGATCTGACCGTTGATCTCTAGATGCTGCTGATCTGACCGATCTAGCATTCATTCTCTCAATCGAAGCTTACCGATCTCAAGCCCTAATCAATCAAACATGATCAGACTAGATCTCACTTACAATCAGAGATCAAATCCCTTTAAACTGAACCCAAACAATTCAGTCCACACGATCTGACTTAAGTAAGCCATATCATCAAATTGTGCGACCCTGAGGGTTTCCTTTAAATGTCGGTAACGATAACTCACGTCATCACGATCAGTGAGGGGTATCTAGCAACACATCACTGTCTCCCGATATAAAGAAAAGAGTCTTCCAAGACTACACCCAAACCACAGCACAAGTGTGAATCAATTCACAAAGCATACATATTTCCTTTGCCACTGGATGTTCTTATTGGACAAGCGTGTCAAGCTTGCAGCTCCAATATGATGAGCATGATTAGATCAGATGAACACAGTCACCTGGGTATGGCCATACACTTTCTCAATCATCTCATCCGGGGGGGCCCCTTTAGAACATCACACTCCTTAAACAAGGAGACGGCAATCCTATATCTATCACTAGTGCCCTAACCTGACTCAAGCTCACCATCCAAGATAGTCTATAATCATTATGTTTCAAATGATATTGAACTATCTCAAAACAATGACAATCATCATTTAGAAAACACAAGTGATCTCAAGTCAGAGGAAATGTGCCACTTGTCTCATTCAAGGAATATTCACATTGTGACAAACAATTGAACATCCTAGTAGGGTCTGTCCAGTACATCCAACGTACCCATGAGTCTACACCTTATTCCATGCTCGAAGCATCCTATAAGATTAGAACACATATTAGTCTCAATCATATCAAGGCTGTCTCATGTTCACCAAGATATCTCGACTAAGGACATATAGCATGTCAGCCCAGCTGAACAGCTTTGAGACATTATTCAGAAGAACATATATTGCAGCAGACAATGTAAACAACTGAATAATAACCATGCCTTTATAAACATAATAGTTTATTACATGATACAGATACATTCCCACAGGCCTCAAACATTAGCCTTAAGGGCATACCCCAACACTTGCTTCTCCTACTAAGATTCTAGAGTGGTTTTGAAATTGTTCAAGAAGATTATTTTTTCACGATTTGGAACGCCAAGAGTTGTGATTAGTGATGGAGACTCACACTTTATAGAACATAAATTTCCAGCCTTACTTAGGAAATATAGTGTTAATCATAAAGTTGCAACACCTTATCATCCCCAGACAAGTGGACAAGTTGAGATATCGAACAGAGAGATTAAGGGGATTTTGGAGAAAATTGTGTCTTGAACAAGAAATGACTGGGCTTCTAAACTTGACGATGCACTTTGGGCAAACTGGATTGCTTACAAAACACTGATAGGTATGTCACTTTTTCAGTTGGTTTATGGTAAATCATGTTATCTACCTGTAGAGCTTGAGCACAGGGCGTTCTGGGCGATCAAAGCATTGAACTTCGACTTGAAGAACGCGGGGGGAAAACGAAGGTTACAACTAAACAAGCTAGATGAAATTAGACTCTCTGCTTACGAAAACGCAAGGATTTACAAAGAGAGAACAAAAAGATGGCATGACCAACATATTCTCAAGAAGGAATTTCAACTAGGTGACTTTGTTCTTTTATTTAATTCAAGATTAAAACTTTTTCCTGGTAAACTCAAGTCTCGATGGTCCGGGCCTTTTCATGTTCGGAAAACTTATCCTTACGGAGCTGTGGACATATGGAGCGATAAAACAAGGGAATACAAGGTTAATGGTCAGAGGTTGAAACATTATTACCAAGAGGAACAGAATGAAGAAAGAACAAAATTGTAACTCAAGGAGCCTAAAACTTAGCGCTTCTTGGGAGGCAACCCAAGCACTCTTACTTTAGTTTGATTTCTTTTATTTTTGTTTATTTGTATACTAATTTTTCTTTTTCTTTTTTGTAGGTGAGTCTAAGTCATTTTTATGGAAAAACGGTAGTTTTTGAAGTTTTTACACAAATTACGGTAGGGCCGTAATTATTTTCACGGGCAGTAATTATGCATTATTTTCGACCAGAGAATTTTACAGTACCACCATAATTATTCTCACGGGCCGTAATTTTGCATTATTTTCGACTAGAGAATTTTATGGTACTGTCGTAATTATTTTTGCCATCCGTAATTTGAAGTTGATTCTTTCTAGAGAGTTTTATGGTAGGGGTGTAAAATATTTTACACCTGAGATTTTATTTTGTCAAAGAAAACATTTTCTTTTATAGTGGCACTGTAATTTTTATTACGACCGTAATTTGGGATGATTTTCTTACAGAACAAATTATAGTAGTACCGTAATTATTTTCACTAGCCGTAATTTGAAGTGATTTTGTTACAAGGTATTTTACGGCAGTGCCGTAATTTAAATTACAGCCGTAATTTTGTCAGACCTACACGAGTCTGCTGCCATATTTTAGGGTTTGCTGTCGTGTTTTTTAGGATTTTTCTCCCGTGGATTTCTCTATTCAGTGCCGACTCTTGATTCCAACCCACTCCCGCTTCCCAAACCCTCTGGCGATCATCTCCAACCAACTTTCGACCAACTCCAACCTTCATTTCGACGATTTTAAGCTTCGATCTGGTTTATACAACATTCGCCACTGAGTTTTTGCCTCTTTTGATTTTCCGTCAACTGAGCTTCACTAGAGCTGCTTTTTGCTTCCAAAGGTTTCGTAAAAAAGGATAAACACTTTCCTGAGACGTTTAGAGGATCAATTTCAACCAGAAGTGCGGATTTGGAGCTACAATTGGGTTCGGTTCTCAACTCTGTTTCTAGCAGGTGACTGGTTCTATTTTCAGGTTTTATTTCAAGATACATTATACTATTTGGGTTGAAATGGCACCAAGGACGAAACGAGTAGTGAGCAAAGGGAAAGGAAAAGCCCCAACTGAATCTTCTACACCACCACCTCCAAATCCCTATGGGATTGTATTCAGAGATGAGATACAGGAAGCAAGATACAATCAGCTACTCACCAAGCATGTTGTGAACACAAAATATGCTGACAAGTGCACTTTGGTGATCTTAGGTCTTTACGATGATGTGTTCTAGATGTTCAATCAGATTAGAGCTAAGAAGTTTTTCTAGATTTCATCACAGACTTACCTTCCTCTAGTTTTGGAGTTCCTTTGCAGCTTAGACATGGAAATTCACGAGTATCAAGGACATCAGGCTGAAGGTTAGATCACCTTACGCCTAGCCAATGTTGAGAGGAGCCTCATGCTCCGAGATGTTAGAGTTGTTTTTCATCTACCGGGAGGAGGGAGCACGAGTCCACCAGTGGGATTCATTGAGCATGTATTTTGGAACCAGATCTCAGAATCTAGTTTTTCACCATCATCAGCTAGGGCGACCAGCATCTCAAATCCCTGCATACGATATGCGCACTGAGTTTTGGCACACACCGTCTTCGGATGAGGGGATAGCAATGGTATGGTCCGTCAATCTAAGCTTTACTTTCTTTAGTGCATGCTCCACGGTATTTAGGTAGACCTAGCCTTTTTCTTGATCAAGCACTTTGATAAGGTTGCGTGAGCAAAGAAGGGTGCTATTGTTATAGGAGGTTTTCTTACTCCTATTGCACTCTCTTTGGGAGTAGAACCCTATGGAATTGAAATTGCTAGGGGTAATGCTTGGATTGACATAGAGTCTTGTGTAGCAATGAAAATGATTGTTATGGAAGGGGATAGTTATTGTTTGATTCTTGGACTGGGTGCTCCTACTTTGCCATTACCCAACCAGGAGAAAACCATGGTCCAGAACCAAGCAAATTGGAAGCTTTCCCGAGTGCAGTTGCCAATACCACTCCTACACCTTTGGACTCAGTACCACCACCACCCACTTGGGGTGGTAGTGATGACCCTTTTGGTATGAGCATGGACTCTCCACCACATAAAGCCGCTGGATCCTCATCGCGCAGAGCTACCCCTGATTCAAGAGGATGGTCGAGTGCCCATGATCCTGGTTTTCAGGCCTTATCCGCTGAGGTATACTATCATGGCCACCTTTTGGAGAAGGTGCTTAAGACAATTGGGCATATACATGATGATGTTGAGGACTTGGGGAGTTATATGGAGGAGATGGAGAATTTTCTTTATAGCAGGTTCGGCGGTGAAGATGAAGATGAGGGTCAAGGAGGTGACCAAAATGACCCTATGGACGAGGCAACCCCAGCTGAAGGAGATGAAGAGGAGATAGAAACCGATGCCGATGAGTAGAGCTTTGTAAGTATTCCTTTTCCCAACCTGCACTTTATTTATACATCATTGATGATGCATATTTCTATAGGGAGGGATGACACAGTCATGCTTCTTGTGTCTGCTGCTCTTTGATCTCCTATTTGTGTTTTTATAACCTTGCTACTGATTCGATTTGGTTGTACAACGATAATGATTATATTGTTCATGATGTGATTTGGCACCATGTGTAGGTGCATTCTGACTTTTGGGATTGTATAACTGTTAACTGATAATTTTTTTTACATGCATTATTTTCCTATGATGATATGTGGTCTTACTTCCTATGGATATGTTTTCCTTTGGATATGTGAATGACTCTATGATGATGATGTATGGTTTCATTTATGTGGAATTGTGAAGAATATATTGCTGTGCTGATATGTTTATTCTCTTGTAATGATAAAAGTCTATGCATGCCAATGTTTATGATTGGAAATATACCTATTATGCAGAATTTATTTCTTCAATATATATCTACTTGTTGAGATTTTTCATTAGTTGATGCATGAGGTTTGGGGTAGATGTATTGTTTGACGAATGTAATCTGAGAGTGAAGTATCTTTCTTGAATAAAATGAGCATATGAGCATGATTTTTGAATTGAGGTTGAGTAACTAACCTAGTTAATGTTTGATCTATTGTGCTATTTATTGGGAAAAAAGATTCCAAAGTACAAAAATAAAAAGAGAGTATTGTGACTCCTCTACTTGGCACTGCGATAAAATTGGCAATGGTACCGAAGTTATGAGTTGAAGTCGAGTGACTCCTCTACTTGGCACTGTGTAAAATTGGCAGCGGTACCAAAGATAAGAGTTGAAGTCCAAATAAAAAGTGTGTATCTATGTGGGTATATACCATGAAAAAAAATCGTTTGACATTAACTCCGCTGTCTTAAAGTAAAATGAGCATAAGAACATCAAAGGCAAAATAGCTATTCAGATTAAAGAATAAAACTGGTGCAGAAATATATCATTCATCAAAAGTTGCACCATCTCGTAGGTTTATCTGTTCAATCTTAATTCGTCCCAACTGATCCGAATGATAGAGAAGGTTCATATCTTGCTATTGGATACAAGGATCAGAGCTGAAGGCTTCTCCGAGCATGTTAAAAACCTGCACAAAGTAGTCTAGTCAGATTACAGGATTGAAAGAACTGCAGAAGTTACTCAGATAAGAAAAGATGCCATGTCTCCTAGGATGATCCATGCGCTGTTGGATTGAGCCAAGTTATCCAAATGATAGATCAAGATGAGTTCTTCGTAATGGCATCAAAGTTCAAGGTTTTCGTTGTGCCGATTGCTTAAGATACCTGCAAGAAAAAGCCTAGTCATATTAGAATTAACAGCAAACAGAAACAGGCAAACTGGGAAACAGGGGACGTCGCGAGAGTTGAGCAGGGATCGTCGGCAATCATCCAGTGGTGCATGGACGTCGAAACTGCTATAACTGGGAGTTCATGTGATGGTAGTGGAGCTGTGGCCGGAGGCTCGGGGCGGACGGTGGTCGGTCGGAGGTGGCATATGTTGAAGGGCGAAGATAGAGCGGAAGGCTGGCGAGAACAGGGGAAGTCGGGTGGATGGGCAGGGTTCGTCGGTGGTCGTCCGGTGGTGCACGATCGCCGAACCTGTTATGACTGGAGGCTCGTGTGATGGAAGAGAGGTCGTGGCCGGAGTTTGAAGGCGGGCGGTGGCTGGTCGGAGGAGGACGGCATCGGAAGGGGAATCTAGGGCGTCAGGATGGCGAAAACAGGGGATGGCGTCGGAGTTTCGATCCCGGCCATCGGTGAGGTGGATGGGCAAATCCCGGTGGCTGAAGCTTCGTCAGGGGAAGGAGGAGTGGTGGCCGAAGTCTCGTGGAGATCCGGCTGGTGGATCGTCGGCGGCGAACTCAGAAAATTCTCAAAAATCCTTAGAACACGCGTGGCTGGAAAGATTGGTTTTGGGAGGAGGAAGAGCTTAAGAGAAGAAGGGAAGTGGGAGGGGCTCGGCCCTAGAAGGAGGAGAGGGGAAAGCTTCCTTCTTTGCTCGGCAGGGAGAGACGTTGAGACTTCCATATGAGGTGAGATGTAAACGTTGAAGCTTCCTTGGTTGAAAGTGAACGTTGGCTGTAAACGTTGGTGGTAGCTACATCTTGATTTGTGGCTTGATGAAATCCAATTGGCTGGCTGATCGCATTGAGTAGTCTTGGGCCTCTTTGTAGTAATTTATTCTTGATAAGTGGGCTTGTCTTGGGCCTCTTATGAAGTGGTTAATTATTGAGCTGGCTTTATTGATTGAGCTTCCTAGCTTATTCGCGAAACTCCGAGCCTTCACCTACAGTAACCTTAGGCTCCACTTGTATCTTCGTGGCTTGTGGTCTCTGCCCCCATCACAAGTACCTTAGTGGATATGAGATAGCTCAAGTACATATGAGACTGGTATATGGGCTAGTTAGGCACAAGGTGCTAATACAGACATATGGGTATATCAGTGGTAGATATACTGGATCCACCCGCTGTGAGGCTCTAACTTGGTGTCATGAGTTAACCTCACAAGTGATAGGAGATGCATTAATCCTTTGATTTGAAGTCATTGGCTCTTCCATATGGTTAGGGACATGCTTTGATACAACCTAACACCTCACCGTAGATGGGAGGTCATAACGGTTGTCATTGAGTATGTCACAACCCATATGAGAAGATCAATGGACAGATATAGGATTTGCCCCTTCCTAAGGGAAGCTTGATATCCATGGGGCCCCCCTATGAATCTATGACTGAAAGTGTATGGTCATACCCAGGTGAGAACCTGATTTAGTCATGACCATGAGATTGGGTGAAAGCAAGTGGTGACACATTTGTCCAATCGGATATCAGTTTGGCAAAGGGACTATAATGCATTTTGAAGACTTGGGTACTAGCGATGCACTACTAGGTGCTACTCACTACTTGTGATGACCTAAGTTCATCAGTGCCAATGTTAGAGGAACCTACAGGGTGGCACACCTTGATGCTCAAGTTTTCATATTGATTGGGTAACCTTCTGATTAAGTTATTTCATAACTCGGATATATTTGGGAGATTTCATCAGCGCCAATGGGCTTGATGAGATGGAAGAAGCTTATTGGAGCCAACTTTATTTTTTGCATATTAATCAAAAATTAACCATGGTTAGCCTCATTTGACCTTGGGTTACATTGGATTGGATCCAATGACTTGGTTACCATGCATAATGAAGTTTGGGCTAGGTTTATTACCCACTGGGACTTACTAATAAGTTGTAATGAAGAGATAAGTGGACTAAAGGGTATAATGGGAAAGAATTATTTGTATAGGTGCATGAGGACTCCTAATTGGATTAGGAGTGGCACATATGACAATGATTGGTATCTTCCAAGTGATTGATTGAGATTGGATTTGATTTAATCACTTGAGATATTAATTGGAAGGTAGCGGGCACATGTGGCCTGATTATTTACATAATTAGAGTCCTAATTAAATTAGGACATGCGCCCATGTCATAATAGGCAATCTATCTTGATGCTTTGACTAGGTCTTGGTGCATGCATGAAATTATTGCCTCATAAGGTATGATGTGGGTGCATATGGCATGGGCTTGCTTAGGCAAAGCTTAGGCGCATATGGTATTAAGGATTTGATCAAGATAATTGATTGGATAATTCCCTTAATTCAAGCCCTAATCACTTACACCTTCCATACACCCGAAGCCGTCTCTTCATGCTATTTAAGTGACCCTGGACGAACCCTTTGGACACACAATTTCTTGGAGGCATGGACAACAAAGGGGGCGAGTGCTAGGGATCCTTGGAGCTTCTTCTTCCATCAAGGCCGCAAGCTTCTTCCTTCTTTTTGGCGCAAGTAAGGGCTTTGACTTGGCGGCTTCTTCCTCCCTTCTTCCTCCTTAGCGCATCCTCTCTTGGTGGTGGCGCAAGTGATCTAGGAAGGCTCTCCCTTGGCGTGGATCTTCTTCCCAAGGCTAGCACTGGGCGTGGAAGAAGAGAACTCAAGCATCGGCTATGTACGAGACTACAGAGGGCGAACACTTGGGCGCCTACATCTCTTCTCCATCTATTGCTTTGAGGTACTGTCTCTTACTCACTGTGTCGACCCCCTCGCTTGACTCAATCTTCTGGGTTTTTGGGACTGGCTAGTTTCGGGGATTTGCTTCCGCTGTATGTATCTGTGTATATATGTAAAAATTTTAAAATCCCCGGGGTTTCCCAATAGTGGTATCTGAGCGACTTGCGAGACTCGAACGGTGTTTTATGCTTTAATTGTATGCTCACATGTCATATGTATTTTTTTCTTTAAAATTGCATGTGGCTCATGGTTTCTCTAAAGTAGGAAAAATTGTAAGTTTCTTGTTCCTAACTTCTATTTGATTTCTTTTGGTTTTCTACCTTGTTCACATGACTGGGATAGACCCATATGTGGAAGAAATAATTTCTCCTCTCATAGTGGGATAGACCCATGAGAGACTTGTTGAGATTATGTGGGGCATGGACTAGGTGATTGCCCTAATCATAGTAAGTTAAGGATTACAAGAAGGGTAACGGGTATGCCACTTGTAGACTCCTGAGAGAAACAAATAACCAAAGGATTTGTGATAAGAGGTTGAGGAAAAGAGACATGTTTTAATGAAAAATTAAAATTCAGATTTTATGTTTTTCATGAGCATATAGAAAAGCATGAGATAGGTATCTTGCATGTGCATTGTGTTATGGTCATAGTCAAGCACCTTGTATGCTTGTGATGTATTTGTGTTAGGCCTATGTGCCGCTCTTTCTTTTTCTTTGTTTTGTAAAATTGAAGATTAAGGATTCATTATCACCTTTGGCGCATCCACCTTGCTTGGAGCAAGTTGGTTGATGGCAGCATCAAAGAGTAAGGCATTGACCGAACCCTTCATGGGACACTTCTAAGGTTTCCCTAGGGGTGTTTCTAGGGTTTGAGAGCTATACCTTGACTTGAAGGACCTTGGAGCCGAGCATGAACAAGGATCTTAGTGGCGGCTAGGTTAGGTCTTGTTGGGGCTTGTCACCTAGGTCAAACATTGAACATCTTTGGCATGTGTTGATTCAATGTGCCACATCACTTGTTTACTGCTTTCCTTATCTGCTAAAGCATGCCTCGATGTGTTTTATCTTATTGTTATCACTATAGGATTGCATGCTTGTAATGTTAGACAAAAGATATAACTAAGAGGATGAGACCTCAAAAACCCTCAAATAAAAATATCAAGTCTGAAATAAGCCTTCTAACTCGTAGCTCTCATCAAGCTATCGATCAGTGGTGTTGTGCACGGTTTCCCACCCTCGTGGGACACACCCACTTATTTTTAGAAGCTGCATGGTGATAATGGTTTCCCCAGTCTAGTTTTAACCTGGACATGCCTTCGCAAGGAAACTCGTTGGCCTTGCGCATAACGATTAGGAATAGACTTGACTAGTTTTTCACATGTGGTGGCCACATGATGGAACTCTAGAGGCATCGTTGAGAGGTTAGGTTTTTTGCTATATCCAGCCCTCGCTGGACATGAAATGCCTAGACTGTCTCAATAAGGGGAATTGCCAAGTGCAATCAGTCGGTGTGCCCACCTTAAGAAGCATGGGTCACTTTGTGCATCTCATCCCACCCTCGTGGGATGCGAAGCCTCATGTGAAATAGGGATCTCATCTCACTTGGAAATCTCGAATTTCCCAATTGACTTTGTGGGTTATCAATTCGATTAAAATAGTGGGAGCCATGATCATTTAATACAAGTCCAGATTAAATGATTCAAAGTAGTACTAATCTACTTTTCTTGGTTGTTATAGATATAATGGCAATGAACAATAGAAGATGGTCATTGCAATCTATCCTGGAAAGGAACAAGTTGGTTGAAACCAACTTATTAGACTGGTATCTCAACTTGAGGATTGTCCTCAGGCATGAGAAGAAGTTGTATGTCCTTGAGCAGCCTATTCTTGAATCCATTCCATGCTCAGCCCCAGCGGCTGAGATTGATGCTTTTCATAAGCATCAAAAGGATGCATCTGAGGTTATAAATATGATGCTAACCAACATGTCACTTGAATTATGAAGGCGGTATGAGGAGAAAAGTGCCTCTGAGATCATAAGTGATCTAAAGCAGCTTTTCGATGAAACGGTTAGTGATCATACCTCTAAGGTTGTCCATCAATGCAATAGTAAGCCAACGGGTTTGACTAAAGCATTAAAAGTAAAGTTGGAAAGGATAAGGAAAGATAGGTGCTATAATGGTGGAGAACCAATCCACATTAAAGAGGACTTAGTACAACTTTAGAACGAGGTGAAGAGAAGCAAGGCTTCATCTTCTAGCTCAGGTATTTATGTTATCGAAGTCAACCTTTCTACTTCTATGTCATGGGTATTGGATACTGCATACGAAGCTCATATTTGTACAAATATACAGGGGCTTAAGAAAAGTAGATCGGTGCGGCCTGGAGAGATTGACCTATGAGTTAGAAACGGGGCATAGGTTGCTGTTGTTGCTGTAGGAATTTTGACACTCTCCTTGCCTTTTGGACTTCAGTTAGAGTTAGATAATTGCTATTATGTACTTTCTTTTACCAAAAATATTGTATCCATTCTTTGTTTAGCAAGGAAAGGTTTTAAGTTTGAAATAAAGGAGAACTCTTATTCTTTTTCATTTGCAAATATGTTTTATGGGAAGGGTACTTTATGCAATGGATTATATGTCTTGGACATGGATAACTCTATATGTAATATAAATAATAAAAGGATCAAACTGAGTGGTTTAGTTGGTGCATACCTTTGGCATTGTTGATTAGCTCATATAAATAAGAATCGTATTCAACAACTCCATACTCATGGATTATTAGATTCAACCTCCTTAGAGGAGTTTTATACTTGTGAGCCTTGTTTGCTAGGGAAAATGACAAAACACCCTTCACCAAGATAGGTGAGTGATGTGTTACATTTACATCATGCTTTTGCCTGTGTTTTATATGATATTTAGGCTTAATTTCATGATTTTATACCAATTTTTAGTATTTTTGCTTTACTTGGTATGGAATCTTCACTTTTCTTGGTTTTATTGAAAATGCAAGTGAAATGACATAAAATTTATGGATTTCATGAGTTTTGAAGTCATAGCATGATTCCCGAGGTAATTACGAGGTCGCACATTAAATTTGGGATGAAAACAGTGTCAGATGCGAACTGCCTTGGCCGTGAGTATCTCGGCTAACTGTGAGTTTCGCGTTCGAAGGGTGAAATCGTGGCTAAGTAAAAAAGTTCATAGAAACATTCACGGGCGAGGCCGTGAATCCTTCACGGGCCGTGAATATTTCTGGGTATACAACACTTTATTCACAGAAACATTTACAGCTTCAGCCGTAAACTGTTTACCGACCGTGAGTTTTTTCGCCCTTTCGAGTTTTTCACTCGATTCGACTCCAAATCGAACTAGAATTGGACTAAACGTTCTAGAATTCTTCCCTGATGGGTTCCGAACCAATTAAACTATAAAAGGTGGGATTTTTAGAGGGCAAGGAGAATTTTTACGGATGAACACAATCAGAGGCGGCGGCTAGGGTGAAAACTTGGTTCCAAGGCAAAATTCCGGCGAAAGATCACGCAAAGGAGGGATTTGGACGCTTCTTCATCATCTCCATATCGAGGGGAAGAGTTCTTATTACTATTAAAATAACTTATTAAATGATTTTCCATTCATAAAAACTCATCAAATCATGCTGCAAAAATTTCTAAAAATTTAAAAAAAATCAAAAACTAAAACTAAGAGTAGTAAAAGTTAAAAATTTGGGTTGCTCCCAAAAAGCGCTTGTTTAAGGTCATTAACTCGACCATAGCTTCATGTCATGGTAGAGTTGGTGAATCAATGGCATAGTAGAGAGCATATAATCTTCTGCTTTTCCTCTGTCTTAAGAGTGTGCCCACCAAAGTATATATCCAGTTAAACAGGTGGATCCATGTCGCAGTGGCCAGTACATGCATAAAAAAAAATTAAAGACATGCAAAGAATACCTAATAATTTTTCTATATTTATTCAAAAGTAAAATCATGTGTTCTCCTTTTAAATTTGCATCAGCAATTGGAAGAAGACTGAAATTAAGATAAAAAAATTCATACCTTAGATTGCTCAAGAAGTTTTCAAATTTCTCATTGGGTTTTTCACTTACCTCAATGTCAATGTGATTAAGAATCTCATGTGTTATCATCTTTTGGGTACCTGTGGTTGGATTTGAATCAAATAATATTTCAGCTACCTCATCATCATTATCCTCTTTATCATCTATCATGCAAATTCCTAATGGATTTTTCTATAGAAAAGGAATTGATGGTTCATATGGTGATGGTGGTAGAATATACACAAGATCCTCTTCCTCCTCAATTTCTTTCTCTTCAATGGGGTATCCCATCCTAACACTATCAAATTCATCCTCATCTATCTCGCTATTTCTTACTTGAGGCTCCTCAAATTCTTCATCCTTCTTCTCACAAGACTCCAAAAGTTCTTTATTTTTTCAAATATGTCTCAAGTATTTATGTTGCAATGCACTATGTTATGTGAGAGGGGACTGGATGGCTAGTAAAGTGCTGAGGAAGGGTTAATAGGGTATTTAAAATTTTTAAAAATTATCAAAATTTGAAGAAGGTAAATCATAATCCATTACTGGAGTCATGACTAATGATTGTTCCAACTCTACAAAATTCTCAGATTCATCATGGATTCCTTCCTCTATATCATTTTTATTAGTGTCATAAATCATACTATGAAATTCCTCACTTTGTTTGGTCATATCCGCTATAGAGTTTTTAAACATGGCTTCTAAGTTGGATTTTTGAGGTTTACAAAAGTTTGACTGTGGAATAAATGTTGGGTCGTTCTGATAAAGTAAGTTTTAATGGTTCTCCCAACTTGGATTGTAGGCACTAGGGCATGAGTTAAAGGATGTAGGAATCCCTAATTGACATTTAGTATAATGATGCCCATGATATCCACAAATATCGCAAATAATAGATTTTAACTTAGAATATCACATGCTTAAATAATCAGTTTGTTGAGTAAAGGAATTTACCTTTGCTGCAAGTGATTGTAATGCATCCGTGCCATATTCTCTTGACATTATTGGTGGCATATACCTCTGATTTGACCATTAACATTGGTTAAACATCATATTTTTAATTTACGTAATAAAATTCAGAAATACAAAGTGTAAAATAGGAAATACAAAATAAAGCTTAAAATATCTAGTAAAATGATTTTTGAGTTCTCCTGTTCATACATCGTGTTAATCTAAACAGAGAAAAATAAAATATACTAACTATAAAGAAAAAAATGCAAAAAACAAACAAACCAAAATAAAAACAAAAATAAAATAAAAAAAATGTCTAATCTATAAATCTCACGATTAAACCGATATTGGCTGGCCTGATTCCCGGCAACGGCGCCAAAAACTTGATGCTTCCGCAAGTGCATGGAATTATCGAAGTAATAAAATAAGATATCATTCCCAACGAGGATCTGGCGGTCAAGTACCAATTACACGATTGATCTATATCTAGACGATTCGAAGTGTGGTTTTTTTTTCTTGGAAATTTCTAGGTACAAATAAAAAAAACAGAAGTAATATTTTTGGGTAAAAATCAATATGGAGAAAGTCGGGACTCGGGGTTTCACCACGCTGATGACTATGAATTCAATAAAAATAAATCTTTGAACAAAAAATTGAAGTGTTGAAAGGGATTTTTCCTTAGGTACATATTACCTCCTCCCGAAGCATAATCCGGTATCTATTTACATTATTTCCCTACTCTCATGACAATTAACATAAATAGACCCATTAAGTTATGTAAAAAACCATAAAAATCCTTCAAATAAATTCAAACTACTCTCATGATTGGATTCATAGGTTTGAAAAGAATAGTTCCGATGTTGCGATTCACCTCCCAGTCCTTCTCGCAACATCTAAGACGTAAACATACTTGATCAGAGTAAATCACATAAATAAACATAATTCTAATCAAATCAACTCTATAAAATTCACGTCAAAGATTTAAACAATAAGTTTAATCCATAAATCATCAATGGGCTACACCCCTAATCCCGAAATAGGTTTAAGCAAATATGTTCTTTAAAAACAGCATGTATATTGATGAACTCGACATAATCTCTCAAAAATAATACAAAAAGATATTAGGATAGTAATTAGAACTCTTCCCCTCGATCTGGAGATGAAGATGAAGTGTCCAAATCCCTCCTTTGCATGATCTTTTGCCAGAATTCTGCCCATAAATCAATTTTCGCCCTAGCCGCCGCCTCTGTTCATGTTCATGTGTAGAAGCCCCCAAACCCTCCAAAAATCCTATCTTTTATACTTTAATCGGTCCGGAACCCCTTAAGGAACAAATCTAGAGAGTTTGGTTCAAATCTAGCTTGATTTGGAATCAAATTGAGCGAAAAACTTGAAGGGGCAGAAAAATTCACGACCCGTAAACACTTTACGGCTACGGTCGTAAATGTTTCTGTGAATAAGGCTCTTTGTACACAGAAAGAATCACGGACCATGAAGGATTTACGGCCTCACCCGTGAAAGTTTATGTGGACTTTTTAACTTAGCCACATTTTTGCCCTTTGAACACAGAACTCATGGCCGGTCGGAAAACTCACGGCCAAGGCTGTGAAAGTCACGTTTTTCACCTTTTTTGCCCCAAATTTGACATGCAAACTCGTAATCTCCTCAGGAATCATGCCATGGCTTCAAAACTCATGAAATCCATCATTTTTGGATCATTTTACCTGTATTTTTATGAAAACTAAGGAAAGTGAAGATTCTATACCAAGTGAAGTAAAAAATGCTTATAATTAGTATAAAATCATGAAATAAGCCCAAAATATCCTATAAAATATAGGTAAAATGTGATGTAAATATAACGCATCACTTTTCCTAGTGGCAGTTCTAGTGATGGCAGCAGCATCTGTCGAAGCTTGGCGGCGGCTTCCTTCCTTGCTCTTAGTGGCATCAAACGAGTAGGCGGCTCGTACTTGGCATTGGCGACCTCCTCCACACTGGTGGGCAACTCTAGGCAACATGGATCTCAACGCCTTCATCAATTTGAGTGACGGTGGACCTTGATCCCAATGATGACTCAAAGTAAAAGAGGCAGCTCCGGCGAGAGGCGGCGGCAGCTGGGCTTCTAGGTGAACTCGTCAGCTCGGCAATGTGCGGAGAGCAGATGCGCTTGTTGGTGTATATGCCCTGCAGACCAATGTATGGACATGGTCAGGCATTGTTATGAAAGTACTTTGATAGAATTATTAAAGGCATGGTCGTTATTATGCAGATTGCTTTACCTGCGTTGATGTATTGAATTGCATATATAATGTCCCAGGAGTTTGGATTGGATCCATTCTCACAAGCTATCCCCAGTCAAGGTACCTTAGCAGATATGGGATGGCTTTGGTACATGTGAGACTGGTGTATGGGCTGGTTAGGTGCAGGGCACAGTGACGCAGACATACAGGTGCATTGGATGCACTGGAGTGATCCACCGTGAGGATTGACTTGTCTAGTCAACGAGTCAATCTCACATGCAAGAGGTTTGCATTGATCCTCAGACTTGAGGTATTCATGTCTAGATTTGATGATGGGTATGCTTTAATACAGTCTTACGTCTCTCCGTAATTGGGAGATCAAAACGACTGTCATTGGGCATGTCATAAGTCATGTAGAGACATGGATGACCAATAGTAGGATTTGCCCATTCCTTCAGAGGAAGCATGATATCCACTTAGGGGCGCCCCACCTCATTGGTGCATGACAGGAATATGTGGCCACACTGATTGAGTCATGACCAGTAGATTGGATTAATAAATATGGACTAAATCCAATGGCGGGATATCAGTTAGGCAAAGGGATCTAGAATGCATGGGAATCCTCGTTGCTGGTTAGGAGTCGTTGCCATAATGACTTAAGTCCTATGACATGGGTAGTAGTGATGTGTTGCTAGATACCCCTCACTACTTATGATGTTTACATCATTGCCATCGTCATATGGATCCTACGGGGTCACACGCAATAGACTCTTGACGTTGCTTTAATCAGAAGCCTTTGGATCAAGTTATTGGATAACTTGGATCCATTTGGAAGATTTCATCAGCGCCAATGGGCCTGATGAGTTGGAAGAAAGTTATTGGAGCCAAACTTCATTTTTGGCAGGTTGACCCGAAATTGACCTAGATTGGTCACATTTGGATTAGGGTTGCATTGGATTGGATCCAATGGCTTAATCAACTCATGCCATGAAGTTTGGGCTAGCTCATTATCCAATGAGGCCCAATAATTAGTTATCATGAAGAAGTATAAGCAAATAAGGGTATAATGGGGAAGAATTATACCCCATTGGCGCCAAGGGCATAATGGGGTGAAGTGGGCGCATGTTGCTTCATAAGGAAGCATTAGGCGCCTCCCCCTTTGCTCCTTGGATGGAATACTTGCCTCTAAGGCAAGTCTTGGGGCTGATATGGCTTGAGAACTTTTATGGGAAGTTCTTGGGCGCATATGGATAGTAGGGTGAGGAATATGGTAATGTCTTGGAGACTTACCTTACCTCAAACCCTAATTTCTCTCAAGAAACCACCCTAGCCGAATTCTTCATGGATGTTGCGCCTATCCCTTCTCCTTGGATGGAAAGAATGCCTCTAAGGCATGTCTTGGGCTGATATGGCTATTGGGCAAATAAGGATAGGTTGAATGAGGTTTATGGCAAAGTCTTGGAGACTTTCCTTACCACAAACCCCTCTCATCCTAACCGCCCACTTGGCATGATCCTAGTCATTGCCCTAGCCGCCCCTTGTCCTATTAATAGGACCCTTGCCGCCCTCTCTTGTGGGTTGTTGGTTCGATTCCTTGGAGGTGTGAACAAACATAGAGAGGTGTGAGCTAGGGCAAAGGGCGACAACATCAAGGTGGCGCAACCTTCCTCCTCTTTATAGCCGCAAGCCTTCTTCTCCTTCTTCTCCTCTTGGCGCAACTTGGAGAAGGGCTTGGTGGCGACATCTCTTGGAGAGAATTGGAAGTTTAAGGTGGCGACAACTTGAGGGCTTGGAGCTCTCCTTCTTCCATCAAAGGCGCAAGCAAGTTCTTCTTGTTCTTCTTCTCATCTTCTTGGCGCAAGGATTCTTTGAGCTTGGTGGCGTCTTCTTGCCACAAGCCCTCATCGTCCCTTGGCCATAGGCGCACCTTGGAGGTGGCGCAAGCAAAGAAGAAGAAGGAAGTACTTGGCGCATCATCTTCCTCCTCATCTCTTCTTGGCGCTTCTACCTTGGAGGTGGCGCAAGTTTTGAAGAGAGTGATAAGGCTTGATTCTCTTCCCGAGGCTAGCACCAAGCGTGGAAGGGAGCAACGATCAAGGAGTCGACGCGTGGATACTTGTAGAGGACGAACACTTGGGCGTCTTCAACTTGGCACCTTCATCCTAACAAGCAATAAAGGTACTAACCCTGACACATCCTTGTGTTCTCTCCCTCACATGGATCCTTGGGACCGGAATGTGTTTCGGGTGTAATGCTTCTTCCGCTGCGTCCTGGGACTGCAAAAATTTTAAATTACACCCGGCATTCCCTAACAGCGCTCGTGTGAGGAAGATGAGCTTCTTACATGTGTGTGTGTGTGCATGTGTGAGTCTCACATGCATAATTTGGGTTGGACTTAGTCGTGAGTCTCACATGCGTGAGTCTCACATGCATGTATGTGGCTTGCATGTGTATTTAGTGCAGCTAACACGTACGTGTCCCATCTGCGTACAGAGGCTTCTTTATTTGTTTGAGGCACAAGGAGCGAGGCACGCTATAAGGGTAACATCTAAATCTCCTCGGACTTAGAACTTAATTATCATAACTGCATTGTCAGTCGATCTCTTTTTTAGGCTTTCTACTTGACCGGCCTCTTTTGCTTAGTGTGTGAGCCCATGTAGGGCTGGTTATTATTATTTGTTATTATTTGGCCTGGCCCCTCGAATGGTCGGCATTGCTTGCTCTTAGCACAAGTACTGTTATTTGTCTGTCGGCCTAGTTGGGTATTGATGCGGCCACAAATGCACGGCTTTATCAAAGTAATAAATAAAAGATCGTTCCCAATAAGGATCTTGCGGTCAAGTACCGATTACACAATTGATTTATAGCTAGTCTATTCAAAATGTGGTTTTTGAATGAAAACTTCGATGCGTGAGAGAGCAAAAGGAAGCGTTTCGGGCAGAAAACTTATGCGGAGAGAATCGGGATTGAGGTTTCACCACGTTGACAATTTAGAATTTAATAAAATAAATTTAAGTAAGAAAATTAAAGCGTTGAAACAGATTTGTCCTTAGGTACAAATTACCTTCTCCCGAAGCAAATTCCGGTACTTAACCACTATAATTCTCTACTCTCGTGACAATTATTGTAATTAGGCCTATTAAGTTCTGTGACAAACCGTGTAAATCCTTCAAGTGAATCCAAACTACTCTTATGATTGAATTCATAGGTTTGAAAATAATAGATCCGACGTCACGATTCACCTCCCGGTCCTTCTCGCGACATCTTAAACGCAATAAAACTTGTCTAGAGTATTAAAGCGGAATACGTATAATTCTAATCAAATCAACTCAATAAGATTCTTAACGAAGATTCATACAAAAGATTTAATTCATAAATAAATCAACGGGCTACTCCCCAAATCCTGAAACAAAGATCTTAAACTATCATGTTCATAGTAAACAGCATATAATATGATGAAATTGACATGAAAACCAAATCAAATTACAAGGAGACACTAGGAGAATAAGGATAACCCTTCTCTTTGATCAGGAGATGAAGATGGAGCAATAAAATCCGTCCTTTTATGTGATCTCCTTGCCGGAATTCTGCCTAGCTGTTGTTTTCTGCCCTAGCCGTCGCCTCTATCCATTCTCGTCCAAAGAAGTGATGACACCAAAATTCATAGTATATTTTGTGTCATTTCATGTGTCTTTTTGTGTCATAATTATGCTCTTTTGCTTGTTTTTAAGCCTTAATTGTCAAATATTACAGAATCTACACTGTTTCTTATTTTTGATCATTTTCAGGTTAAAAGTGCCATATTTTGATGGATTTTGGAAGATTTGAGCACACCAATGGATTCCAGACGTCGAAACGAAGCTACCTATCAAATTTCATGAAAATCGGAGCTATTTTGCCAAAATACGGCACTACCGTATTTTTGGGACAAAATCTCACGGTATCATATTTTTGGAGGATTTTATACAAAAAGTTTCTGAATTCTGGGTAAAAATACGGCACTGCCGTTTTCAAGATACGGTACCGTATTTGGTGCCCTATTTCCCGATTTTTCCGCCCGAATCTTGCGGGACCATAACTTTTGATCTAGAAGTCCAAATTGAAATCCGAAAGTTGTTGCGAACTTATCGTAAAGAGGAGAAGACACACGAAGTGAAAGGCCCAATTCTTATCACCAATTGACAGAGCAATTGTCAGAGAGGCGGGCGTAGAGGACATCTTAGATCGTGATTTTTATACCGAAGCTTCGTCTGGAGTAGGAGAGCAAGTCCAAGAAGTTTTAGAGCGTTTGGAGTCCGATCGAGGGAGAAATCATCAAAATAGTGGTGACAGCACTGTTCACAAGCGAAATTACGGGTTGTATTTCAATTACAACCCTGTTTTGTAACTTTTCTTCCCCTTTTTTCGCTTTCTAATCCCCTGAAATTATGGTTTGTTGTAATCATTTCACCATGAAAGCTTAGATCTTCTTTTGGGACATGGGGTGTAATCCCCTTAGTTTGTTAATGACTAGAAAACATTGATTTTTTGTCAAGTTTAATTTTAATATGATAATTTTACTTTTGTGATTGATTGTTCTTTAATTCTCTTTAGTTTTATAAATATCAGCATGTTTTAGAGTTTTGTGAAATAGACCGAGGGGTTGATCGTTTGAAATTCGGAACCCTAGGAATCGTTGAGTTTGGAACTATCGTGAGAGATTAGGTAGTTTTTCGAATTCTGATCTTTAGTGATTTTATTGTCATGTTGAGTTTCTGATACTTTGGATTGAGTTATTGTGTTAGACTTGATTTGATCTTGCACGAGAGTGAGGATCGAGTCGTCGGAAAACCATAAGTAAAACCTGTGTTGAGTTTCAGGATGCACGAGAGTGATCCTTGAGATTCCACTTGAGATGATTGACTTAGAATTCGGATGCACGAGAGTGATTCTTGAGTTCTTTGTTCAATTATTCACTTATCTTTAGCATTGAGAATAGATCTTGCACGAGAGTGAGGATCGGTTATCTGCATGATTGTCTGCACGAGAGTGAGACAATACCTTTATGAAGTGAATTAGGTCTTTATCATAATAGAATTAAACTGACAACCTTTATTTCCTTCTAGTCATTAGAATTAAGGTGGATGAAACCCTAGTCTCAGTTTCTCTCTGATTATCTTTTTCGTGTGTTCTCCATCATTGCTTTTCATCATATTCGGTTTGCTTAGCTAGTGAGAATACAACTATTTGGTACTTAACAATAAGGTCTATGTGGTTCGATATCTATTTTATTACTTCGAGTATCCATGCACTTGCGGACTACAACAAGAAGCTCTTTAAACCCTTTAAAAATCCTTCCTTTTATAGTTTAATCTATTTAGAACCCCTCAAAGAAGAATTCTAGAAGTTTGGTTTAATCTTGACTCTATTTGAGGCCGAATTGAGTGAAAAACCAAAAGGGGCGGAAAAACTCACAGCCTGTGAACTATTCATGGTTGCGGCCGTGAAAGTTTCTGTGTTATTTTGTCCATGTGCACAGAAAAACTCATGGTCCATGAAGGAATCACGGCCTCGACCGTGAATATTTCTATGAACTTCTATACTTAGCCAAGAACTTCCCTTTGAACGCGATACTCACAACCTATGAAAAACTCATGATCGTGACCGTGAATCTTGCGTTTGACTCTGATTTTGCTCCAAATTTGATGTGCGACTTCGTAATTTCCTCAGGAACTATGCTATGACTTTAAAACTCACAAAATCCATCATTTTTATACTATTTTACCTGTATTTTTATAAAAACCAAGAAAAAGTGAAGATTTCATACTAAAGGAAGTAAAAATACTAAAAATTAGTATAAAATCATACAATTAAGCCTAAATGTCATATAAAATACAGGCAAAAAATATGATGTAAATGTAACTCATTAGATATTACGACGAGGAGGAGTTCGAGCTGAGAGATTCTATGAGCGCTGAGAGTTGTGACGAGTCGTCTATTCTTATACACGAGTATTTAGGTGTGTTTATCTATAAGCGTACTCGTAGGGACAGTGAGTCACCGAACCCCTCCTAGGCATGAGAAATTGAGAGTCTTAGTGCTTCTACTTAAGTATCCCTAACCGAATGCCCCAGCACAGCACATAAATAAATTAAACTGTGATTCGCAGATCACATAAATAAAAATTAATTTACAACAATAATTTCCAGGCACGCAGGCCCCAGCACAGCACACAGTTAACTTGGGCAGCCCACATAAGAATAAATAAACATACAGATGCATCAATCATCATGTGATCCAATCATGAAAAATTAAATTTTAAAAACCCCTTGGGATCATTTTTAATTTTCCTTATTTGCCCTACTACCTTACAATGGTCCATTACTAGGGATCCACTCCTCAGACCCGGTCAGATCCACTGCCCTTTCATGCACCAAGTCCTAACTGACTTGAGTCGACCAATAGGCCAACTATGCATGCGCCAAGGGCTGAACGACCACACTGAGGTCTGGCAAGCGGGTGTGACCCCGGGCCTAACTCATGTGCGTTCATAGGTTGTCTCAATCAGACATCGCTACACGCCTGTCTGCAGTCGACCTATAGCCACCTCAAGCTTGCGCCAAGGTGCTATCTGGTCGACCCATCAAGGCTGTCAGATAGTCTGATCAGACTGGTTGGATCTTGACTAGACTGAGATTTCAACCCTAATAACCCATCTAAGGGTTTACAGTAGGCGCTTTAGATCTAAGGTGATTCGCGCATGTGATATAGGTGTTAAAAACATACAAAAACATGCGCCAATAACAACATGCGCCATGGTGAAAATAACATCTATAGCATAAGTATTCGCATGTGACCTCTAGATCTTTTTTTTTCTTGCGCAAACATGGATCAAATGACATAACATGGCAATCATAAGCAAGCATGAAACATTGGCTCTGATACCAATTGTAAGACCCCTTTCAAGAGGGGGGCGAAACCCAGCATGGCGCATATTAAAATTTTAAGCAGCGGAAAGGGTTTCAAAGGATTAGTTTCATGAGATATGATCAACCATATAAAATCCGATTGCACGGAAGAGATAGAATCATACCATAGCCATTTCTAGATGGCGCCTTGGAAGCAAAGATCGAACTGGATCTTCTCCAGAGGTGACGCACACAGTTGATGTCGCCTACTCCTCTTTGGCGCTCCTTGTGCTAGCAAGGCCCAAAGGTGTCCTTGTCGAATGGTAAAAGGGAAGAGATGTTTTGCTTGGCGATTTCTTTTCCTCTTTTCGTCAACCTCTTCACAACACCAAGTTCTCTCGTCAAGAGCAAGAGGCAAGGCGACGAACACAAGAGAGAAAGGGGGGGGGGGGGGGGGCGTGAACGTGAGAGGTGGTCACGCAAGAGAAGTGCTATCTAAAAATAGCATGCCACTTCTCCACTTGCGATCATGGGTTTACCCCAATCGCCAACTCACTTCACCCTTGAACCATGCGCTCATCCATGAGCCGGTTCATCTTGAATTTGGTTCAATAGCCAAATAAACCAAGCGACATGGCCTAGATCAAATTAAAACCCTAAGGTTCCAGATCTAACCGTTGATCTCTTGATGCTCCTGATCTCACTGATCAAGCATCCATTCTCTCGATCAAAGCTTACCGATCTCAAGCCCTAATCAATCAAACATGATCAGACCGGATCTCACTCATAATCAGAGATTAAATCCCTTTAAACTGAACCCAACTAATTCAGTCCACACGATCTGACTTAAGTAAGCCATATCATCAATTGTGCGACCCTGAGGGTTTCCTTTAATTGTCGGTAACGATAACTTACGTCATCACGATCAGTGAGGGGTATCTAGCAACACATCACTGTCTCCCGATATAAAGAAAAGAGTCTTCCAAGACTACACCCAAAACACAGCACAAGTGTGAATCCAACTCACGAAGCATACATATTTCCTTTGCCACTGGATGTTCTTATTGGACAAGCGTGTCAAGCTTGTAACTCCAATATGATGAGCATGATTAGATCAGATGAACATAGTCACCTGGGTATGGCCATACACTTTCTCAATCATCTCATCCAGGGGGCCCCTTTAGAACATCACACTCCTTAAACAAGGAGACGGCAATCCTATGTCTATCACTAGTGCCCTAACATGACTCAAGCTCACCATCCAAGATAGTCTATAATCATTGTGTTTCAAATGATATCGAACTATCTCAAAACAATGACAATCATCATTTAGAAAACACAAGTGATCTCAAGTCAGAGGAAATGTGCCACTTGTCATATACAAGGATTATTCACATTGCGACAAACAATTGAATATCCTAGTAGGGTCTGTCCAGTACATCCAATGTACCCATGAGTCTACATCTTATTCCATGCTCGAAGCATCCTATAAGATCAGAACACATATTAGTCTCAATCATATCAAGGCTGTCTCATGTTCACCAAGATATATCGACTAAGGACTTATAGCATGTCAGCCTAGCTGAACAGCTTTGAGACATTATTCAGAAGAACATATATTGCAGCAGACAATGTAGCAAACTGAATAATAACCATGCCTTTATAAACAGAAGAGTTTATTACATGATACTGATACAATCCCAAGGCCTCAAACATTAGGCTAAGGGCATACCCCAACAGATGGGTGAAGAGAAGATGGTTGCGGTAGCAAGATGATGACGGGAAATGATAGAAGAGAAGCTTGAAGTTGATGAGGTAGCCGGCTGTGATGATACTGAATAGAAGAGAAGGTGAAGCTGTTGATGTGAAGAGAAGAGATTGATAGAAGAGAAGAGAAGTAGAAGAGAAGACCCTTAACTTAGCAAGCAAGGGGGAAGAGAAGGATAAGAGAGGAGCAAGCTCAACCCTTGGTACACAAAGAGGAGCAAGCTCCACTCTCGGCACAAGCAACACAACACGCGATTTTCTCAAATGATTTCAACCTTGTGCAAAGTGTAAATTACAAGGGCTTTAAACCCCTTCACCCTCAACGGTAACATAATCACTCAAGGCAAATCTAAGGTCATGTTTCCTCTGTTTGAAATTGATGGCTGAGATGTAATTGATCCTTGGGCTGAAGTCTTGGCTGGAGTTAATTCGGCTGCATGCATAGTGACGTTGGAGGTTGGCTGAGTTCTGTCTTGGGCTGCATGCGCATCTTGATGCAAGAGTTGGATGATGGCTGTCTTGACTTGTGAGCTGAAGTTGTGTTGACTTAATTGTTGATTGAAAATCATGTTGACCAGGGTTAGATGCTGGTTTGTTGAGATTGGGGCTGCAACATTTGGTTCTTGCTGAAATTGAGATGGAGTTGGCTTGGAAGATGATGAACTCGAACTTGATCTTGAAGATGCATCACGTGGCCTTTGTTGAGCTGGAATTTGAACTTGAAATGCTGACTTTGAGTTGTGGAAAATACCTTGAGGGCTGATTTGTAGTTGAGGAATCATGGGTGCCTTGTATGTGCATTACAGGTGCCAAATATCCTAGGCTAAACAACAACCCAATACATTCACTACAAAATAAAAATAAAGACTTGAAAAATAAATCCTAGGCTAACCCTAACTACAACATTAACCACAAGTGCAGAAATTAAAGTAATGTTGCAACATACAGTTCCAAAATATCAAAATGCAACAAGTTTTTAGAATAACATCAAACATAATTAAATCCTTGGAGATGTCCCTACATCACCGACCTCGTGTTGGAGAGGACGTGATGGAGGGCCTAACACAGCTCTTAGAAAGATCCACTAGGGCTCGGAGGAAGCCCATCAGGTATGGGTTCACTTAGAGTCCACTTTCCTTTTCAGTACTTTCCTTATTTGCATTACATAACATATTAGGTTAGTTCCACCCCAAAGTCTATCATGTAGTTTACTTTTATGAATGTTTTTGGTAGGTTGTGCATTGTAATGTCATGGTAGGTTAGTGCATGTAGTATGAATACCTTATATTCAGCTCAAGGGATACAAATCAGCTAGCTCACTCCACTCCAAGAAGCTAGCTCCCATTTTGGAAGCTTCACTTCAAACTAGCTCAAAAGGGGCTTCCAACTCAACTCCACTTCAATGCCATACTTCAAGACCCTTGCCAATTGAAGAGAGACCAGCCATGGAATCATTTGCGCCAGCCACACATCAAAATCAAGCAAGGCGCCCATCTAGATCCACAATTTAAGGAGGCGTCCATCAAGATCCCCAACTAAAGGGGAAACTTCTTTCCTTCTTCTCATTGCCGCCCAAGACAACAAGGAAGGTTTTCAAAGTTCAAATTATCCTTCCCTCCTAGGCGTCAACATTTCAAGGAAGCCATCCATTCGAATTAAAAGACTTGCCAATTTCAGCCATCCAAAGAAGGCAACACAATCAGCCCATTTAATGCCTTGTCTCCATTTTTGAATTCTCTCCAAAGATGTAAGGGGCGCAAGGGGCCAATGACCACCTTGCCCTCACCTCATCCTCATCCCTTAGCTGCCTATAAATGTATCCCCATTGCATCATGCGCATAGCATTGTTGAAATAATATTGTTGACTAGTTTCCTAGCCAAATGAAGGGTGCTTGTGTCGCCCACACCTCCTCTTTCCCTTCTTCTTCTTTCAAGAGCCGAGCCTCCCCTCTTCACCTTCTTCGACCTCCCTTCATCCAACAAGGCCGAAGCTAATCTCCCTCAAGACAAGAATACAAACTCAAGATGGCGCAAGGATTAAGATACCCCTCTTGGTTCTCTTCAAGGCGATTCTACAAGATGAGTATTCTTTCTTCTTGTGTTTTCTTTTATTAAGTTCTAGAGAGCATCTTACTACACATCTTTGGGCTTTTGTAGGAATTGGCGCAAGGACGCTTGGCGCATCCCTCTCTCTTCTTCTTCATTCCTTAGATAGTCCTTTACTTTGTTAGCAAGAGAACTTGGAGGGTTAGCCTCCCTCTTGACTTTAAGCATTGTTGAGTTTTAATTTACCTTATAATTCACCCACGCCTGTGTGGGGTTGCTGAATGCCCTGTGTGTAACCTGCACCTTCCATCAGAGTAGGACCGATGAAGAACAGGTAGGACGGTCCTTCTATTCTCAAGGACCGCAAGGTGAGTCTTCTTTAAGTTATTGTCATTTACTTAAAGCAAGTAGCATAAGTTTCGTTTTTCTTATTTATAAAATACAAAAACATTATTTTCCAACTTCGTTAGTCTAATTCGGTTTTCTCTAATTTATAAAAATACAAAAAACTATTTTTGAAATTCATTGTTTGCATACTTGTTGTTAGGCCCTGGACTCCCCGGTTCAGCCCTGACCCAAGCCCAAATCCAACCCACGGTGCAAAAGTTTAGATGGAGAAAAACCTCGGTCAACCTTCAATGTTGACCCGAGGCTCGGCGTTTGCACGCGACGAAGCGGTCGACGCGTACAGACGCACGCAGCACGGAGGATTTCACGGATCTTCGGACGCGGCATCTTCCGCGCGACTCTCGGAGCCAGGCGACGGCGGCATCGCCGAAAGAAGCGAAGGAAAGAAGGAGTGGGCGCCAGCGTGGCGGCTCGAGCGTGGAAAGCGACGTCGTCACGCCCACGCGAAGGACGCGGACGCGAGAAGCTCGGACGCGTGCGGAGCAGAGCAGCGTAGACATCGGGCTGAAGACACGGACGTGCGAAGGTTTTGAAGGCGTCGAAGCGAACGGCGGCTCGTGGGGATAAAAAGAGGAGGAGGAGTCTTGAGCGAGGGGCGTCGGCACCGTGAGCGAACGAAAGGAACCACGAACGGCGATCGAGAACTGAGAGGGACCGGCGACGCTGTGAGGAGAGAGAGTGAACTGTCGGTCGGCGGCGAGCAAGGCCGTCGATAACTGGAGAGGTCAGAGGAGGAGTTTTGTAGCTTCATACGATCAAATAAAAGCTTTCTTCTCCTAATCTCCGACTTCCCCTGCTTCGGTGTCCTGTTCTCTCGGCGACGACAGCGACGTGTTCGGCGGCAGCGACCGTCGACGACGAGGCTGAAAGGAAGAGGGTGGCGGCGCCTTCCCTTCTGACCCATCCGCGGGTGGCTCGTGGTCTCCTCCGGCAGCACACGGCGAGCGCAGGCGAGCGCTCGGCTGAACTCGCGTAGCGAGTTTGAAGACGACGCGAATCGAACGATTTCGGCGTTCGATTCGAGGCATCGACGTCAGCGTGACATCATCAGCGAAGGAATTACACGCGCGGCGGAGAAAATTTGGGCGGCTGACGTCGTGCCGACGTCAGCATCCGAAGATTTCGAATTCGGCGAAAGGCACTGTTCGGTCAACATCAATTTTGACCAGTGAGGTATTTTGATTTAGTGTTTTTTTGGGTTCTTTTCGGATCTTCTCGAATTAGGGTTAGGGTTTTTCAATCCCTTCCGTGCGAATTGTAATTTGGGAAGAAAAAGTGAGCAGAAACTAGGGTTTTGAATTTGGGGACAAAATTCGGTCCGGAAACCCTAGCGCAGTTGCGTTCCGGTGTTCCGTCGGACGGTTCCGAGACAACGGATAAGCGTTGTTTTTAGACCGTTCCGACCGGGGCGTGACACTTGTGATCTACCCTAGGACGACCATGCATTGGAGCGGCGACCTCGCGTTGGAGCAGACGCCAACCTCGTGTTGGAGCGACGACCTCGCCCTAGAGCGGACGAATGACCTCGCGCTGGAGCGGCGACCTTGCGCCAGAGTAGGCGTCGACCTCGCGCTCGAGCAGACGATCAACCATGCGCTGGAGCAGCAACCTCGCGCTGGAGCGGCATTCTCGATCATATGAAGCTAGTTTCTTGTTTCTTGTCTTTTCTCATCTCTCATTTTTCCGTCCTTCGTTCTTTTCATTCCCCTGCTAGTAACACAGGACCTAGGGTTCTTTATCGGTTAATAATTTCACGAAATTAGCTAAGACCTTATGTTATGAAATATGTATCACATTAGAATTTTATTTTATACTAATATATAACTTTTAATTGTTCGAGAGAAAAATAATTTTTTAAAATTCAATTAAATTACACTCAAAACAAGAGCCGTTTCTGTTGTCTTGTTTCTCTGCCGTTTGCGTCCAATTTCGATCGACATTTTAAGCCCGCCCTAGGAATTTGTATTCAGTCTTGTGTGTGTGCAGTCGGTGGCGCTGTAACGATGGACGACTCTGTATTGCTCCATCTCCGGAACCTGCCGGGAGGAGCCTCCCAAGCATCCATCGCTGACGTTCTCGAAACCCTTTGGAAGACTCCAAGGACCGGCCTCGACTCCAGCGAGAAATCTCGTATTCGATCCCTCCTCGCGCTGCCCGCGGACCATCAGCTCGATCCGGTGAGTTCCCTTTGTCCATCATTGTTCATTCTCCTAATCTAGGTTTTTTTTTTGGCTCCCTTCTTATGCCACAACTTGCTTTCGCTGCATCCTTGTCGCCAAACGAATGAACATTCAACATTTCCCACTGGGTACGGAAAAAGGGGTTTACTAGCAGTAGCACAAACATGAAGATAATTCATAGGAATGGTTTATATCACGTGATACGGTCTCGCGCTCTTCGACCTTTTTGATTTTCTCGCACTAATTTTGAGCCGGTTGGTCAATCATTCCTTCAGATTATAGGCAAAATTAGGTCATTATTATTATTAAAAAACCGGTCCACTCATCTACCGGTACAAAAGATTTAATTAATGTCGGTATGGATGGGTACCGGATAATAGGTACCGATCCAAGAATGGATTATTGGCATTTAAAACCTCGATTACTGCATTCAATAGTCAATTTGATTATTGGGAGAACAAAAGATAAAAAGGGAAAGCTTTTCCCCAGTAACATTATGCCAAAAGGGGCTAGAAAGGTATGGATGAAGCAAATCCTTGGAGAGAGATACAACGATAGTATGAGAGTGAACTAAGAAGAGAAGCTGAAGAATATTATCAAGGTACAAAAACCATACACTGAGGGTATCCTTGAGACCCCTTGCCATCTTAAGCAACTTCACGATTAGTCTCTTCCATCATGTTCATCTCATAAGGACTATTTTACTATAAAGTTAATAAATTAATTAATTTTACACATGTACTGAATCAAATATGACCAAATTAACATTCATTTGAGTGGAAAATAATAAAATATAGTTGAATTATGATATCATATTATTTGTAAAAGCCTTTCTACTAAAAATAGGGCTACTAGTAGGAGTATATACTATAGTCATATATCAAATTGGTACCATATTTTACACATAATACATTTAGGCACTTTCTAGTCATATCAAGCAACTTTAAAACTTGCCTCACCCCTCTAGTTCACTCCACAAGGCTTTTTCTATATGTTAGTGTTGAAACTAGCCATTAATTGAATGAAAATAATTTAACATAATTGAGTTATGATAATTGCCTTATTTGTCAGCTTCTCTTTAAGAACTACAAGATTAGTTATCTTGTATGAACCCCCACAATATTAATAAGTGAATGATGTTCATCGTTGTAATTTTGTACCAAGAAGAATTGATTTAAGTCGATGCTATAGTTTTGTAAAGCTTATTTTAGTGCTTAGGCTTGATGGTTTACTAGCATTACTAAGTATTTTTTGTATACAGGTCCTTGTTAGACAGTCACCTTATCGGGTTGATATCTATTAGTCTTCTATATACTTGCATTTTCTATCATCTATTGATTTGGAATCTTTTTCTTCTCTAAATTTGTATCAAAGCTAGAGTTTTTTGCTCCATTCACTACTATCACCATCCTTCTTCCATTAAGGAAAGCAGCCAATGCCATAATCTACCGTGTCACTACCACCACCCTCTTCTGTTGTCACCACCTTCCTTCCTCTCACATTCCCTGGTCTACCAAGGTTTTAAATTCTGGTCCACTATTGGACCAATACATGTCCATAGGTTGATGTTGGTCGGTATTATTAACATATATAATACAAATATATAATTATATATATGGTATCAACTACTAAACTTCTACCATATCTTACAAGGTCAAACTTGTGTGTACTACTTATATCAAGCAGTACAAATTGGTTTTTAAAATCTATGTTGTCTGCTATTACACTACCACTTTTCCAGCTCCTCTTCTTCTTCTCCTTCTGTTAAGGGTTTAGATATGTCAACAATTGTAGACTTTAATGATTCAGTAACTCATCATTATTTTGGTAGTGTTGATGTCACCTTTTGCAAGTAAATACCATGTTTTTAGGCTCTAGAGATGCTATTGTTGATACATTTATTTTAATACCTATATTGATGCTTGTTTCTCTTGATCCCCTTAGTCATGATTCCACTATTACACCATGAGCTTATTATAATTGATAATGTGCCATCTGGCTCTCCAATTGCTTAAGCTCCTTCAGTCCCATTGTCTCCTATTAAATATCTTCCACCTAGTAATTTATACTTGCCTATTACATTTTTCTTGTCCAATTTCTAATTTTGTTACATATGTTTGCTTAACTCATAAATATCATGCCTTTAATTTTTATCAATTTATCCTTAAATTTATGCTATATCCAATATGAAAGTTAGTTGCAACCTCTTGTGTATGTGGCTCAGGAAGAGTTGATATGCAAACTACAATAGAAAATTTATGGACTTAATGCCCTATAGTTAAGTTCTACAAATTCTTTAAGATTGTTATGTCAGTGGATTTCACTATGGCAAAACTAATTATTGTATCTTCATATGCAAACTTGAGCCCTAATATTGTGGTTATTGTTGTTTATGTTGATGATATTTTGTTAGTAGAAAATAATGTTTAGAGGTTTGCTAATATTAAGAAAGACTTGCATTTCACACTTTAGCCTCAAAGGTGTTGGAAGACAAACATGCTTTCTAGGAATTGAATTAGCTTACAAAGAGTAAAATATATCTTTCACAATGCAAATATGCTTTAAATTTTCTTGAGGAGACATGGTAGTTGGTGTATAAGACTACTAATATACCTGCCACTCTAGGTAAAAAATACTATACCATTATGGATCTTTTTTATGTAGATCCAATCAGAGATTGAAGAATGGTGGGAAAACTAATATACTCCACTATTACCATACCAAACATCTCTTATACTAGAGGTATTGTTATTTGTGCAAGAATGTAGATAATGTTATTGGGAAACTGTTTTATGAATGTTACAGAATATCAAAGGGGCACCAAGAAAAAGACTAATAAATATGAAGAATAGACATGTTAAATTGAAGCTTATATGTGCAAACTATATTGGGAGTATAGATGATAGATGATTTATCTCTAGGTTCTATACTTATTTTGGTGGAAACTTAGTCACTTGGTAGAGAAAGAAATAAAATATGGTGGCTATATCAAGATTGTGAAGATGAATACAAAGCTATTGCTTAAACTACACGTGAGAAGATGTGGTTTAAAAATTTACTTTAGGATTTTAGCATTTCTTGAATAAGTTTGTTGACGATACATTAGTGATAGTTTGCAAAATCCTGTGTTTTATGAAAGAACAAAGCTTATGAAAGTTGATTATTATTTTGTTTGAAAAGTTATACTTAGCAAAAAAAATTGTACTTATACCACGTCAAAAAAACTTATATATACATTTATGAGGGCTTTTAATTATATACACTTAACACATTATGTAACAAGTTATAAATATTTGATATATATACTTCAGCTTGGGAGAGTGATAGAGTTTATAGTTTATAATAGTTGAAACCAAAAAAGAAAGTATAAGTTCAATTTGGTTATAGTAAATTAGGCATATTTATACCAACACTGGTTAGTGGGTCAGATCTGAGGAAGTCCATCTTTCCCAACGCACTAGCTTACAACACTCCCTCCTCATCTTGGAGCATAAATGTCAATCATGCTCAAGTGAAGATATATGCTAATTCTTCTGTAGGTCTAGTGTATGGAAGACATATGAATTTATTAGCAACATTATCTCGAAGGAAGTGACAATTGACTTCAATGTGTTTGGCTCTTTCATAAAAGTCTAAATTATTAGTGATGAATAGGACAATCTAATTATTGTAGAAGATAGTCATTAACTTTAGAGCATGCAATATAGAAGTCCAAAAGTAAGTTCCTAAGTTATCTCACAAGTCATGTCAGCCCTTATACTATATTTAACTTCACAATTTGATTTAGACACAACACTTTGTTCTTTTGCTTTTATAACATTGATAGTTTATCATCCACTGTCCCAACATAGATAGCATTACCATATGTCTCTATGTTTATAGTAGGCCCTTTTCATGTGCTCTTTTAATGTCCTGTAGTATTCCCATCATGGCTTCCAATGATTTTTGCATAAATTGACTGACAACCCCATTATGGCTTCCCAATGATGTTCCAATGATTTTTGCATAAATTGAATTATACGACATGTTAGGCCTGGTAATAGTAAGATAATTAGCTTGGCTCCCATATGTCATCCACTAATTAGAATCCATATAGGAAGAACATTTCTAATTTAGAATTATTAGTCTCTCGATTAGTTTGAAGCAGTCCAGCTTCATTAAGTTCAGGGCATATTCTTGCTGTGGTAGAGAAATGTTTTGTCCTTTGTATGCACTTTTAATTCCTACGAAGTATTTGGACTTACCAAGATTTTTGAGAGCAAATTAGAATTTTAGATAAGCCTTTGCTTTACTTATCGCTATTGTCACTTCCTGTCAAGTGCATATCATCTATATATTTTGCAAGAATTATATTATAATCTGAGTGATGAATAAAGATAAGAGTGATTGGCCTCACTCACATCCTTTGAAAAGGTCCATGCATAAGGTGTTTTTGATGGATATGCTAATCTAAATTCCTGACCAATGACAGATTTAAGATGAACCACTAGAGAGAAAGTATCAAAGGAATCAATACCATAAGTTTATTTGAACTCTTTGGCAACCAACCATGCCTGGCATTGTTCAACTGATATATTGGGCTTATACTTTACTTATATACCCATATGCACGCCATAGTGCAAACACAAAGGTGGAACCAAGGAAGTATTGCTTGAGTGTAGGCTTTCATTTCTTCATCCAAAGTATGTTTCCATTCAAGTAACAATATAGCCTCATTTTAAGGCTTAGGTGTTGACTGTTGAGAGTGTTAAGAAAGTAAGTCTACAAGTTATAATTGATAAGTTATGTTATTGGGTTTATATATTTAAGTAACAAAACCTAGATAGATTAATGTATGATTTTCTTCCTCCAATGTTGCAAAATATTGATATTTAGAATTAGTGTATTCTAAACTATTGTCTATACGAAGAACTTTTAGTGGCTTATTAAATTGAGTTCACTTCTTCAAAAAAAAAAATGAAATTCATCAAGGACAACAGAATGACTTTTCAGTAGAAATAATTATTTAATCATCGATAAAAGTGATTAAATAATAATGACTATTTTTATAGTTATATGATTCAAATCCCCAAATGTTAGAGTTAGATAACATTAAAGGGATATTCACTTTGACTAGAGTTTGCAAAAACTATATTGTCCTGACCTAACATGAAGCTGGGTTTAGGTCTGTTGTAATTATGTTTGGGTCATAATTGAGGCAACTCGTTTATGACTCAAAATTAATTGGGTTGGGTTGGGTTGCAAATGGTTAGTTTGTTCAACTCGTTTATATATACACCTATTATGTGTGTGTATATATGATGCTATCTTTTATACATATAATATTTTATAAATATATCTATAAATTATATTATTTTAGTGTAAATTATATATATTTTCTAATATTTATTTATTTTTGTATGTTTACATATCTATTTATATATTAAATGGGTTAGGTAGGTCGGGGCAAGTTGGGCTTAAATGGGTTGTAAGTTGTGTTGACATAACCTGTTTATGATCCATTGACTCAAATTGCTAGCTCTAACTTTGATTATAGCCATTGCAAGGTGGTGAACTCAATGGTGTTTGCCAAGCTAGCTGACATCACAATAAAACACTAGATATGACTATAAGGACAAAAATTATTGGACCTTCACTAGAAATGGGTAGACTAGATGATAGTGCCACTAAAGGGAAGAGATATATGTAGAAGCGAAAGCATTTCAAGGTAGGTGAGGAGAACTTGCTAGCATATATACATCTTATGCCCTCGCCGATTGTATTTTTTACCTATAGGTCTCGGAAGACACAATGGGAGGGGAAAAATGTCATTGAATAGCCTAAAGCTTGAGTGAGTGAAAAAAGATACTAAGTTGATTGAAAATTGTGGTATATGGGTTTGTCTCAGATCCGTTCCCTTTTACTGATACAAGTGATCCATTGATTATGATAGCTGATGGGTGGTGACTATAGTAAAAACAAAGCTTTATTAGCTTTATTACTTGACATATGAGAGGTGACTCGCAAATCTAGTCCCCATGAACAAGAGATAGTATGGGATGCTATATAAAAATAAGAGTAGTAGAAGAGAATGCTAGTCTAGCCAAAGTAAAGGGATTTGCTGGTGCTAATGGTACATGAATGGAGTCATAGAACTCTATGAATGACCATTTTGAAGTGAGGAGGTCTACCAAACTTAACCCAGCAATAATTAGATAAGTGATTGGAGCAACCATAATGTGTGTAGGATAGCATATGATAGTGACTTTCTTGACTATAAAAGAACATGATGCACTAGACTAGCCTCTTGACTGTGGAGTGATTTCAACATTGTTGGTCACCTGAGATGATGAGACTATGGATACATGCAATAGCTTTAGAAAAACTATATTGAAGAGTCAGAATAGTGGGTGGGCTCCACTAAAAGCTATGTTCAAGCAGTTGAGAAACTCATCTACTCCAAACAAGAATTTAGCTACTGTTGGAGAATCATTGACATGTCTATAGAAGGTGGGTAATGCTAATTCAATTCGTCCTATTTACCTTTAGTTAGTGCATAATACTCTTGTAAAAGATGACCTTGTTTTATAGATCTTCGTATTACTTACAAACATGAGAGATGTTCTATTGAGGTACATAATAAGTGGTGGCTAGAGAGACTCAGTAAGCCTTTGTTGAGTTAAAAGCATTGCTGTGGAGGCGATGTTTGCCTCCATACTATTGAGTAGAGTAGTTAAGACAACCATATAGATTGACGCTAATTTTCATATGTAAGTTCTACACTTGCTGGTGGAAGTGATTCCAAATGGTGCTTTTTTTATGGACAAGTTAAGAAGTATCTCATAAAATATGCCGATAGAAAATATTTGTTCCATTTAGTAGGGGTGTTTGAAAAAACCATTGAACCACAATTAAACTGAACCGAACCACAAATGTGGTTGATCAAACCGAACGGTTCTTCTAATGGTTGGTTCTTTTATAGGTTGATCGGTTTTTAGTTCAGGGTTGGCCGAACTAATGATTGAGCAATCAAATATGTTATATACAAAAAAATTATAAAATTAATTTAGAGTGGGCCATCGCCAGCCACCAATTGCTTGCCCCTCACTATCGCCCACTTGTCACTCATTGTCAACCACCCATCACCAGTTGCTGGTGGCCCATTGCTAATTGCTGGCCACCCATCACTGGTCAATAGTTGATTAACTAAAAATCGATAGTTAATTGTACTAAAAAATTAGTTAACTGATAGATTTGGTTTAGTTTATAAATCCGTATTCGGTTAACCGAACCTTAAACACCCATATCATTCAGTTTAATGGTTGTACCTAATGTAGCATTGTCCAATGAGATCATATTGAGTTCCATAGTCAATATGTGGGAAAGAAGAACTACGTAACCTCGTAACATTGAATTATTCAACTATCACTTAATGCATCACAACATCATTATTCAACTGTTCACTTCAAATGATTCTTCAAAATATGTTCTTCTCTTGTATGCTATTAACATATTTACAACTGTGATTAGTTGAGCCTTATAGGTTTTCATCTTCCACTCAAATTTGTATTTTATAAGAGAATCTAAGATTACAATATTATAGTCATCTAAAACTAAGAATCAAAGATTGAAATTTTTTGACCACACGTATATTCTTGTAATATAGCCATATGAGATTGAATTATTTAGAATGATATTATCTTGAATCTTACACAATGAATGAGCATCAACCATTAGGCTCATACATTAGTGTTGGGTGGTGGGCAAAGGGCATTAGTGTCTAGCATTTGGGCGAATGGGTGATAGTGTTTGGTGTTGGGCAAATAGGTTCAATAGTGAATGGACATCGAGTGTTGAGCATTAGACAAAGTTTGGGCGAATGGGCATTAGTGTCTAGCTTCGGGCGAATAGGTTTGACGGTGAACAAACCTTGGCCATTGAGCGAAAGGGCATCAAGCGAACATACATTGGTTGCCGGTGATGAGCTACAATTAGATGTTGGGCAAAGAGGAATTGAAGAAGGAAGTTGGGAGCTTGGGAAGCTAAGAGAATGGAGGCATCAAGCTAAATAGTTTCAAAAGGCAAAAAGGGTGAGGTGGATCTGAGCTAAAATTAGGGTTAATAGGTCCCTGTTTGTTAATTTTTCAATGAGCAGCACTGATGAAATGCCGCTGGCTATTGAGTAGACTGTATTTCGGTTGGACCTCTATATAAATATATGAAATAATTGGGTATTCAGTTTAAGTAGGTCAACCTATTTATGACCCAATGCAATTTGATTAATTTCAGGTCATAAGTAGGTCTAGAGCCTTGAGTAATGGAGAGTTTTGAAATGGAAATGTGGCAATCTGAGTCACATGAAGCTAAGCGGACAAACGAGATAAGTAGGGAAGAAGAAGAGATCCTAAATCTAATATGCTTTTAAGTTTTAACCACTTCAAGATGCTGTTTGAAGTTTTAATTAAGATCTACATATTTTTTTAAAATTTAGAGCATTTACTAAAATTTGCAACCACCACTCAACTACTAGTGTCTATGTTGAAGTTGGATCATTCAACATAAATTTTGATAAGATTTGCAATATACTTCATTGAAGACATACCAAGCCGTCAAAAAACAAAAGGATTTCTCTATTCTTAGCTCTTGTGTAGTCATATCTATATGTCCTTTACGCTTATGACACAACATTTGGATACTCATTGATTATAAACTCTTGACCCTCAGCTTGACAGTACTTGTTGACTTTAGGTGTCAGATTATTTCTTAAATGCCCCCATTTGTTCCTTTGAGATTTTAGTGCATTTGCCAACATCTACTAATCAACAATGAGATGTCGCATTAAACGTATAATGCCATCACGCTTGCATACAATATTAAAATTAATGCATTACTAGTGGTGAATGCTAGCACACATGTTGTTACGTGAGATTAATATTATGTGATTTAGTAGATACATAATGATTAAAGAAACTTTAAGTGAGATTAGTGATATCCAAAAAGAGTTGGTAAGAGGATGAAAGAATCTGAGAGCTTATATATTGAGTTAAGAAGGGGATAAAGTGGGTTTATATGTTATGAATAAGATAAAATAGTTAAAATGGTGAAAAGTAACTAGTGAAAATTTCCAGACAATAAGAAATTTGGTCATTGGAAGTGTTGGTTGATACGTACTGTTGTACCATGCGTAATGATAGTTTGACATACAATACAATGTATTGGTATTGGTCAACGCACGCAAAACTGAGGTGTTACTTGAGAAAACCCTATTCCATGCCTCAAAAATTAGAACTTTATCCATATATAATCTTTAGCATTTATGCTTTTCAAGTTCTTAATCATCTGCAAAAAAACATGGTGAGCATTTTGAAGCACATATCAATAAATGGTGGTGGTTCGTGATACCAAGTTGAGAGTAAAAATCAAGAAAATCTAAAGATCATGAATAGTTTCAAGATAAAATACCAAGGTGAAGCTAAACATATCATAACCCATTAAGATAACTTAACCAATAGACTATCCTGCTATCTAATGATATAAAGTAAATCTCAACTAAACATAAAGGTAACTTATATATATGTATATATGTCTATATATATATATGAAATAAAGAGAACTCACTGATCTTAGTGTATTTAACACAAAATTCAAGAAAATAGGAAATTAACTAAAGTTTTGAATACCAATCTTGCCTGGAAATTCTATATATAATATAAAATTTAAAAAGTACCAATTATTTAGAGTTAGTTAAATCCATCAACTTCACTCACTCTAACTCCAACTGTGCTAACCCCACACACTTTGCAACTAGCCTAGCAAAACTAATAACTCTGCCTACCCACTAGATCACTACCTCTTCATAACTATTAAACTACTTATAAGGCTCATCTCCTACAGACACAAACACTAAGAAGATAATTTCTGACAAACTTGTCTCCTATTGCCAGGATAAATCATATTCAATTTCAATTTTCTATAGTCCTAACTGTATGCCATTCTTTCTGTTTGTTCTTAATGCTATTTCTTTTGCTTTATGATTTTTGGTTTATGTTTTGTTTAAATGTAGATTTTGGCTTGTCTTCGATTGCTCACGAGAAAGTGTGTTAATGAGAAGCTCCCAGGAGATGACATCAAAAAATTATTTCCTAATGACCTTTCTAACGAGCTCCAAACCATTCTTGCGCAACTACTTCAAAAGTATTGCTATCAATGGAATGAAGAATCATCAAGCGATGAGGTATACAAATGTTAAATGGTCAATGCATGCTAATCCGTCTCAGTGATCAAAAGGAATTTTCATGTTTGGTCTTAGACCGTCCAACGTGATATTTATGTGACTAGAAGTCTGCAATAAAAATGACCACTGCAATCTATTTTGTCCATCTTTTTCTATAATCAAATATTTATGTTGACTTGGCACGTTTTGAGAGAATTTATTTGATTATTGAAATTTATTGTTGATTATATAGTTAATTATGATCACATTTTGTCTTTTTCTTGGTGATTTCATTGAAAAATTTAGTCTATCCCTTCTGCAAAAATGCTTCTTTTTTCCCTAAATATAAGATTAGAAAGAAATGTAACTGCTTGAAGGCTATTGGTGATGCCTAGCATCTGTGGCCGGAGTTCCACATTTCTCTTGAGCAAGTATCTTATGTACGGGTTTCAAATTCCAATACGTTATCATGATCGTGATAAGTTTGAGCATCATAATTTGCTGCTTATCCACGTCTCATTCAGCTAACATTTGTGCATAACTATTATCGTCTAACATTTGAATTTTGTGGCAAGTCCACTAAAAATATATATATTTTTTCTAGCCTCTTTGGAAGAAGACAAGGGTATCCAGTCATGTCAAAGCCAATGGAAATCCTGATCTTCCATCTTTCCTACCTTCGGCAAATTTGTTGTCCTTCTGGCCAAGGAATGATTTGACTTATTCGAACAGCAACATTCAATCTTCCAATCATATCAATGGTGATACAAATCCTCCATTAGTGGCTAGCAAGTTTCTTCATGAAGATACTCGTTCTTCTGGGGTATGGTAGTCAATTGTAACTGAAAATGATTTTTTTTATTCAGGCCTTTAAATTTTGGTTGCTTTTGTTCTTGTTGTGTTTTCTAGATTATTGCTGATTAAGGTAGTACTGTCTTATTTTTTCTGAAATATTTTTTTCATTTCTCATTTTATTTGGTGGTTTGCTATTTTATTTGCGATCTCTGTGATTTTATCTATATTTTTCTGACTTACTGTCAGTACGTACGGAGTGGTGCCCTCATTAGTTGAGATAGAGGTTAAAGGAAAATGAAAAGAGAAGTTAATAGGGAGAGGATTGATAGAGAATTTTGCTGAGAGGAATAGTCTAGACTGGTATTTATTATTTAATAATCCTTCTGCTAATTTAGCAAGGGAGAGTATTGATGGAGATTTTTGCTGAGAGGAATAGTTAAGACTTTTTATCTAATAATCCTTCTAATTTATTAAGGTGTAAATATGATTTATGATAACACAAAAAGACTAAACACTCAGCTGCTATCAATCAGCCATGGTTACAGCTATTTGACTACGAAGGGGATGTCTCTTTAGAGGTAGATAGCCTCTTCCAACGGCTAGCAATATTTGGTTGGGTAATTGGCTAGATCTCCTCCCTTAAGATTCATCTAAATTCTTATTTACTTTCTACATCTTGTTTCTCATTTAATCAGATTTATAGATCATCTAAATTTGGATGAAAAGGGTTCAGGATGAATGTAAAAATGAGAAAGTTAAATCAGATAGTATTAAGTTGATTCCTTTATGAAGTGGAAGGGGATAATCAGTGTGTGTGAAATATGGATAAAGAACTCTTGATTCAACCCAAATTCTCACACATTGTTGCAAACATGAAGAATATAGGGTTTTAAATATTTCGAGCAGGCCTATGATTCTACAAATGCATGCATTGCATTCTCTTATATAGCCTTTCAACTTGATCTATACCCAAACTATCTTTTCTTATGATGCACTTTATGATGCATTGGATAAAATAAGGCACATACTTAAAATACTAGTTGAGAGGTATAAATTAAGTCAATTTCTTTGCAGGATAAAGTTGAAATACATATACATCTAACACAAGGCTTTAAGTACTAGTGTCCACTATTGGACCCAAGGTTTGGAAAACTGATTCGGACTGATGTACCAGTCTAGTCTTGAACTGATTTACTATAATGAAATTGACATTGTGGTACAATAAAATTGATTGTACTGATACTGTAATAGACAAGCTAAAATTTTTTTGTTGGTTCAAACCTTAGTTGGACTAAGTATGTACTGGTTTGGACCAAACCTTAGTTGTTTGGACCAGTTCATATTAAAACTACTATTTATATACAATTATATATAATATTGAACTATACCACCCAATAAGGTTGCTATAGATTGATTTTTAATATTGTAATTAAATATAATACCTAGTAACCTACTAAGGCTAAAACAAAAAAATAATAATGATTAACCAATAAGACTTATACTCTTACATTCCCCTTTAAATAAGTGTTTAAAGTAGTGGTCCGGATCAATTTGTACGGGCCAGTACTGGTGGCTATATCGGATGCCGTCATTGGCGGAACCGCTGGCGTTCGAAGCTTCTAGCATTGGCGTAAGCTTTGTTCAGCATTCTGCCAGTTGCTGTTCAGCGTTCTGCCTGCTGTTCAGCGTTCTGCCTGCTGTTCAGCGTTCTGCCTGCTGCTCTATGCTCCGGTGCCAGTCTTTCTCCGAGTACAAACTGGAGGAACCTGCTAGTAACGGACCGGACCGGTTCCTTAATCCACGCTTTAAACTGAAGTGTAAACTTAAGACATGCTTAACTTGTTATTATAAAATTGAGTAGAAGCAAGCCGGGTAGCTAAGACAACATCACTAACAAAATGATAACCTAGCTCCACATGCTTGGTCCTTGTTTGAAAAATTAGATTTTTTTTTTCTAAGAATAAATGTTATCCAGGAAATGGTAACATAAGCATCCAAGTACGAAATGTATGCCAATTTATTATGTCAAGAATTAGATCACACATCAAAGGTGGGATGGCTAGCGAGTTGTGCACATGCTTAACTTGTTATTATAAAATTGAGTAGAAGCAAGCCGGGTAGCTAAGACAACATCACTAACAAAATGATAACCTAGCTCCACATGCTTGGTCCTTGTTTGAAAAATTAGATTTTTTTTTTCTAAGAAGAAATGTTATCCAGGAAATGGTAACATAAGCATCCAAGTACGAAATGTATGCCAATTTATTATGTCAAGAATTAGATCACACATCAAAGGTGGGATGGCTAGCGAGTTGTGCAATTACATTCTCTTGGTTCATGAAGATAGATATTATTCTCTTGTCTTTTAATAAATTGAATCTCCCTAACAAGATTAATCATGCCATGTGATTGATCTCCTTGTCCTGAATTATCTCCAAGTTATCAATATCTAGGATAAATTATCTATAGTATATTGTTTCAGTAGAGTAGATGTATTGAATGCATGCTTTTAAATACTGATATATATACACACACTAACCATGTACAGATATTGGTAATGGTTAGATTGGTATAAACTGGCTGTATTACTTGATATAGATTTGTTGGTACTTTTGATAGCAGAGTTCACTATAGAGTGGAGAACTGCTTATCATAAAAGAGCATGTTGCCATTAGACATTGTCCTAAGGAGTCTAATGATGTAGCTAATTCCTCCATCTCCACTAGGTTGGTTTCAAACTCCACCTGTGCTGTTCTTTGTGCAACTTGGAGTAGGATTCTGTCACCATTTCCTTCTATCCATTAGGTGAGTATCATCATTTCCCTCCTATTAGGTATGGTGATATATGTCATAGAACTCCATGATGGCCTCCCAACCAATCTTTGCAAGAATAGTTGAGGTACCCTTAAAGAGTTTATTGTTCCTAGCTTTCCAGACCAACCAAAATACACATAAAATGAAAGTCAAAAGCAAAGGAATAACAAAATTTTCAAAAATTCAAGATTTGTCTAGTATCGACATGTGAGAATTTCATATTTAAGAGGGAAATAAAAAAGCTGTCGAGGTATTTGGCAAAAGCACATTTTTAAAAAACCAAGCATTGAATGGTATCCATCTCTAAATTACAGAGTGGAAACAAGTTTGAGTAGTAGAAAACTCCATTTTACCAAGCCTAAAAAGACATGTGGTGCGTGAAAAACAACTTTCCTTAAGGGTCTGTTTCTTTGGAGAGAATCCACAGCGGAGAGAGAGCTACCAGATTTATTGTATTTTCTCTTTTCTCCGCTGGATTATCTTCAAAGAAACAGACCCTAAAGTTTTAGTCTTTGAGGAGTAACATGTGTTACGCCACCAGGAGCACCCCCGATATGGAGGGTGTATACGCGCCGGACCAGGTCTAAGCCCGGTTCAAGGAATGGGCCGGGTTAGGAAGCTGAACCGGTTTGGGACAAGAGAGGAGATTGTATTAGGGCAAGGTTGGGGGAGAGGAGGAGGTAGGCTGATACTACTGTTGCTTGTTAATGCCGTAGGCGTGTTCTCGCCGGGATCTTCTCCGGTTGAGGTGAACTAGTTCTTGTTTTCCTGCTCGTAGTAGTGTTTGAGACTCGCTTTCTTCTTGATTTGCTGTGTTTGCCTGCCCACTTGTGTGTTTTCTCCATTGGGGCTATCATCTTGGTCCGACCTGCCGGATACGTGAGGCGGCGACACCAGGAAACTCGGATTTGAGTTCTGTCGGCGTTGGTCTTCCGAGGAGCGGCTGCGCCGCTGTTCGGAAGGTCGAGCGAGCAGCGCTTGCTCGTTCAAACGAAGGGAGGCACACGGCAGAAGCCCTGTGGTTCGCGCGGCGGAAACACGGGTGAGGTGGACGTCTGCGACTCGTGACTGATCGCGGGAGGTGGCTGTAGATGGCTACCACTCGGAGTGAAGCGCAGTTAGAGCTTTTGGAACAGGCGCTGGGAGAGCTCCGGTCGACCGTAGCTGGGGTGCAGGCGGGCATCCAAACCGCGGGAGAAGACCGCCGTATTGAAGTTCTCACCTTAGCAGAGGAACGACAACAGGCGATGGAGGAGCGCCGCCAATACAAGGAGGAGTTGTCTGAGCTCAATCGGTGGTATGCTGAGATGGATCGCCGGCTAGAGGCTATGGATGAGATGCGCAACATTCTGGCGGAGATGGCTAAGGAGAGAAGAGTCGAACCTACCGTTGTCCACTCTACGGCGGGTGGATCGCGGGGAATGCGCGGTGGGGAAGAAGGAGGGGACATACCAGAGGCTAGAAACGAACCATATCGACCACCCCGAATGCGCGAGGAGCGATGGTCCATACCCGAAACTGGCAATGGACCACCCGCATCAGGCTACTATGCAGAAGCGAGGCGGCAGGGAGGCGGTAGAGCAGGGGGAGAGGTTGAACGTGATTCGGTGGGAAACGAGGATCGCCGGTTGTTGCATAGGCGGGTGGAACTACCCACATTTGATGGTGGTGACCCGGTGGGATGGATAGCGCGGGCTGAACAGTATTTTGATGTCCAGGGGATGGCGGAGGATCACAAGATACCCCTAACTTGTATCAGCATGGAGGGACCTGCCAATCACTGGTTTAGATGGTTGAGAAGAAGGATCCCCAATATCACGTGGGAAGGATTTAAAGGGGAACTGATGCAGCGCTACAGTGATCACCCCGCCACGAATACTTACGAGCGTCTCGCAGCTTTAGATCAAGGCAACCGGACAGGGACAAAGTATATCACGGCCTATGAAGAGATTGTTTCTTAGATCCCTGATTTGATGGAGCAGCAATTTGATGGAGCAGCAATACCTGAGATTTTTTCTGAAAGGGTTGAGATCAGAGATCCGTGAGCATATCCGGACATTTTTCCCCATCACCATATTGCGAGCTATGACTTTAGCCCGTGTCATTGAGAGGGAGCTCTTCGGGGGAGGAGAGCAGAGGTCTCGCATTACCCCAGGGGCCTACGCGAACAAGAGTTCTACAGGGAATAGTGGGTATTCCTCCAGCAAATCATCGTGGGTGACTTCAGCCCCCTCGGCCGCCTCATACCCCTTGGGGGGAAGTCGGAGTGGGAGTAGCCAGGCAACGGCCCCGGGTGGCCCTAAGGGAGATGGCCTTCAACGCCCTCACACCAAAGAGGGAAGCCATGTCCGCACTACACCGAGTGGTGGGACTCAGGGGGATCGCATGAAGGGAGGGAGGGCCATGTCGTATCTGGACTACATAAGCAAAAGGGAGAAGGGTCTCTGCTTCCGGTGTGACCAACCCTATCACCCAATGCACCAATGCGGTAACAAAAGTCTCCATATTACCTTACTAGCTGAAGACGATGATGGGTCAGAAGGGGCTGATGACAGGAATGAGGTAGAAATAGTTAGAGGGGAAGGAGACCCAGAGGAGCATACTTGCAATCAGATGGAACTGTCTTTGTATTCAATCGGTGGGATATCAGGTCTTTGCACCATGAAGCTCAAGGGAACCATCAATGGGGTCCCCAGTGTCATACTCATTGATAGCGGGGCTAGTCATAACTTCATCTCGGCCTGCTTGGTTAAGCAGCAGGGGTGGGCAGTTACCCCCACACAAACTTACAAGGTCAGTCTTGGCGACGGGGCAGAGTCACGGCGCAAGGCAAATGCGAGCAATTGACGGTCGTGCTAGGCGACTACGACACCTAGTTATAGGCCTACTTATTTAGCCTAGGTGGAGTCGACATGGTGCTAGGCATGGCGTGGCTAGAAACCTTAGGAGAGATCAGGGTAGACTGGCGACAAAAGTACATGAAAATTGCACAAGGATAGCAGGAGCGCGTCATCCATGGGGATCCATCTTTAATCCGCTCATCCATCACTTTCAAGAGTCTAGGGGAAAAGCTGGACACGGATTTCAGAGCTATTGTGTGTGCGGTTGACAATTTTTCCTTGGAGACGGGGGAACAAGTAACACTGACACAGCGTCAACATTCACAATTGCTGACCTTGTTAGCCACATTTGAGGACGTCTACGCTGATGTCACGGGTTTGCCCCTAGCGAGGGAATTTTACCACGCTATAGTCACTCAACCAGGCGAGGGACCGGTTAGGGTGCTACCCTACCGCTATGCCTATCACCAGAAGGATGAGATGGAATGATTGGTTCAGCAGATGCTAATCGCCGGCATCATTCAGCCTAGTTCGAGCCCTTATTCGAGTCCAGTAATACTTGTGCAGAAGAAGGATGATAGTTGGCGTTTCTGTGTTGACTACCGAGCACTTAATAATATTACAGTTGCGGACAAGTATCCAATTCCTGTTATTGAGGAGTTGATCGACGAGCTTTATGGGGCTGAGTACTTTTCCAAGATAGATCTATGCTCTGGTTATCATCAGATACAGGTCAGACCGGAAGATGTCCATAAGACAGCTTTTCGCACCCATTCCGATCATTACGAGTTTAAGATGCCCTTCGGCCTAAAGAATGCTCCTGCAACCTTTCAAACTGTGATGAATGAGGCATTTCGTCCGTATTTGCGCAAGTTTATCTTGGTCTTCTTTGATGATATCTTAGTCTATAGCCAGTCTTGGGAGCAACATTTGAGACACTTGACTCAAGCGCTAGAAATCCTTAGAGCAAATCACTCTCGCGTGTGGAGTACTTGGGTCACATTATTCAGCCAGGTGGGGTCGCTATGGATCCCAAGAAAATAAGCAGTGTGAGCCAGTGGCCAACGCCAACATCCATCAAACAAGTAAGAGGGTTCCTCGGTCTCACAGGGTACTACAGGAGGTTCGTGAAGGACTATGGCAAGATAGCCAAGCCACTCACATCACTCTTGAAGAAGGATGGGTTTTGCTGGGGTGACGAAGCACAAGAAGCTTTTGACCAATTAAAGAAGGTAATGACGACTGCTCCGATGCTAGTTTTACCTGATTTCACTGACAAATTCATTGTTGAATGTGATGCTTCGGGAAGAGGGATAGGGGCTGTCCTAATGCAGCGAGGGAAGCCAATAGCCTACTTCAGCAAGGCTTTGTCAGACGGCAACTTGACAAAGTCCACTTATGAGAAGGAACTCATGGCCTTAGTTCTGTCTGTTCAACACTGGAGGCCCTATCTTCTTGGACTAAAATTTAAAGTTTACACAGACCAGAAGGCTTTACGGCACATAGTGGAACAGCGGATCACCAAACCAGACCAACAAAATTGGTTAGCTAAGCTCTTGGGCTATGATATGGAGGTTGTGTATAAGCCGGGTAATGATAACAGAGCCGCATATGCGTTGTCAAGGCTACCGGAGCATGCAGACTTGGCGGCGCTCTCAATTCCTATATGGGCTGACCTGGAACAAGTTCAGGATGAGGTGGAGAAGGACACGACACTGACTAAGATCATACAGGGCTTATGGCAGCACCCCGCGAAGGCCACCCCATTTGAATTGCGGCAAGGGCGACTACTATACAAGGGGCGCTTAGTAATACCGGCTAACTCCAACGGGAGATAGACCATTTTCCAAGAATGTCATGATTCACCCACTGGCGGCCATTCAGGCGCGTTTCGTACGTATCGGCGCAATGTTTATTGGATTGGCATGAAGAAGGACATCTACCGAGCTGTAGCCGTGTGTGCCACGTGTCAGCGGCATAAGTATCAGACCACCTCGCCAGCTGGACTACTCCAACCCCTCCCGATTCCGAGTAGAGTATGGGAAGATATCGCGATGGATTTCATTACCGGGCTTCCGCGATCTAAGGGGGTTGACGCGATACTGGTTGTGGTGGACCGATTGTCGAAGTACGGTCATTTCTGTGAGCTCAGGCACCCCTATTCGGCGAGTTCGGTGGCAGACATATTTATGGCCGAGATAGTGCGGCTCCATGGGATTCCAGGCTCGATTGTGAGTGATCGCGACCCAGTGTTTATCAGCCGTTTCTGGTCCGAGCTTTTTCGTCCCCAGGGGACATCGCTGAGGATGAGCTCGGCCTACCACCCGGAAACTGATGGACAGTCAGAAGTGCTGAACCGTTGTCTTGAGACCTATCTACGCTGTTTCGCATCTGAGCAACCAAAAGAATGGGCAACGTGGCTGCCCTGGGCAGAATATTGGTATAGTACTAGCTTTCATTCGGCAGCCGGAATGACGCCGTTTGAGGTTGTGTATCCACCAACCCTGCATCGCTATGTCTTGGGGGAGTCAGCTGTTGATGCTGTTGAGCGCACGCTGTTGGATCGCGACGAGATGCTTAGACAGCTCCACTATAATCTCTACAGGGCCCAGCAACGCATGGTCAAATATGCCAATGTGCATCGAAAGGATGTGAATTTTAATGCAGGGGATTTAGTGTACATCAAGCTACGGCCCCATCGCCAACACTCAGTGGCGCAGCGGATCAATCTGAAATTGGCGGCCCGTTTCTATGGCCCCTTTCGCGTCCTTCAGCAAATTGGTACGGTGGCCTATCGAGTGGAACTCCCTTCCCACTCTCGAATTCATCCCGTCTTTCACGCATCACTGCTCAAGCGAGCCATCGGGACCCAAGTGGCCGAGGCCGATTTACCATTGGGGTTAGAAGCGGAATTGCCTACTCAATACACACCCGAAGCTATCCTAGCCACGCGAAGTATCAGGAGGGGCGCAGACTATGTGGATCAATGGCTTATTCGCTGGACATCCAAAACGGATGAGGAAGCGACATGGGAGGACGAGGACGTCGTGCGCGATCAATTTTCAGAAGCTCTCCACAGCCTTGGGGACAAGGCTATTTTTCCAGAGGGAGGTATTGTTACGCCACCAGGATCACCCCCGATATGGAGGGTGTATACGCGCCGGACCAGGTCTAAGCCCGGTTCAAGAAATGGGCCGGGTTAGGAAGTTGAACCGGTTTGGGACAAGAGAGGAGATTGTATTAGGGCAAAGGTTGGGGGAGAGGAGGAGGTAGGCTGATACTAGTGTTGCTTGTTAATGCCGTAGGCATGTTCTCGCCGGGATCTTCTCCGGTTGAGGTGAACCAGTTCTTGTTTTCCTGCTCGTAGTAGTGTTTGAGACTCGCTTTCTTCTTGATTTGCTGTGTTTGCGTGCCCACTTGTGTGTTTTCTCCATTGGTGCTATCAACATGCCACTTTTAAAGGAGTTTCCAACTCAGCCTTGGTTGGTAAGCTGGGCATTTAAGAGAATTAAATATCTATGAACACTTTTAACCAAGAAAGGTTGTTGGAGCCTTCTTTCCATCCCTAACACTCTGATTCCTATGAGGGAAATGGAGGTGGAAAGGAAAGAAAATCAACTTTTTCTTCATTTCCTTAGAGGGAAAGAAGGAAGAAGGATGGAAAAGATACTCATTATCCGAATTGCTTTCTGATAAAAAAAATGAGAGTGACGTTTCTTGTTGCAGACCTATGTTAGCCAGCTCTCGGCGGCACATCCCTACCAGTGGCTTGCTCCCGGCGACACGTTCCTATTGGTCTCCTACTCCTTGCGACGCGTCCATGCCAGTTGCATACTCTCGGTGACATGTCCCTGCTGGTCTCCTGCTCCCGGTGACACATCTCTGCTCGTTGCTTGCTCCCAGTGACGTTTCCCGCCGTCATCTGCTCTCGGCTACGCATCCTCACCGTTGCCCTACTTCTGCGCATGTCTGCCGTCGCTTGCTCCCGGACGTGTCCCCCTGTTGGCTTGTTCCCGGTCCAATGCCCTCGTCGTCGCCCTGCTCTGGCCCACGTCTCCGCTGTCGCTCTACTCCGGCCCACATCCCTGCCATCATCCTTCTACTCTTGGTGACGGCATCCCAACCTAGTGTTGCCATTCGGAGCAGCCGTCCCTATTGCTCGCCATGTTTTTCTTTTGGTTCATGTCTCAGCACGTGATACTTTCGAGCATTTTTTTTTTTTTCTGTCCATTCCCTTTTCTCTCCTCCCTAATTTCCTCTTCCACTCATTTTCCCCTTCCTCTTAGGAAAGAAAGTGTTGAATATCATCTTTGGGATTTGTTGGGAGTTGCATCTAAGTAATTAGTTGAAGAGATTATTGCCTAGAAAGTCAAGAAGCTTTGGGCATATGAATGCAGGTTTTAGGCTAATAGAAACTTCGAAGCACCAAGGAATTGAATGTAGCCAAGGCTTAATAAATTGGGCATTTTAGATAATTAAATATCTATAGATGCTTTTAAACAAGAAAAGGCCATTGGAGTCCCATACCCAAATCTCATATTTGGGATTAGTTGGGAGCAAGGTTTATAAACCAAGGTTGGTGTACCCGGCCATCGTCCAATTGGTGTACTGGTCTATTGTTGGAGTGGTATATAGCGATTGATAATGATTGATGCCAAACACATGGTAGTACCGATTGATTATATATGTATCAAATTGGTTTGAACCAACATGTTTCATGGATTGGTCTAAGTTTAGACCAGTACAAATTGGACATATCGTTTGGTTTGGATTGATATTTTATTTGTTGGGTGGGAGCTAGATTTTAGTAATTTCATTGTGGAGACTATTGCCTTATAATCTCATTTTGCATAATGTTTACTAACTCCATTCTTGCTTGAGATAAGAAACACTAAGTCTCAAAGCTTTGGGCATGTGAATGTAGGCTTTAGAGTTTAGACTATGAATTTCACTAGGGTTATGTTAATCCGTTAATTGAGGTGTCATTGCTAATATATTTAATTAGATCTTGCATACGGGTAGTAAGACCCACAAGGGGAACCTTGCCAGGCTTTCCCATAGTCCGCAGGGGGGATATTTTCCAAAGGTAGGACTTTAGGAGTACTATACTTGAAAGTTATCAGGTTGACTTGCAAAGTGTTTCTTTATTAAGAAGGGTAGAGTATGACTAGAATTTAAAGTTGGGAACATGTATGAGAGGTAATTGACATAGAAGAGGCCACCATAGGATTTGGGAAGAGTAATAGTATTCTAATTAATGAGATGAAGATTTTTTGCTTAAGTCATTTTTAGCCAAATCAACATTTTTGATAGGAGCATTGAGCTTATCCAGTTGCCTTCCCTAGTAGGGGAGATGGCAGCACCAAGTAATCTTGTTGAACTCCACAAGAAGAGAGGATGACTTGCTGAGTAGGGGAGATGGCAGCACCAAGTAATCTTGTTGAATTCCACAAGAGGAGAGACTTGCTTAGTTTAGTAGAGGCATTTCTTAGTGAAAAAGATTTTAGATTTTTTGTTAGTTTTTGGCTAGTAGTGTTGTAATAAGTATTAAGAATAGATTGAACTATCTTACAAGATTTGGGTTGTGGATTATAAATACCAAGTCATTCATCTTATTTTAATGTAATCAAATTCTTTTCTTGGTATACGCATTAGATTGATAATAAAATAAAAAAAATCTGAAAAATATGAATACTTACAAAGAAAAAAAAGTAAATATGTTGCTTAATATTCAATTTTGGTCTACTAATCATTTCAAATGTATTCCCAAAGAGGTTGGATAATGTTGTACTTTGCACTAAATGCCCAAAGAGGTCAGAGAAAAATTATGGGGATATTTGAAGGATAAGATAGTGAAGCTTTTCAAAGGAAAAAAGATGTATAATGATCTTAACAAATTTGGTGATAGTGACAAATAACTGGCTCATAATGAAGGGTTTAGAGAAATAGTGTATGCTAAAGAAGGGTGCTTCTAAAGGTCCTATTACTCTTTATTTTGCAAGACTTGAAACTACAATTGAGAAAAAAAAGGCAAATAAACATAAGGGAGGTATGTAATAAGGAGGTTAGTTCATCAATATATAGCTCGATTTTGGTATTAAAATGGTCTGTCCTTCAATATGATTAAATTGAAAAGCTTATTGAATAAATTGCAAAGCTTTCATGACATGCTTACAATTGTTGGAAGCTTTGGACCAAATTTGAAGCCTTTCATTGTGCTATGATATAAGAGTTCTACTCATCAACAAAGAATTAGTATATACTGAAGATTTGTCAAAAAGCGAAAATGAGCTGTGGGGAAGATTTAGATGCTCTATTAAATCTAATGCATGGATAGATAGAAAACAAAGATCTATAGTTAACTTAGTGAATTGTCATACGAACATAATGTTTATTAAATCTATTGATGTATCAGATATTGTGAAGACTGGTCAAAAAATATTTGAGTTGCTTGACTCCATTGTGGATGAGATTAGGGAAGAAAAGATCGTAAATTATTAGAAGAAAAAAAAAATCACATTTGTATTGTATCCCATGTGCAGCCCACTACATAGATTTAATGTTGAAAGATATTAGAAAGCTGCCTCTAATAACGAGGACAATAAAAGACAATATCACTCATTGGGTTTATTTATAGCTATTCAGGTACCTTAAGCTCGATGAAGTACTTTACCAATAAAAAAAATTGGTGAGACATGCAATTATTAGATTTGGTGCATCCTTCCTTACATTGGAAATGATTTATAAGGAAATACAAATCTTAGAAAAATGTTTATATCAGATGATTGGACAAAATAATAAATTGTCCAAGGAGGCCAAAGGGAGGGAAGCAACAAGAATTATACTAATACCAATTTTTTAGAACAATATAGTTTATACACATAAAGGTGATGACTCCTTTAGTGCATGTGCTTCACCTCAAAGATAGTCAGAAAAAACCTGCCATAAGTTATATTTATAAGGCAATGGAGAAGGCTAAAGAAGCGATCATGAGATCTTTTGAGAACAATAAAAACAAATACAAGGAGATTTTGAAATCATTGATAATAGGTGGACTTGCCAACGTTATCACCTATTATATGCTCTTGATCACTTTCTAAATCTAGATTTTTTTTTATAATAATTCCTCAATTAAATTTGATTTTGAGGTGATAGATGGGTTATGTGCATGCATTGAGAGGTTGATCTCTACTTTAGAAATGAAGCAAAAGATTATTGAGGAGCTGCCCATTCACAAAACTGCTCGTGGTATGTTTAGAAACAAATTTGCACTTTCACAAAGGAACACAATTGCCCTAGGTGAGAAATTTTATGAAATTTTCTTAATTTTAAATTTTAAATTTTGTTATATATATTATTGCATAATAAAATCATTTTGGATTTGTACCACAATGGTGGCAAATGTATGGATTGTCAACTAAACTTCAAATTTACAACAACTAGTAATAAGGAACGCAGCTAGACTGTATTTGAGTAAGTAATTTATAAAATTAATAATTTATTAGTAGTTAAGAGTTTGTCACTTACAGAATTTTAGTAATTATTTATTTAACTTTTGCAGATTAATTCTAAGAAAAGGAATATACTTGAGTATAAAAGACTACACAATGTAGTGTATGTTAAATACAATCAAGCATTACTTAGAAGATACAGTTATAAAAATGAAATTGACCTAATCTTACTCAATAATACTAACGAATATAATTAGTGGTTACTTGGGAAGATGGATGGTGCTGAAGATAATCTTGGGAATGAAAGGGTTTTTGAGGATGGAAATAATAATTGCCCTGAATTGGGATGATGTTTATCGGGCCAATGATGTTTTATCGGGCTTCAGGAGTTATAGAGCCTAGTACATGTAGGCAAAAATTTAAAAAAAGAATAGGACTCCTGGTCTTGTCAGTGTTGCATCTAAGACAAATAAAGGTTTGGTAAGTGCAATGTTTCAACCAAAAAAGAAAGAGATTGTGGTTGAGATAGAAGATGATGCATTTTTTGAAGAATTAGAAGACATTGATTAGAAGGATTCAGAACAAGTTGAAGGATATGCCTCACTATTTGAAAATGAGAATAATGATTATGTTGAAGAGGCAAATGAGCATGAATAAAATTTTTTGTCTTTGTTTAGTGTTTTCAATATTTTGTATTGAATTTTGTCTTTGTTTAGTGTTCCTATTACTATGTTTTGAAGTTTAAAAAATTTAAACCTATGAGTTTTGTTGAATGTTGACTTAGTAATATGTTACCTTTCTTTATATAACTTATTTTAATTTTTATTATGTTTGTTTTAATTTTTATACAACTTATTTTTTATATATAATATGTATATTTCAACTGCTATATGATTTTTTCTATTTGCCCATGACGCTATCTACTATATTACGTAGTAGATTTTTGACTTTCTGCTATTTTTCATGATCCGCTATTGAGAATATTGACTCCAATTATGCTCATATCCAAACTTAAGATTTGAATGAGAAATCTTTTGTAAATTTATACAATTCTCACCATAAGAATCCAACTATTTTACTTAAAGTTTAATTATCTCTCTTGGCAAGATTGTAGCTTTAATACTAAACAAAATTTCTCTTTTATCCTTCTAGACAATTATATAAATCTCTTTTTTATTTCAGTATCTAGTTTGAAGTTTGAACTATAATAAAATTCAAGATTCAAATAATATGCAACTGTATGAAAGGGTCTATGTAATTGTACATCCCATTTATCATTAATAATATTCTAAATGGGCTCATATTTATTAAAAAGACAATTACTAGAAAAAGTTAGCATAATGCATTTTTAAATACTGAAATTTGGATAATTTTAAAAAAAGAACTAAATTGAAGTTTACTTTTTCGTGGTATTGTTACAATTCGATTAAATACTTTCTTTAGCTTGATATCTCATAAATGAAAACCATGGCTAATTTCTCAAATGAATCAACTAGTCAAAGCACATGTTGCTTTGAAACACGTCAAAATATCCCAAAATTTATTTTCTAAAACAAGTTGCTGCATCTAAGTGTTGCAAACTTGCATGCTAAACATATTTATAAAAGAACTTTTCAGATCACTAGGACATCTCAAAGTTAAAAGATAAGTTTCAAACCGAATCATTGCCGGGTTGATTAGATATCTACCTTTTGTAAAATATCTTAGCATTCAAGCATTGCAATAAGGTGCTTGAATAAATGAAGTTATCTTTTTTCCCTTATAAATGGTCTTTCGAATGGTGATCTTTTTCTCTTAATCTTCAAGAATTATGTGTCAAAAATAATATTTTTTTGCTTTTACATCATCTCTCTAGTTGCCTTATAATTTGTGAATTATCGGCGAGGACTTGCACAATATTGTCTTCTTCAACTTTCTTAACGACCTCATCTAATATTTCAAAAAGAATTTCAGGAGTTATAGAAATGCTAGAAGTATTAACAAAAGATAAAAAATGGTTCCTTTACGACTTTGGACCAAAAAATTACAAATTGATTTTTTTTTTGTCTATCCATCCCTTAGACGTAATTGAACAACCTATTTTTTTTCTATTTAGGTTTATTCTCTTCAACTATATCCATTGTTTTCTTCACTTTTTCTCTTTAAAAGAGTGTTTAATCTCATGATAAGAGGGAGGTTTTAAATAACAATAAATTTTGATTTTTTTTTTCACAATTGAAAGGAATGACACTTGTGAAAAAAAAATATGCAATTTGTTGACAAGCTTTTATCTTTTCAATCTCATGAAATATTGTCTATTGTAATTTATTGAGCACTCGTTGCAATTGAGTTGCTAATGTTAGATTTAGTCATTTTCACAAAGGACTTTTCGTTTTTTATTGGCAATGGTTTCTTGGCTTTCTTCTTTAACTTTCTCTTCGATGTTATGACTATTGTTATTTTTTGTAAGTGCATCAAGTGCAAATTTTCCTAGCACTTGACTTATTTGCTTTTTCACCATATATGCTAGTTTTTTACATGTCACAACATCCTTTTTATGCAAGTCAAATGATGTTTAAAACAATAAATGTCATTATAATTATTTTTTGACAAAATTTGCACTTAATTTTTCTTGGATTATTGTCGGCTTCATAACCATGTTCCTATATCCCAACCAACATTTGATCGATTTCTAGTCGTGTGCTTTCTTTTTAATTTGCTACTACTAGACATGTTCTACCATGAGTAAAATTTGCGTTATTAAAATTTAATTATTAAAATATGCAAAAAATAATATAAAATTACTTTAATTTCTATCGGGAAAATGTGAAATGCATACATACAATATATTTCATGTTTATCAATGGTGTAGGCTTATTTGGTGTAGCTTGTAGCATAGGGTTATAGGCACTTAGGCAGTGGACACAACAACAATCTGAACTGTGTAGTGTTTTGGTGCACTGTATAGTGTCAAACTCACTGTTGGCGAAGCTTCTCCTAAGCAGTAGCTAGTGGCAATGGAGATGATGTAGTGATAAACCTTTGCACTCCGAGATGAGCAACTATGGAAGACCAATCCAATAATTAGTGTTGTGTGCATTCTCTTGTGCTAGATGTTGAAGGTGAACCTTCTCAAGCAATAACTAAGCTTCTCCTGAGCATTGACAAACCTTTGTGCTCTAAGATGAGTGGTGATGATGCTTTGAGATGAGTGACAATGAAGCTTTGCAGTCTGAGATGAGCAGTGATGAAGCTGGCAGTATCAATGACAATGACTATTAAAGATGAAAATGTGTTGTGCCACAACAATTTTTGAAATTGAATGTGTTATGTGATAAATTATGAAGACAATAAAGATTTGAGGATTGTTTGAAATTCCAATGCGGGCATGCACGCAGAAGACAAAGCATCATTTGTTATACTTGCTCGACAAAGTTACGCTAGAAACATCCACTGAGTCAACTTAGTTAAATTAACTAAACCCATCCTAGGAACTGATTCCACTAAGTTGACTGGTGAGTTAGAGTTAGTTTAGTCTAAAAATGATCAAACTAGTGAGTTGACTTCTTGTGTTATAGCCAACTCATAAACTCTGTTGACTCAATTGAGTCAATTTGTGATTTTGACAATCTTAGCCAGCTGCATAGCAAGAATCCAATAAGTGGCATTACAAAGTGATATGTTGCTTAGGGATAAAAACTACGTTAGGTAGATTCTAGGAAGAGGGATGTACACATTCTTATTGAAAACATCATTGTCAATAAAATTATAATACCATCTTATAGGGTGCCATATTAACCTTATTTGATCAAGACTTAGTTGGTGAATATTAGAATGATTCCAAATGCTTGAGAGTTCTATAAAATTCCATTAAGTTTTCATAAAAAATTGAAGTTTTACACATTCTTAAGCTAAATTGACCTCTGACTCACAACTTGCAATGACTTGTTGCCTACACTATCTTGCTATGCTATGGATTAAGTTCGATATGACTTTTTGATCAATCTATGACCCACATGAGCTCCATGTCCTATTTGTGGACTACACTGAGCTAGGCCTTTTGGTAAAGTAAGTCAGGTTGACATCATATAAGTCATGACCATGCCATGGCAGATAGGCACAACACAACACTACGAAAAATGGCTTGGTACAACAGTACAACATTACACAACCCATGGGCTTGGCATGAAATTAAACAACATGACTTGCGAGCTTAACTTATTGTGGCATAATACTAAGTATAACATGGTTTGATTCACTTTTTTATTTTTTAAACTTTATATATATAATATAAACTCTTTTATGTTTTTTGTTATATTTTTATGTTTTTGATATTATGAACAAAATTTTTAACCCGAGATGTTCAAAGGCATAGTTTAACCAATATTGGAATTATTTCATTGATGAAACAATTTGGACAGGCCAGCCATGTTAGGCTAAAGAAAAAACATGTTAATGCTATGCATGGCATTGCTTGTTTGTAGTTGGGTTGTGCTCAATATTGTTTATAGGGTGATGTCAATGTTTTAAATGCTGGTCAGGTCGGTACGTCTATATACCAATATACTGGTCAATATGGTATTAGTAAATACCATTATTAATATATATGTATATATGGATAAATAAACCGACCATACATGGTATGGCCAGTTTATGTTGGTCTGAGTAGGAACTAGTACTCGGATGCAAGCAAAATCGAGCGGGTGGAGAAGGAGAAGGAGAAAAAAAAAATCCTTAGGGCATGTTTCCTTGGATGGAAAACACGAGGGGACAGACGGATTTATCGATTCTCTATGGTTTCCTTGAACAGATGGATTCGGACGGACGGACCAACGGATGGACACAGTACCATTTTTTGTTTCCGTCCGAATCGGATGGAAAACGGATGGACGAGCTGCTCGTCCTCGCCTTCGTCCGTTGACCTTGTTGGCGTCTCCTCCAACAAACCCCTCGTCCGCCTCCGACCCTCTCGTATCCGCCTCTGACGAACGCCTCGTCTGCCGTCAACCACTGCGTCCGCCTCCTACCCCCTCGCATCAGCCTCCGACCCCCGCGCCCGCCTCCCCCTCCCCCCCCGTCCGTCCGACCCCTGCGCCTGCCTTCGAAACCCTCCCGGCTGCCTCCGAACCCGCGCCTGCCTCCGACTCCCTCGTGTCAGCCTCCGACCCCTGGGCCCACCCCCGAGCGACCTCACCCTTTCTGCCTTCGCCCTTGAGCTCGTGTCCACCGCCGAAGAGCTCCTCGCCCTCCAGCTCGCTTTTGCCGAGCTCCTCGCCTTGCCGTTGTCGCCTTCCATATCGAGCTCCTCGCCCTTTCCGCTGTTGCAGCTCGCCGGAGAGCTCCTCGCTGGAGCCATCTGCCGCTCACCCTGCAGGCCTCTGGAGCCGCCTGCTGCTCACCTCCGCCGGAGCCTGCTGCCGCGAACGCCACCCCGGACGCTCTGCATGGAGCAACAGGATCACATGCGAGGCACGTGATTCCTTTTCCTTCTTCAGCGATTTGGTCTCCTTCCCCTGCTAATTTCCTTCGTGTTTTACATCCATCGAAGGAAACACAGCCTTAAGCAAAGTGGTGGATGCGGATGCTAGTGGAAGAGGAGGTACTACATCTTCCTCTTCGTCTTCTTCTTTCTTCTTCCCGCTTAAAGTGCATGTGTGGATGCAGACACGAGTGGCCTCTTTTGCTTCCTTTCCTTCTTTTTTTCCTCCTCCTTCGTTCTCTTCATCTTCTTCTTTCTTCTTCTCGCTCGAAGCACACCCACAGAGGCAGATGCAGACACGAGATATTGCTTCTTCTTTTTCTTTCTCATCATCTATATATATATATATATATAACCTTGTACCGGTACTAGTAGAAGGTTAGATAAATATGAATCACCTAGGAGCAATTTGGACTCAGTTTTTAACTCCTTCGGCAATGTGTAGCGAGATATGGGGTATTGCTATTTGGTTTCACTCGCAAATTGGCCACCTTACACTAGTTGAGCAATGGAAAGATTTTTACTAATTAGCAAGCAAACAGTAATCCTAGGTCCTATATTATTATAGCTAGGACATTGAATTGGCAACTACCTTTGCCCTTTTATGATGTAAAATGCCTTCAACTTATTTTCAGCTAAATGAGTTAATTCTAGCGAAAATGGAAATGTGAGCACTATTTTATCCACTTTGATCATGCTTGTATTTAGCTAGAGTGTGAGTGTTTGAGGTCATTGGCGTGCTTCTTTCCATTCTTGAATTGGTGCACAAGGTATTTTTCCCTTCACTTGTCAACAGCATGGTTTTAATGCCATCCTTCTTAACCAAAGATAACTATAATCTACAAACAAAACAAGCAAAAGAATCTACAGGTGTTTTCACTTTAACCAATTTCCTTCAAATGAGGACAACGAGACCCTAGTGTCCATTGCTCAGGAGTACAAGGCCATGATCAACCGTAGGATTGTCATTTGTGCTTCTAGGATTAGAAGTTGCAATGAAATTTTATAGTATTACCATCGTACCTTTATATGCTACATGTGGACCAAACCATTCTAGATAAACATCATCAACAATTTCATGATTTCATGTACTTTAATACTTAATACGTGACTCACCTATAAATTAGTGGAGTCTGCACCCGTTGTCTGATGGAGGTGGTGGATATAGCATGAAAGCGTCCACTATAAGAAATCTGCTAAAGTGCTTTGAGTTGACTGCGCTCATGATTTAAACTCTTACTATAACACTTTACATTGACCTGATGATGAACGTTGGTGGCATCAAAGCGGCATAAATAGTTATTTGCTTTATCTACAACCAATGAGTGGCTGCACATCTGAGTGGATCCCATATAGATTTGCCAGTGTTTACATTCCCTTGATTGTCCTCCATGAGAAGATGATTGAGTTGAAGTCAATCTCTGTTGGGCTTTTGGGTCCCTTCTTATGTGGATAAAACCCAAATTGCAAGAGGCCCATTAATTTTGCAAACCCATTAGGTTTACTGTTACTTCTATCAGCGGTTTTTTGTTGGTAACACTGTAGCAAGTAACAAAAATCAAGAGCAATTTCTGGAGGATTTTCTCAACATAACCAGCTCCATCTTAGTGACGATCGGAGATCAATCTGAGGTCAGATCGTGCTGATTTTTGGAGAGCTTCTTCATCTCTATGTGTTCTTTGATTTGAGCGGAGGAGATTGGATTTCAATGGTTGGTTTTTGGAGAAATGGTATCTATAACAGAATCTGTCCAGCTTTGATTCCTTGTTCCCTTTTACTCTCCAAGTGCTCTATCTTATCATTGCTTAGTTTTGTGGCTGAGTTTTTGTGATCACTTTCTATCTTGTGATCTCATATTGCTTCTATAAAACTTCTGCTAATAGTGAAATTTGTGGGTGCGGACTGAAGAGCAGTCCCGTGGTTTTTCCCTCTTGTTGGAGGGTTTTCCACATAAAAAATTGGTGTTAGCATTGTGATTGTGTGTGCTACTGTTTTAGTATTACCTGCATTTGTGATAGTAATTTGGGTTGATGCACTAACTAGTTTTGGTTGATGAACAGTATTTTGGGTTGATGCACTACCAGTTAATTTGGGTTGATGCATTAACCAGTTTTGGTTGATGAATAGTAATTTGAGTTGATGCACTACCAGTTAATTTGGGTTGATGTACTAACCAGTTATGGTTGATGAACAGTAATTTTGGTTGATGCACTACCAGCTGATTTGGGTTGATGCACTAGCCAGTTATGGTTTATGAACAGTAATTTGGGTTGATACATTACCAATTATTTTGGTTGATGCACTAGTCAGTCATGGTTGATAAATAGTAATTATTTGGGTTGATGCACTGCCAGTTATTTTGGTTGATGTGCTGATCATTAGCATTGATAAATTTTTATACATCTGACTTTTTTTTTTTCATTCTACCAGTATTCTTCCTCTCCATTTTCAACACAGTGGTATCAGAGCATCAGGTTATTAAGTTCTTTTCTATTGATTGAATGCAGGAGGCAAATTTGAGTAGAATGATACTTTTGGATGACACAGACTATCACAAGTGGAAAGGGAAGATAAAAGATCTTCTCTTCATAAAGAAATTGCACTTACCAGTTTTTGCAGCCCATAAGCCAGAGTCTAAAACTGATGAAGACTGGATATTTGAGCATGAACAAGTCTGTGGCATCATACGGCAATGGGTAGAAGACAATGTGTTGAACCATATTGCAGATGAGACTAATGCTTGCAGCTTATGGGAAAAACTTGAGAATCTGTATGCTTCCAAGACTGGAAATAATAAAATGTTTTTGCTCAAACAAGCTATGCAGTTGAGGTATAAAGAGGGAAGCTCCATATCAGATCACCTGAATGAATTCCAAGGGTGTTTTGATCAGCTGTCTAGTATGAGTGTGAAATTTGAAGATGAGATTCTTGGACTTTGGTTGCTTAACACTCTTTCGGACTCATGGGAGACCTTTAGAGTGACTTTGACAAACTCAGCCCCTAATGGTGTTGTGACCGTGCAAATGGTGAAGAGTGATGTTCTAAATGAGGAAGTGAGGCTGAAAACTCAGAGGACACCAATTTCACATTTAGAGGTCTTGGTTGCTGAAAATAGGGGGAGAAGCAAAACCAAAGCCCAAGATCACAATAGAGGAAGCAACAGAAGCAAGTCAAAGGGCAAGTATAAGAACTTTGAGTGCAACTGCTGTGGTAAAAAGGGGCACATCAAGAAATACTGCTTCAAATGAAAAAAGAGAGAACAAGAGTAGCAACAAGCAAGAGAATACAAGAACTGACAAAAAGGATAATCATGTAGCTACTGCTACTGACCTTGTTATTGCATATAGTGAAGATGGAATTAACCTTGCTTGTGATGAAATCAGTTGGGTCATTAATAGTGGTGCTGACTTTCATGTTGTATCCAGGAAGAAGTTCTTCACATCTTATACTCCTGGTGATTTTGGAGTTTTGAAGATGGGTAATAATGGATTATCAAAGGTAGTGGGCACCGGCACTGTTTGTTTGAAGACTGGTAATGGTACAAAGCTAGTGCTCAAAGATGTGAGATATGTACCGGATATTAGACTACACTTGATCTCTCCAGGTAGACTTGATGATGATGGCTACTGCAGCACCTTTTGTGATGGTCATTGGAAATTGAGCAAGGGCTCCATGGTTGTGGCTCGTGGAAAGAAGCATTCCAATTTGTATTGGTTGCAGGCTTCAACCAATACTGATCTCATAAATGCAGTGGAGGATTGTAGTACCTCAGGGTTATGACATAAGAGATTGAGTCACATTAGTGAGAAGGGATTAAGCTACTTAGCTAAGAAGAATGTTCTCTCAGGTTTAAAGGTTGCCAAGCTAGAAAATTGTGTTCATTGTTTGGCTGGGAAACAGAGAAGAGTTTCCTTTAAACATCATCAACCCCATAGAAGGAAGAACATTCTTGAGTTAGTTCATTTTGATGTCTGCGGCCCTTTGAAGGTAAAGTCTTTCAGTGGTGCACTTTACTTTGTGACATTTATTGATGATCACTCTAGGAAACTTTGGGTCTATACTTTGAAAACCAAAGATCAAGTTCTTGATACTTTTATGGAATTTCAAGCCTCTGTTGAAAGAGAAACATGGAAGAAATTAAAGTGTATCAGAACTGATAATGGTGGTGAATACCGTGGACCTTTTGATGCCTATTGTCGAAAGGAAGGAATTAAACATCAATTCACACCTTCTAAAACTCCTGAGTTGAATGGTTTGGCAGAAAGAATGAACAGGACTTTGATAGAGAGAGTTAGATGTTTACTCTCAGATTCAAAATTACCAAAATCAGTTTGGGGTGAGGCAATATACACTGTTGCACATATTATTAATCTAACTCATACTGTGGTCTTGCAAGGTGATGTTCCTGATAATGTGTGGTATAGCAAAGATGTGTCATATGATCATTTGCGAGTCTTTGGTTGCAAATGTTTTGTACATGTGCCTAAGGATGAAAGGTCTAAGCTTGACACTAAGACAAGACAATGCATCTTTATAGGCTATGGCCGAGATGAGTTTGGCTACCGGTGCTATGATTCAGTTGAGAAGAAGCTTGTTAGAAGTCGCAATGTGGTGTTCTTTGAAGATCAAACCATTGAAAACATCAACATGGCAGAGAAGTCAGAGCCTCAAGCTAGTGATGGTCTGATTGATTTGGATCATACTCCAGTGGATGAGCCTAATGCAGTTGATGTAGAAAATCCAGAAGTTGTGCAAAATGATGGGCAAAGTGGGGATGAGTATGATACTGAAACTGCCAATACTCCTGCCGATCAACCTGAAGATACACCTAGATGATCCATCAGGGATCGAAGGCCTTCTACTCGATATTCATCTATTGAGTACATACTCTTGACAGATGAAGATGAGCCTGAGTGTTATCAAGAGGCTATCGAGAGTGAACAAAAGGCTAAATGGATTGCTGTTATGAAAGATGAAATGCAATCCTTACATGACAATCACACCTACGAGCTGGTGAAGCTTCCTAAAGGCAAAAGAGTTTTGAAAAATCGATGGTGCTTTAAAATGAAGCATGGAGGAAAATTCAAAACCAGATTAGTAGTTAAAGGCTATGCTCAGAAAAAGGGTGTTGAATTTGAGGAAATTTTTTCTCCAGTGGTGAAGATGTCTTACATCCGAGTTGTTTTGGGCTTGGCTGCTAGTCTTGATCTAGAGATTGAGCAGATGGACATGAAGACTGCATTTCTTCATGGTAACTTGGAAGAAGAAATCTATATGGAACAACCTATAGGGTTTGTTGAAAAGGGCAAAGAAGACTATGTATGCAAGCTAAAGAAAAGCTTGTATGACTTGAAACAAGCACCGAGACAATGGTACAAGAAGTTTGAGTCTGTTATGCTGCAACAGGGCTATAAGAAGACTACTTTAGACCATTGTGTTTTTGTGAAAAAGTCTTCTGATAATGACTTTGTCATCTTATTGTGTTGATGACATGCTGATTATAGGTCCTAATGCATCTCAAATTGGAGATTTGAAGGAGTTGAGTAATTGCTTTGCAATGAAAGACTTAGGGCCAGCAAAGCTTATTCTTGGAATGAGAATCACCCGAGACAGAAAATCCAAGAAACTATGGCTCTCTCAACAAAAATATATTGAGAAAGTATTGCAGCGATTCCACATGGAGAAAGCTAAAGCTATAAGCGCACCCCTTGATGCATCCCTTAGACTAAGTGTAAAACAATCTCCTTTAAGTGAGCAAGAGAAGAAATATATACAAAGAGTCCCTTGTGCATCTGCGGTTGGAAGCTTAATGTATGCAATGGTTTGCACTAGGCCCGACATAGCTTATGCAGTTGACATTGTGAGCAGATTCCTATCTAATCCAGGGAAGGAGCATTGGGAGGCTGTCAAGTGGTTCTTGCGATATCTCCGGGACACTTCTAGTTTGAAACTTTGCTTTAGGGGAGAAAAACCTATTGTAGTCGGCTATACAGATTCTGATTGTGCTGGTGATGTGGACTCAAGAAAGTCAATCTCTGGATATCTGATTACTTATGAGGGGGAGCTGTGGCATGACAGTCAAGGCTGCAAAGATGTGTTGCGTTGTCAACTACTGAGGCTGAATTTATTGCTGCAACAGAAGCCAGCAAGGAGCTGCTATGGATGAAGAAATTTATTACTGAACTTGGTTTTGCTCAAAAGAGATATGTGCTATTTTGTGATAGCCAGAGTGCTATCCACCTTAGTAAGAATCCTACTTTTCATGGTCAATCTAAACATATTGATATTAGATATCATTGGATTCGTGAAGCTTTTGATTCTAAGTTATTTGAGCTTGAAAAAATTCACACAGATGACAATGGTTCAGATATGTGCACTAAGGCACTGCCTAGATCAAAGTTGGAAGCATGTTGTATGATTGCCGGTTTGGCAAACTCTTCCACATAGTTGGGCTTTTGGGTCCCTTCCAATGTGGATAAAACCCAAATTACAAGAGGCCCATTAATTTTGTAAACCCATTAGGTTTGCTGTTACTTCTATCAGTGGTTTTTTTGTTGGTAACACTGTAGCAAGTTTTGGTAAGCTCAGCCACTCTAACAAAAATCAAGCGCAGCCATCTTAGTGACGATCGGAGATCAATCTGAGGTCAGATCGTGCTGATTTTTGGCGAGCTTCTTCATCTCTATGTGTTCTTTGATTTGAGCGGAGGAGATTGGATTTCAATGGTTGGTTTTTGGAGAAATGGTATCTATAACAGAATCTGTCCAGCTTTGATTCTTTGTTCCCTTTTACTCTCCAAGTGCTCTATCTTATCATTGCTTAGTTTTGTGGCTGAGTTTTTGTGATCACTTTCTATCTTGTGATCTCATATTGCTTCTGTAAAACTTCTGCTAATAGTGAAATTTGTGGGTGCGGACTGGAGAGCAGTCCCGTGGTTTTTCCCTCTTATTGGAGGGTTTTCCACGTAAAAATTTGGTGTTAGCATTGTGATTGTGTGTGCTACTGTTTTACTATTACCTGCATTTGTGACAGTAATTTGGGTTGATGCACTACCAGTTAATTTGGGTTAATGCACTAACCAATTTTGGTTGATGAACAGTGATTTGGGTTGATGCACTACCAGTTAATTTGGGTTGATGCACTAATCAGTTATGGTTGATGAATAGTAATTTGGGTTGATACACTACCAGTTGATTTGGGTTGATGCACTAGCTAGTTATGGTTGATGAACAGTAATTTGGGTTGATGCATTACCAATTATTTTGGTTGATGCACTAATTAGTCATGGTTGATGAACAATAATTATTTGGGTTGATGCACTGCCAGTTATTTTGGTTGATGTGCTGGTCATTATCATTGATAAATTTTTATACAGCTGTGATATTTTTTTTCATTCTACCAGTATTCTTAGTATTCTTCCTCTCCATTTTCAACATTCTCAACATGCTCACTGTTCCAATATGCTTTTATATTTGATAGCCATGTTTTTGGCTTTTCTAGAGCCTTGAACATGGAGGAATTTTATCACAATATTTTTTTCATTACACTGGACTCTGTTTCCTTGGACAGAATCCCAAGGAATCCACAAGGAATTCCGTTCAAGGAAACAGGGTCCAGTCTTAACTGAGATATTAAGTCTTGAACATATGAAAACACATTGCTCTTTAATACAAGAAATGAAAGTACCGGCTTCACATTGATATCACACCCTCTTATTTGTGAAACAAAAGAAAATGGAATCTGAGTATGTTATGAAGACTGAACTTTGGTTCTTGGAACGTTTTGACTTTACTTCGCTAATATTTACAAATCCCTTGAATGAATTTGCAGAATCTGGTGAATTGTGTTTAATATTCTGTATCACTAGTATAAATGTATAATGCTTCCACGATCATATGCAGGAAAATCTTCCTCGACTGATGTCAATGACATGGACAATGCAGAATCGGAGCTCAGCACCTGCAAACCGTGTAGCAACTATCACGTTAAAGGTAATTCTGTAGAACTGAATCTTTCTTTCCATCGTGTGTATACAGAGTAATCCATCTAGACAAATCTTTTAGGGTTTGTTTTGTTTTATTAGGGAGAAAGAAGAGAAAAATAGAAAGAAAATTTTTTTTTCTCTTGATTTGTTGAAAAGACTGATTTGGAGGAAAAGAAAAGGGGACCACTTTTCTCCCCTCTTTTGTTCTCTCCAAAAGGGGGAGAAAACACTTTTCTCCCCTTCTTTGCTACCAACCTCATTATTTTTCTTCCCACTTATTTTTCTTTCTTTCCTCTTTCCTTTTTACTCTTCTCTCTTTTTTTCTTGCCCCCTAATAAAACAGGTCCTTAATCTAATGAAATATTAAAATGCCTTGCTTTCATTTTTCTTTTGCAAAATGCAAGGTATTATATTAGAAGAATAATGTTTAGAATATACAAGTGGTGGCTAAGATTCAACTCTAGAACTCAAAAAGAAATTGATGGTGTCCCTTTCTCGGTAAACTCCTTTATTATGCAAATCTTATGCCAAACATCTAGCGATAATGTAGATTACATAGCCATGTGTAAATATAAATTGGTCTTGCATAGCTTTATTCTTGGTAGCCCATGTGTAGTATATGATAAAAGTAAAGATCAACTTCTTGAGGGTGCCTCCCAAGCTTCCCAATTGCATGAATAGCTTTATGACACCACCCTTTTTTCGAAACCACTACGACTTGTAAACTAGCAATTGAAGAAAAGATGGTCAATGCTTTCTTTATATGAGTTATCCATGTGCTATCCATGTAAATTCGGTAGTATTTAACCCTGTAAAGAGTGGAGAATTGGCTATGAAAATTCCTTAGTATTTACCTTAAAACCAAACCACCTCATGACAATGTACTACTTAGGCTCTGGCTGAATGGGCTCATTTGCTTAGTGTATCAAAAAGGTCTAGGTAACTGGTCAATGCGACTTCTAAGGAGGGTTGTATTTTGTATGCTCTTGACGGCACAAGAGATTGAGTAAAGTGAGAAGGTCCAAGTGTGTAGGGATACACCACTATCCATCTTGGATTAGTTAGTTAACCATTACAAATTTGGAAGAATTCTCAAATTTTAAGTTATCTACCAACTTTTAAGGGATGCCTTGTGGGTGTCAAGGGTCAAGAAGCCAAATGCAAGTCCCTTTGTATTACTAATGAAAGCCTAGTCCTAAACTCCAAGCCAAATAGAATGCCCCTCCCAATATTGAGGTGAAATCCTTTTTGATCCAATGGGAGATCTTAGAAGCAATGTGCCAATCAGTTCGTCTTAATTCCAATCCACTATCATTGTAGTAAAGTCGGACTAAGCTCCAAGCCACCTTATAGAGTCTCCACTTGTCATTGACCGTCTCCACTTGTCATTGGTCAATTAGATGAAGTAGGAAAATAGCAATTTTAGCCGAGAAATAGTGTGCTTCGAGAGGGGTAATTGTGGAACACCAAAAATGAGAACTTGCATGGAAACTAGAGTGCATCAATCCTATTTACTAGCATAGGAGAGGAACTTGTTCTTTCAACATGAAATTTGGCTTGGTTAGCCATAGACTCAATTAGGGGTAGTGACAAAAGTGGCTAGAGATTAAAGGAATACTGATGTATTTAATAGGAAGGGATCTAACTCAAATTCGAATAGTTATGGAGATAATATTTTGGATTTATCTTGAGCAAGTTGAGGTATACAATTGAGACTTTTTTTGTGAAGCTTAAATACCTTTGAGAAATGAGCTAGCCATCACAGAGGTTAATTAATTATGACTTGGCAAACAAAATGAAGAAGCCATTTTCGAAAGCTAGGTGCGGAACTAGTGGGTTTGAAGAATGGTGAGGGGTGATTCTAATTTCTACCATCTTCTACTTCCATTACAAAGAGGTTTGAGAGATAATGCATCACTAATATGAAAATGTAGAATGCCATAGAGAAAGCCTTGCCTAATTGAATGTCTAGTGGAAAACAAAAATCTCAAAATATCACTTAGCACATAAATTGTTTCTAGATAAAAATACCAAGGTTAAGCTAAATAGATCATAACCTACTAAGATAACCTATAGACTATGCAATAAAATAAATATGTATAATCTAACACTCCTGATCGTGGAGTATAGTCAGTTTGTTGCATAAAGTGGTGAATATGGGACAATGGAGAACTTTTGGAACACCCCAGTTTAATCATATATTAGAAGTGAGAAACAATTATATGGTATATAAGACTTAGTGGGGTTGCCATTGTTAACTTGGGCTTAAGTATTTTAATAAATTAGACCATATTGTTATATTAAGTTCACCAAGTTGATGAATAGTTTGCTTACTATGCGAGTTGTAATAAATAGTAGCAGAGGAAAACTTAGTCCTAAGCATGGTGAGATTCCAATAGAAAAGGGCTATTGATGGTGGTGGAGCCGCCATTGGGCTGACCTCACATGTTGCCGACTAAGAGATGATTCCTGGGCATATGTTAAGGTTGGGGCTTGACGACATCAAGTCTTAAGTGAGAGATATTATAACACCCCGGTTCAATCCCACATTAGAAGGGCGAGAAAAAAGTATATAGTATATAAGATTTAGTGGGTTTGCTATTGTTAATTTGGGCTTAAATATTTTAATAAATTGGGTTATGTTATTATATTAGGCTCACCAAGTTGATGAATAGTTTGCTTACTAAGTGAGTTATAATAGCTTTTAGTGAAATTTTTTATAATTTAATCTTTAGAGTATCTTCTGATTAAGTACTACATCTCTTATAAAATGATAGTCAACTTCAATTTGCTTAGTCCTCTTTGTTCTAGCAATAAATACAACTGATTGATTGTCATAATTAAAACTATAGAAGTAGGACATGCTAGATCAAGATCTATGAAAAGGTTTTTAATTGATAGCATTTCACAAGAGGTTTGGGCCATCGCTTTGTACTCAGTTTCATAACTGGCCTTGACAACTATAGACTGTTTCATACTCTTCCAAGTAACAAGATTACCACCAATATAGGTGCAAAATCCTGTAATAAACTTATGATCATCTACATTACCTGCATAAACTACATCTATATAGGTCTGAACCCATATATATGACTATGTTTTCGATAATGTAGTCCTTTGCCCCAAGCCTTTGAAATATATTCTAAGATTCACAAGGCTACCTCCCAGTGACATTTGCATGGCTCCTATATAGACTTACTATTCCTACTGCATACGACATATCAAGTTTAGTAACAATAAGATAAATCAGCTTGTCAACCAATCTTTGATATCTAGCTAAGCCAACCAACTCTAAATCACTAGGAAACTGAATTTTACTCTTGAAACAATATTAGTTTCACCAAGTTTAGCTGCCTACAATCAATCAATCATGTTTCTTCAAGAAGATCCTAAGGCATATTTTCTTTAAGATAGAGATATATCATTGTCCTTGTATCCTGCCTCAATACTACTAAAATATTTTAGTTTTCCAGGATCTTTAAGACTAAAATTGGAGATACCTTATTACTCCCTATCATAATGCCTGAATTTTCTAAAAAAGATAAGAGCAAGTTTGCTTTGCTACATTTGAATCTAGCACCCATAGCCACCTGAAAATTTGTGAAACCAAGCATGAGGGCTTTGTGTTAGGCCATATATAGCTTTGTTATGTTTGCACACATGCTATCTCGGAGCAACATAACTAAGAGGTTGCTTCATATAAACAATTTCATAGAGATTATCAAATATAAAAGCATTTTTATCATTCATTTGATTAAGCTCCCTATCTAGGTTAACAACAAGGGACAATATAATCTGAAGAAAATATAAGTGAGCCATAGGAGAAAAGGTATCAAAATAGTCAATATCATAAGTTTGAAATATTTGGCGACTAGACAAGGCCATCATGTATACTTGATAATGTATAACCACTTAGCAACAGGAAGAATGGCATGCGGGCAAGGACATAGCATCTAAATGTCCAGGCAAATAGTGCCTCCATCTCTTCATACACAGCCATCTTCCATATAGGATCTAGTAATGTCTTATGGTAACTTTTAAGAGTAAAGGAAGATGAAAGTGAAGTGACAAAGGCACATAAGAGTTATTAAAAGGATGACAGTAAATAAAGTTTGATGAAGAATAATTTTTACTAGATGGAGTAACCAAGGAGGCTAGGTTGGTGGATGATGGACCTACAGAAGCAAAAGGATGACTAGGGCATTAGATGAGTGGTGGAGTCAATGACGCTTGTACGATGCTTGTACACCTATAAAATAGGGGAACGTGCACTGTGTAGAGGTAAAGAAACTATTGGATACCCAAGTACTCTATTTGGGGGACAGAAGCCTAGTGGAGTAGTGTCACAACTAAAGGGATCTAATAGAATAGGTAGCAAAATAGATTAAGGATCAAACATAGAGGGATTTGAGTCTATAAAATATGGGTCAGACTTAAAAAAAATGATATCCCACGAGATAAACATGTGTCTAGTCCATAGATCAAAATAACAAAATCCTTTTTGTGTTCTCAAGTATCCTAGAAAGACGCACTGTGTTGCTCAAGGGCTAAGTTTGTTAACTCTAGGACTCAAAACATGACATTAACATAGACAACCAAATAGTAACAATACTATAGACAACCAAAGACATGTAGAGTGAGCGGAAAAGGAGGAAGTGATAAAAATAGTACCAACAATGGTGTAGAGTTGCATAGAATTGACGAAAGAGCAATTAATTAGATGATAAACAATGGGCGAGGAACATCCATGTGAAAAAGCAATGCCTATGCAACATCCAACAAGTGGCGATTTTTGCATTTCACCAACATCATTTTACTAAGATATGTCAGCAACATCCAACAAGTGGCGATTTTTGCATGTCACCAACATCATTTTACTAAGATATGTTAGGACATGTATGTAAGATATCCTAAGAATAACAAAAGAGACGGAAAGCAAGAATAGGACATGTATGTAAGATATCCTAAGAATAACAAAAGAGACGGAAAGCAAGAATAACAAAAGAGACGGAAAGCAGATCGAGTGTATTCGAAAGCATTATCAAAACAAATGATTTTAAAGAACTACCATACTGATTCTTAATTTCTTCATAAGATATTTGAAATACAAAAAGAACATTAGATCAACGCTTAAGCAAATAAACCCTAACACATACAGGAATAATAATCTATAAATGTAATGAAACAGTGAAAACTCTTGAGTAGATACAAGACTAAAACCCTAAATATCAGAATGAACTAAATAAAATAGAATAGAACTATGTAGACTTATACTGGATGAAAGACAATGCTATAATGTTTCTGTAGCTAACAAGCATCACATTGAATAGATGGTGGTGCCTTGAGAGACAAAAATTACTGAAGATGCTTGGGGGAGGGATGGCCCAAATGACAGTCCCATTGATATAGAGTAGTATAGATGGTTGATGAGATAGTACTTAGCTCATCAGCAAGACGAAAAAACTCCACCAGCCTTATGACACCCACCAATCATCTTCATCTTGAGGTCTTAAAAAAGACAAGAAGATGGGGAAATTATCATAGCGCAAGACAATGTCCAAGTGTAAATATAGAGAATAATTTAACAGAAACTTAGGAACATAAAAAACATTTAATAAAGTAAGACTGAGGTTAATATGAATAGTACCAATGTCAAAGATGAGAGCAAAGGTTCCATATGGTGATGATATTCATGTCTATCAAGTATAGTAAATAGGGATGACAGCGGGTCAGGGTAGGGTCGGGTAGTGCTAAACCCGACCCCAACCCCAAACTCGTCGGGTTTTCAAAAATCTGCTCCACACCCGACCCTGACAAGGGTTTAGGTCACCGCGGGGAAACTCGACTCGGGGTGAGCTTCGGCAAGGAGAGTGGTGTGAGTGAAGGGAGGACGAAGACAAGAAGAAAGGAGAAGGGAGGGAGAAGGGGCAACAATGGGAGGAAGAGGGGAGGGAAAAGAAAGAGGGAGGCGGTGCTAGGAGGAAGAGCAGGGAGAAAAAAAAAAGGTGATGGAGGAAGAGGATGGAGTAGTGGGAGGGAGAAGAAAAAGGAGAGGGAGGGAGGGAGATGTGGCGTGGGTGGAAGAGAGGAGGGTGCAGTGGGAGGGAGAAGAAAGAAAAGAGAGAGAAGAAGAGGGAGCTGTGGCAGTGGGAGGAAGAGAGAAGAAAGAGGAGAGGGAGAAAAATAAGGAGCGGCAATGCAAGGAAGGAGAGGGAAGAGGAGAGTGAGAAAGAAAGGCTAGCGTTAATTAGTGTAGTAAACAAGCAAGGTGGGTTCGGGGTTGGGTACAGGGCAGGTAGTATAAATCTCATATCTGATCTCAACCCAATTTATAGAACCCGAGTTTTACTCGAACCCGACAGCCGGTCAACTCGAGTTTCCCTGGTCGAATTGAGGTGGGACGGGGTGGGGCAGGGATGAGTTATTATGCTATCTCGAATAGTAAACAAATAAACATTACTGGTTATGTGAGATGAGTCACCAGAATCAATAATCCAAGGTGCCTGAAGCGAAGCGAGAGTGGCAATACTAGGTCCAAGTACAAAAGATATAAGTAATGAGGATATTGGAGGTGGTCTTTGGACAACAGAATGTAGGGAGGGCCACACTAGTGAGAGTGTAAGTAATAACATTAGTAGTAGTAATAGATGAAATAGTAGTAGGGCGAAGGGTAGACAACATCAGAAGTGACTGGAGCATCTGAATCTTCTGCAGCTAATATATATGATAGCAAGGTTTGAAAAATCAGTATGAAACAATAATTTGGTCAAACTAACATCATAGTGCTACAGTAAAACTAAACTCATCTTGGATGGGTTTGTACCAAAAATTTTGGCAGATCAAAATTTCAAACCTTGTATGGTAGTTTACCAAATGTCTATCTGCATCTACAAAAGAATGATTAGACCTTCCATAATAAATACAGGCAGCCGGTTACATCCACGACCACGACTATGGTCTCGGCCCTGACCCTAACCCTAGGCTCAGATGACCTCAATGACCATTAGACTATATAACAAGTCTATACTCCTAGAAGGAACAAATGAGGTGGAACTAACATAAGGAATTCAAACACACTCAAGAATAGGCATCCTCACGAGTGCTCAAGCAGATGAATGAGTGCTCTAATGGAATGAGAGAAACTTGGCCACCATGAGTTTTGTTCATTATTGTAGAATATAGTATGTAGATTTGTGGTAAGTTTATCCGACATGTTCTTTAATATAGTATAATAGTTGAACATAGGAATGCTTTATATTCAAAGCTGTAGATGTCTTCATAGAGTTCAAACACTTGAGAGATATTATTATGAGAGCCATCAGCCATAAGTGGTGACAAAAGCATCCCATATAGCCTTAGTTGGGTTATGAAACATGACAGCTAAAATAATTCGAGGCTCCATAATGTTGAGGAGATAGATAATACCAAGTCTCATATCTGCACTAAAGTTTTTAAAATTGGTTCGAATTGGTTGGTTTTTTTAGTTGGGATCGGTCTGACAAAGCACTGGACCGAAGCAGCGTCGAAGCACTGAAATCAACTGGAGAAGGAGAAGGAGAAGGAGAGGAAGGAAGTAATGCCCGCCATTGCACACTTGCCAACGGCGGATGCGAGGTGAGCGGGCGACGACAGACGTAGCGGGGCAGGTGGATGCGGTGCAAGCAAGCAACAACAGACACTGGGTCAATTGGCGGTGGCAGAGTGAACGCGAGGAACCTTTCTCTTCTTTCTCGTCCTCTTTTTCTTCTTCCTTTCCTCTTTCTTCCTCCCACTGCTCCACCCTGTTGCTTTGTCTGGTTCCATCGGAATCTAGTCCAAGTCCATTGGTATGTACTAGTTCAGCCAGCGACCGATACAATCGGTCAAACTGGCACTTGAGACCTTGATCTATATGTAGGATCTATGGATGCGGGTGGTGCACGAGCCAGGTGTTCATCCTTCCTAAGAGAAATAAGAAAGAATCTCATAGAACAAGCCTATAGTAAGTAATTGGTACTATTTAGTTTAATAGTGATACTTAGGGCAGAGGTGGGCTTTGACTCAACTTGTTGGAAATCCATGGAGATACTAAAAGGTACAGCGGCATGTCCTCTGCCTCTGCTGCTGCTGAAAATTCCTGGGCTGAAGGGTCTGCCAACACTGCCAGGTTTTTTGTGTGGCTGCTGCGATGGCTGTCCTCTGTTCAAATTTCCACACCGAGGATGACAAAGCTCTTGGGGAATTCCTTGGAGCTGAGCTGCTCCGGTTGAAGATATTGCAGACTATGACGACACAGAGGATGCTGTAAACTTACCTCCTACAACTGCTGAGGCTTCAAAGGAGGCTGCAAGGTGAGACAACTTAGATCTCTTCGGTGATGAGATAGAGGAAGAGGCTAGGGTTCTGATACCAAGTTGAAAACAAAAATCCCAAAAATTCACTTGCACATCAATTGTTTAAGATACAAATACTAAAACAAAACAGATAATAACCCATTAAGATAACCAATAGACTATCCAATAATCTTACAGTAATTTGATAAGATGGAGAAGGTTGGGTTCTGAGGCAAGCTGAAATCTTACTCCTCTTCACTGCGGAGGAAAAGAGTAAGATTTCACAAAGGAGGAAAAGAGTAAGATTTCACTAACTGTATCAAGAAGTTCCATCCTGACTTTTTTACTTTTGTCCATTGTACTTCTTATTCTAGTGAAAAAAATAATTTCCTTAATGATCACTATAAAATGATAAAATCCCTCAAAAGTGGACACTCAGATTTAGTTCTTCCTAGCGCTACTAACAACTGCATCCATAGATGCAAAAATGTTAAGAAATAGTTTTATGTGCATTTTTAGAAGTACAACTGCATCCAGTTCTCTTGCTGCAGACCTAGGCAACTACATGCTCTTATAAGTTTCAATCCTGGCTTCTATTTTTATTGCTCTGAACTTTGGTCAACTAGTTTCACTATAAATCTTAATTCTGGCTGCTAATTTTTGCTACCTAACATACTAATTATTTACGAGACCATCACCATGGCTTTTATTCTAATTCTGCTACGATTTTGTATATTTAGCTGCAAGATCATCCTAACTCTCCATCTGAGGAATCAGAGGTCAAATTTCAGCTTTCCAAAGACACATTAGAAGCTGCTTTGAGGACAATGACCTACGTCAGTGCTCAGATTCCAAATTCTGTAAGATTTTGTTTACTCGTTATTTTAGTTGCATATATCTAGTTTGATTGTAAATGATAAATAATATCTTGTCAAGTCCTATGTTTCTGCTTTTTGCCTTTGCATGAAAACTTCTGAAATATTTTGGATGTCACACTCATTTTAGAACATATCAGATTGTTTAACTAATTCTGCATGACACACTTGATCCAACATGGTTACACGACCTATTTAATTTGGATTCATCTCTGATCTTATCACAAAAATTTCAACTGCCACCTTACTGCCAAAAGTTTGTAATTGGTTGAAAACAATCAAATGAGGTTACAGTAGGTTGATTTTAGTAGATTCTAAGTTGCTAACAAATTTTACCATCCTAAGGAGTAAAAAAGAAGGGTGAAGAAGGCTGATCTCTATATATGATAAACATAAAAAAACAGAAGAGGTAAAAGAAAAGGAAGAGGAATCGTATAAACCCTATGATTAACAGTGAGTTTGATGTTTGCTTATTTGTCACACTTGTCATAATTCTTATTGGACAAGGCTGGAAACAATGAGTGTAAGTGGCCAAACTCATTATCATTGATGCAAGTAGGATCAATATTTTGGATAGAATCCACCAAAATTGAGGAATTAACCGAATTGCAAATGTTGAAATGTTTTTAAAGCATTACCATGGAAGCTTGAAAACTTGACTGTAAAAAATGGATCTCATGGCATCTCCCTCTTGTGTGGAAGTATCTCTATTCTTTAGCAGCTTCAACTATCAAGACTAATCTCTCTCCTTTCTTTTTGTCTTTTTTTCTAGCTTTCATGATGGTTGACACTTACCATGCGATTGTTCTGGAAGGGAATGCAGTGATGCAGCAAATAGCAAATGCAGAAACAACAACATCCTCTGCTCTACTTTATTGTTACATCATAGTAACTGGTTGCTCTCTTATCTTTTCTTTCATGTAAATTTTCATTTTCTTGTCCATACCCTCTCTAATCTTGTTTTACTTCTAAGTCCATCAAATCTGTCAAACTATCCAAAAAAAAAAAAAAAAAAATGAAAATCTCTGATTGTGCTAGATTTTTTGTAGTGAGTTTAGTTTGAGTTTACTAACTTCATGGTTAAAAAGATTTGATAATTAATAATCCGTATCTGACAGATTTGGACTGATTTGATTATTTTTGACTCGTCATTAAGACACATCATCTCAGAGAAGAGAGATATCTTGGCATCTGAAATAATCCAAATGCCACCTAAATTCTCAGATCCTTCTGGAGAACATAAAATCTATTTGCTATCTTTTAGCCTCTTCTGTAATAGCTTTTTTCCTGAGTTAGTTATCGCATGGAAAGGCAATTTCACACTGGACTGTAAGTTCTAAAATCAGATTTGGTAAGAGCAGGATCGTATAACAAAGTATTGCATTCTATCCATGCTGTTCTTTCCCCATCTATTCAGCCTTGCAAGTAAAACTTCTTTCTAACTGTTTTTTTTTTCATTTGGTATGATTTGGTCCCTTAACTATTTTTTAACAATATTTCTCAAGCTTTCATAATAAAACGACCATAGTATAAAAAAATTGGTGCGTGCTGGCGGTATAGTCATGGAATCAATTATTTATATATATATATTCGGTAGCAATATGTACCCAACCTACCTGACCATGGACTGGTATACTATACGTATCATTATCTTGAACTTTGAACCGGACATCTTGCAATTACATGACCATGGACCCTGGACATCTTCTAGTTACATACATTATTCCAGTAAGTGCACTAATTTAGCTAATATAAATGTTTTTTCATTCATGTTAGCATTAAAAAAGTTAACTTTTTATCTTCTTCCTCTTTTCTCTCTTCTCTTTACATTGTTTGATCTCCTCCAGCTACCTAAATTAGTTCTTTCAAAATTGGTCCATAATTTTTAGTAGAAGAGGGGCTGGTGGATGTGTGGGGAAGTGGGTAAAGTTGGTGAGAAGTGAGAAGCAAGGGGAAATTTTTTCTTCTTTTCTAGTGATTATGTTGGTAGACATATCAATATAAAGATATCTCAACATTCTAAGTTGACTAAAATGTGGTAGGAGGATTCCCCCATAAGATGATTATCTTATGAAAGTTTGAGAAACTATTTGCAGTAAAAATCGTCCAGGCACTAAATGATAATAAAGGAGGATACATTGGTTTAAAGCCTCAGTACTAGTATTAATCTTTGGTAGGACCAATACCATATTGGTAGTTAACTATGTTGATGCACAATACGATCAAGACAGTGTGTAGCTATTGAAAGCAACCCCATACTTATTCCTTGGTTTTCACCTACATCAAGGTGGAATGATATCCATCATTAAAGCTTTTCTATAGAAAAAATTTGCTTAGTTCAATATCATAGTTCCACAAAGTCCATATTTGAAATGAATCCAAAGATATATAGTATTTATATTGTTAGAAATAATAATATTAGAAATAGCCAGATTAGAATGAGTCAGATTAGATATAATCACGTATATAGGAAATAATAATTACTATTTTATATTCAAATCATGTATATAGGAAATAATAATTACTATTTTATATTCAAGACCTTTGCATGTAGAGATTGCATCAACTTCATAATTTGATGAAATCTATTCTCAATATAATATTATGATTCCTATTCATCTTCTCTTTTTTCTTCTAACAAATATGTTAAATCTTATGTGTAAAGCAAGCTGTTGGGGTTGAATACTTGTATTAGAATAGTGAAATTAATAGACTTTAGAATTGGCATATCTATCAACATTATACATAGATAGACATGTCATTGTTGGGAACTCAGGATATGTATGGGTAACTCCCACTATGACTTCGTATGCAAACATTGAATAATACCAAAGGAGAACACAAAATCTTTGGTGAAATCAAATTTAGAAGAAATGTGATGAATTGGGTGCACATAATATGGTACAAAATGTATTTGCTTTATTATTTATTTTTTATCATTTTACTACTTTGTTAGGGCAGACTATATGCATTGGACAACTGAACTTGTGATTTAAGGCTACGAGCGTGTGTTAAAATCACTTGTGAGAAGAACTAGTGAGTTATTCCATGAGAATGATTCTTATTTCAGTGGAGACTAGAATAAATCACCATAAAACCTTAAGCTAGGTTAGCAAGTCACGAGAATGCAAGTTGATTTAACATTGAGTTGGGCTACCAAAAGAGGACAACTTGGATTTTAAGCAATTAATAAAAAAAAATTCTTATAGTGTTCTTTCAAGAGTCAGTACAGGGAAACCTTGTCTTGGATTTTATCTATTGCATTTTCTCTGAATTTCTACTTGTTTATAATTTCTCTAATTACTAAATTTGATTCTCTTAGCTAGTATAATTATAATTTGTTAGTACTTAACATATAAATCCTTATGGGATTGATATCTTTGATTACTTTGATGTTACTGTGCAAGCACATCATGTAGCCAAAGGGCAACAACCTTGTTCCACTTCCATGGGACATTGTCTCTTTAGTAACAGGCTGCTGCAATTCTCTTACGTTGTGTTTCGGAGAAGGGAAAGAAATAAGAAGGGAAAAGAAACAACAATAGAAAGGAAATAGAGAGGAAAGGAAACAATTACTTTCTCTTTTAAGCCTTCTGTTTCGATGGAAGGAAAGAAATGATTTGACCAATCAACTAAGTCAAAATCAACTCAAATTAACCTAAATTAATCAAAATCTCAGCCCCTTTGCTACCACCTCAGCCGTGCCCCTCCTGGCAATCGCCGCCAGGAGGGTTTGTGTCTGGAGCATGTGCTTCTCCGAGAGCTGCGCTGCGAGCTGGAGCTCCATGTTGAGCTAGAGGCCGAAGGCTTGCATGAAGAACTCGCAGGCGTATCGGAGGGGGAAGGGGATGCAGCGCGGGGAGGTGTGATGGCAGATGACGAGCCCCCAGAGCTTTGTCGAGCCGGAAAGGGAGGATGCGCCACCCGTGCCCACTTCATCCTGCCCGTTGATGATGACGGCCAAGACGAGGGAGGTGACAGAACCCATGTTGGTCATGTACTGAGCGTGGCAACCATGTGGGGGCGCGAAGAGTGGAGCTGACGAGGCAGAGCGGCTGCGAAAGTCGCGCATCCTGAATCACACGCACGGGCGCAACACGGCAATCGACAATCATCCGCACTCGGTTCTGCTTGAAGAGGAAGCGGGACGCCTACGGGATATCGGTGGCTGGATAAGGTAGGGCTCGAGGTCGGAGCACTTAGACTCGGGCTAGGGACGAGGGCAAGGCGAGCTAGGGCTGATGACGCTGCCGAAGAAGACACCGCCTTCTCCGATTCTTCTGCTGGAGGGGGCGAGGTCGGAGGGAGAGGGAGGGCGGCGTGGGGCGAGGTCGGAGGGAGAGGGAGGGCTGCGTGGTCAGCGAGAGGGGAGGCGGCGAGATCGGCGAGAGGGGAGGGGGCGTGGACGCGGCGAGCGAGAGGGGAGGATGGAACGGAAATGGTTTCCCTCCGATTTGGAGGGAACGTTTTTGGAGAGAAAGGAAAGGAAATTGTTTCTTTCCTTTGTGTATTTCTCTCCTCTGAAACCAAAGAAATGGAAGGAAATGAACCTATTTCTTTTCTTTCCCTCCTTATTTCCCTCCTCCGAAACAGACTGTTAGTGTTATGTAGCTACTCCCTTATGGCTACTATGTTGTCTTCTTCATTATGAGGGAGACCTAGAGCTAGGGTTTGCCATATGAAGCTAGGATTTAGAGGGCTAAAATGACTAGATAATTTTTATTTTGTCAGTTGTTCTTAGATATGATAATTTTACTTTTGCGATTAATTGATCTTTAAATTTTTAGTCTTAAAATATTAGCATGTCATAGAGTTTGTAATATAGACCGAGAGGTGATTTACAAACTCGAAACCCTTAAATTGTTGTTTTAGGAACTTAGGGCCTGTTTGGCCCCACTATTAATAACTTTATAGCTGTGCTAAACTGTGCTGCACTGTTAAAATATATAAGATGTTTGGTTAATAACTTTTTAACTGCTGTCAAAATTTAAAATAATAAATAAATATATTATTTTAAATTATTTAAAATAATATAATATTTTATTTTCCTTTAATGTGAAAATTTTAAATTATTTAAAATAATAATACTTAAAATTTTAAATAAAATTATATAAAAATACTTTTTTAGAGAAGCAGAAGCTATAAAAGCATCAAATTGTAGCTTTCATAACTTCTGCTTTTTACTGCTTTTTTCTGCTTCTACTTTTCATTACCAAACAGTTTTTCTAACTGCTTTCTGTTTAAAAGCTGATTAAAATCAGCTTCAAAGCGGGGCCAAACAGGCCCTTAGGCTATGAGAATAGATATATTCTTAAAACTTAATTTTTGAAGCATATTTACATGTTAATATTTTAACCTAGGAATTTTATTGACTTAGACATGATAATATAGACCGAGATGTGATTTTGATTGTTGAAAACCCTTAAGTAAAACTTGTAAAACTAAGATATGAGAGTATTTAATTTTACTTGAGATTTTGACTTTAAAAATTAAATTTATGAGAGTAGATTTAATGATTTAGTCTGATTTACTTTTATTAAACATTGAGTAGTAAGTCATGAGAGTGAAGACTAGTTCAGTGAAAATTGTTTGTCCGAGTGGAGACAATTTCTTTTTAAATAAATTTTATCATTATCATAATAAGAATAATTGACAAGCACTTATTTATGTCTAGTCATAGAAATTAAGAAGGATGAAACCTTAGTCCCAGCTTTCTCTCTTTGATAATCCATAACAATTTTTTATCGTTAGCTCTTATCCTATTCCATCGCATATTGTCTGCTTAACTAGTGAAAACTTAATTATTTGGTACTTAACACATAGGTCTCTGTGGGTTTGATGTCTTTTATTACTTCAACGTATCCGTGCACTTGCGGACACATCACACACCATCTCTATTCCTTCCATTATAATAGGACTAGTGAAGATCAGGATAGTCAATCTTTCAATTCTCAAGTATCACAACATTTCTTTATGTTATCGTATTTTATTTCTAGCAATTTCATGCTTAGTTGTTGATTTATAGTTTTGCATGCTTAGTTATAGTTTTAATGTTAGTTTGCACATTTAGTCATAAAGTTATTTTATATTGCATGATTAGTTTAGTTTAGTTGCATGTTAATTTTAGATTTTATTGTAAAAATTATAAAAATTACTTTTGAAAAATATATCATATTGTATGTTAGTTTACATCTATCTTTATTTGCTTGACACATGCTCCTACCTTACATCGGAGCAAACTCAACTATAACCTCCTCCCATGGGTATAAATAGGGGAGAAGTTTGTAGCTTAGAAAAAAATTTAAGAATGATTGAAAAAGATTATGGATAAGCTCATAATTATTGTGGATAAGTTAAATTTATATAATCTACTTATTTTAAACTATCTAATGGTACCTTTATTATCATGGATAAGTTATCCATGAGTGTATCATACTTATTCATAAAAATATTTTTATTAATTTTTTATCATAAATAAGCCTATCTATGATAATAAAAATACTATTAGATAACTTATGGTAAGTAGATTATATGAATATAGCTTATCACGATTTTTTTAACCCTTTTTCTAATTGTTTTTCGCTTAGTAACGACGCTTCACAGCTCCATTCTACGGAAAAATGGCTTAAGCTAGGCACCCAGGTTAGAATTTTTAGGCTTGATACGTTGATCTGCCGTTCATGAATCTTAAAGCCACGTGGTAGTGATGTGAATCTCGATGCTCTCTACCACCGTTTCTTGCCCTTTACCCAACTTAGCTTAACCCTGGTTACTGATTAGGTTTTAATCTCTTTTGAAACTAAAATCTTGACCACATGCCATTTGCTTTCGTACGCAAAGCCCGCTTCGTGCCCTAGCTAACATGATCAGTGATATTGTCTCTGGCGAATGCTCCTTGTTGGGAATCCCTGGACCGTATAAAAATTTATAATGTAGTGGAAAGACGGTCCGAAATAGAATTCCCACCAAAACGCCAGGATCTACATATGAGAAGAATACCATAGGATGTAATTGAGTTATACCTCACTTGCTCACGTAATTCTTTGAGTGTTGCCAGTGATGAAGACGATCAAGTGCTCGTCCTTTGCAGTCACGCACACACGGATGGTCACGAGACTCTTTCGCTCCATGCACGTGCTAGCTTAAGGAAACAAGATCCATGCCTCTAGGAGATAGCCACCAAAGTTGCGCCAACTTTAGAGAAGATTTGCCAAGGGTGTTGTCCACTTCTAGTTCCCCCTATTTGATGAGGATTGCGCCAACTAGTATGCTGTGCTCTTCTTCCAGATGCACCACCAAAGCATCAAGGAATAAAGGACAGACCATCAAGGTTCTCTTTGCGCCAAGAGGAAGTTGCTGCCCACCTTTGGTGAAGGTGGCGACAACTTGGATGAAGGCGCCAAGGAGGAGAAGGGGCAACGGCCAAGAGGAGAGGAGGAAGAAATCGAGGTGGCTAGGGCTTGGAGCAGGTGACAATACGACACAGCATGCACCCCCTAGGCCCTATATTTATAGATTTAATGTGTGGGTCCAATAACTTAAGTCGTAATATTTTTATTCAAAAATATTCGTGAGTTAAGTTGTGGCCCCCACCACTTATGAATTAATTAATGATTAATTCAAATATATATCTGAATATAATATTCAGACATATCTCAAGCTGGTGTGCACATGTGATCAAACCACCACACAAATCTCAATGCGAACTTGAGTTTTGACTCATCGACAAAGACTTAGTCAACCAGAGTCAAAACTGGTCACCCAAGGTCAACTGGGGTCAACTCGATCACCGAAATTTATAAGCCTTATCTCAACTCACATCAATCAACCGCGAACCATAAAGCTCCCAAATAGATCCAAATCATCGATAGATTCGATCTGAGGCTATCCGATCAATACGGAGTCTCTGACGTCTAGGTGTGCGACCTTGTATATTCTTCAGACATTGGCAGTGATGACTAAATCATCACAAGCAATGAGTGACACATAGTAGTACATCATTGCTACCCAAGTCATCAGAATAAATATTACCATCGACAACCTCTAAAACTGCGATAAAAGATAATTACAGAATTATCCTTTTGCCAGACTAATGTCCAGATTGGGCAAGCGTGTCACGCTTGTTGATCCTAGTATTATGGCATAACTAAATCAAGTTATCACCAAGGTATGACCATACACTTTTAGTCATCCACATAGAGCGCCATGGACATTAAGCTTCCTTACAAGGGGTAAATTCTCTCTTGGCACATTGAATCTCTCATATGGCTCATGACGCACCCAATGATAACCGTTATAACTCCCTTTTAGGGCGAAATGTTAGGTTGTATCAAAGTGCCTCATTCACTATATAGAGATGACAATGCCCTCAAGTCTAGGACAACCATAACTCTATCATTGTGATCTTCATCTTGTGACACCAAGATGAATCCTCATGGCGGGTCAGTCCACTATATTTCCCTTGATATACCTATATTCCTGCGTTAGCAACCTATGCTTAACCAGCGCATATACTAGTCTCAAGTGAATCATACCTATCTCATATCCACTATGATTCTTGACCGGAGATAAAACTGAGACTAGATAAAATATCTATCTCTTAGGGACATCGTACATGCAAACGTCCATGTGCGCAGATGTACTTATTTACATAACAACGAACATGCTAGGATATCTCATCTATCAAACAGATGTGATACTCATATCCCATTGGACCATCCTAAAGGTCTCAAGGTATAAACACTGACCATCTCCTACTTGCGCTAGGACCATGACCTCAGCGCCATCTCCTAGGCTCAACCTGTCATGCTCCTACTACACCAGAGCACCAGTCAATGGGCCCACTATGTCAATGTCAAAATCTGCTATGTCTTTATTACCTCTGTCCCCTAGATAAGGTATTAGCATTTGAGTATGTTATTTTTAATCTCATGAAGTCCAGTAAAAGACTCTCACTTGTTCAGCCCTTGAATGCAAGAAGCGCCCCTAAGAGCCTTCTCATTCATGACTAAGAGAGAAAATATCCTTACCAAGGTTTAGTGTGCTAACCATCTTGATCAGCCCATGAACCCATAGGTACGCCACTAGGCAGCCCTAGTAAGCATCATGGTTCGGCTAGTCAAGTTGATCAGCCCCTTAGGATGCTCAACTTTCACCATCAGCCTATGAACCCATTTTTGGACTACTAGGTGACCCTAGAAGTCAACATGGTTCGGCTATTGATGTAGGTCAGCCCTTAGGTTGAGCCATCTTCATCATCAGCCCTTGAACCCTTGATGCACAACTAGGAAACCTTAGAAGGCCTAATGGTTCGGCTAAGGACAAAGATTAGCCTCCTAACTTGGTTAGGTTGCACTATCACCTTATCCAACCATCATCCCTTAAGTAAACTATCTAGGTAACCCTAGGAGCCACTCAAGGTTAGGTAAAAAAAAAGGGGATGCGCCACCTTTAGGGTGAGGTACACCAACCTTAACCCTAGTCGCCAACCCCTTTTAGATGCGCCTCTAGGTAACCCTAGAAGCCACCCTAGGGTTCGGCTAGGTATAGGTTTGCACCACCGTGAGAGACGCGCAAGGGAGAAGAAACGCCGCGATGTCTTCATGGTCTTCAATTTTAATTTTACAATGCAAAATTGAAATTTGAAATTGAAAGTCGGCACGCAGGCCTCACAATAATACATTACAGGCATGACAATTAAGGGCTTGACTTTGATCACAATCATAAATGCACAAACAAATTACTCATGCAATTCTACATGCAATGAAAAATCAACAAGTAATCGCTTTTAATTTTTCACAAAACCCTTTCGATTAATTTCTAGCGACTCTTTATCATCCATCTAATTTTTCTTTTGCCTTATATAGGAGTCTACAAGGGGTAGCCGCCCCTTGCAATCCTTAAGGAAAAATAAAAGTTAGATAACGATTAAGATGCGTAAATTAAAAGAACTTAATTTTCAACAGAAAATTCATGACATAAAATTTTTGAAAATAATTTTTTTTATGACATGAGGCTGTGCATGTAGAGAAGTACACCTACAGGTCTCGTAAGTTCCCTCTGATACCACTGTTGGGAATCCCTGGATCCTATAAAAATTTATAAAGCAGCGGAACGATGGTCTAAAACAGAATTCCCACCAAAACGCGAGGATTTACTTAAGAGAAGAATACCGTAGGATTTGAAGAGTTATACATCAATTGCTCGCACAATTCTTTGAGTATTGCCGGTGATGAAGACGATCAAGTGCTCATCCTCTGTAGTCATGCATACACGGGCGGTCTCGAGATTCCTCTGCTCTACGCACATGCTAGCTTTAGGAGAGGAGATCCATGCCTCTAGGAGATAGCCACCAAACTTGCGCCAACTTAAAAGAAGATGCGCCAAGGGTGCTATCCACTTCTAGTTGCGCCTATCTGATGAGGATTGCACCAACTAGTATGTTGTTCTCTTCTTCCAAATGCACCACCATAGCATCAAGAAAGAAAGGACATACCCTCAAGGTTCTCCTTGCACCAAGAGGAAGTTGCTGCCCACCTTTGGTGAAGATGGCGACAACTTAGATGAAGGCGCCAAGGAGGAGAAGGGACAGCGGCCAAGAGGAGAGGAGGAAGAAACCTAGGTGGCTAGGGCTTGGAGCAGGCGACAATGTCAAGCCCCTATATTTATAGTGCGTGGGCCCAATAACTTAAGTCGTAATATTTTTATTCAAAAATATTCATGAGTTAAGTTGTGGCCCCCACCACTTATGAATTTATTAATGATTAATTCAAATATATATATGAATATAATATTCATATATATCTCAAGCTGGTGTGCGCATGTGATCAAACCACCACACAAATTTCAGCGCAAACTCGAGTTTTGACTCATCGACAAAGACTTAGTCAACCAGAGTCAAACTGGTCACCCGAGGTCAACCGGGGTCAACTCAATCACCGACATCTATAAGCATCATCTCAACTCACATCAATCAACCGCGAAGCATAAAACTCCTAAATAGATCCAAATTATTGATAGATTCGATCTGAGGCTATCCGATCAATACGGAGTCTCTGACGTCTAGGTGTGCGACCCTGTATGTTCTTCAGACATTGATAGTGATGACTAAATCACCACAAGCAATGAGTGACACTTAGCAGTACATAATTGCTACCCAAGTCATCAGAATAAATGTTACCATCGACAACCTCTAAAACTGTGACAAAGAATAATTATAGAATTATCCTTTCGCCAGACTGATGTCCAGATTCGGCAAGCGTGTCACGCTTGTTGATCCCAATATTATGGCATGACTAAATCAAGTTATCACCTGGGTAAGACCATATACTTTTAGTCATCCACATAGAACGTCATGGACATTAAGCTTCCCCGCAAGGAATGGGCAAATCCTCTCTTGGCACATTGAATCTCTTATATGGCTCATGACGCACCCAATGATAACCGTTATAACTCCCTTTTACGGCGAAATGTTAGGTTGTATCAAAGTGCCTCATTCACTATATAGAGATGCCAATGCCCTCAAGTCTAGGACAACCGTAACTCTGTCATTGTGATCTTCATCTTGTGACACCAAGGTGAATCCTCACGGTGGGTTAGTCCAGTATATCTCCCTTGATATACCTATATGCCTGCGTTAGCAACCTGTGCTCAACCAGCGCATATACTAGTCTCAAGTGAATCATATCTGACCTATATCCACTATGATTCTTGACTGGGGACAAAACTGAGACCAGATAAAATATCTATCTTTTAGGGACATCGTATTTGCAAACGTCTATGTGCGTAGATGTACTTATTTGAATAACAACGACCATATACCAAGATATCTCATTTATCAAACAGATGTGATACTCATATCCCATTGGACTATCCCAAAGGTCATAGGGCATAAACACTAACAGATATATCTTCTCCCCTTTGGTGGCTACTTTTGATAGGTTTTTATGATGGTTTTTGTTATACCGTGATTCCCATAGTAAAATTTAACAAAAACCATCATAAAAATCTATCAAATGTAGCCACTAAAAAGAAGAGAAGATATATTAACAATCACTTCAAGGAGCTTTTGCCAGAGATAAGAATAGTCTGTCATGCTAGCTAGGGCATGAAGCGAGCTTTGTGTACGAAAGCAAATGATGCGTGGTCAGGATTTTAATTTCAAAAGGGATTAAAACCTAACCAGTAACCAAAGTTAAGCTGTGTTGGGTAACAGGCTAGAAACGATGGTGGAGAGTATCGAGATTTACATCTCTATCACATGGTTTTAAGATTCATAAATGGCAGATCAATGTATCCAGCCTAAAAATTTTAACCGGGTACCTAGCGTATGCCATTTTCCCCCATTCCACGCGGCAAGAGGTGTATTGGAAGCGTAGGGTTTGTCTTTTTGCTGCTCCCGAACCTCCACTGCCGTACGTCTAGCTCGCCTGAGCTCTGACGCGATGGCGTGAGGCTACCCGGCAGAGGCCTTCTCTGGTCTCGTTGCTCTTCATGTGCTTGCGTGTGAGGGGCCCCATTCCTCCGGAAGGTGACACAATCTCAATTGCACTCGCGGTGTTTCTTCTTCGAGCTTCTGAGTTGTTCTTCTTCGGGGTTTTTCTACTTCTCCAGCCGCTAGTATCTCTTTTGTTAGCTGGTTCTTTCCATCCGACTAGGGTTTCTTCTCTAACAATGGGCTGTTTTCTTCGGCTGCGATTCTCCTTCTTCCGTAGGGGGCTTTTCCTTCGAGTGCTGCAGTGGCTATTCTTACTGTCTTTTGGGGTTGATTTGGAGTTCTCTAGTGCTACCCTAATCTTTGGACGGTGCTGCTGCGATTTGGAGTGGTGCGAGTGTCATTTCTAATGGTTCTTGGAGTTCTGTAATTAGGTGAGGGTGTATATAAAAGGGAAAAAAATGAAGAAAATGAAAAGAAGGGATTACTTGGTGCGGTTTGGTGTGTTTAAGTTGTGAGGCCAAGACGGAAAAAAGTCTTAGGTACGGGCCCGTACCTAGGATCACTATGCACAGAGCTAATCCACTTGTGCAAACTGCTTTGAGATGTTTGTTCACATGCACAAATCTCAAATATGCACAACTTTCAAAACAAATCCACCATGGATTTGCACCGAGCATAGTGATTGCAGCCAAGATTTGTTGAAATTGGGTTTTAGTGAGGTTGAGAGTTTTCCTTCACCACTTTTGTACTCAGCTTCATAATTATTTGATACTTAGCGGCTCAGTGCGAGATGATTTTTGGTAGGTTTCCGCGTTATTGAATTGAGTTAGACTAACAACCAGACTTGGTGAGAGTTTGGTTGGCCGCGGTCATAAAAAGCAAAACAAATTCTAGTTGACCGTGACAGTAGGTTAGAAGCATGAAATACTATATTTGCATGTCGCAAATATAGTTTTATACAAGCTCAAGAATTTTTTTTTTTAAAAAAAAAACTAGCTTAATTTGATCCATACTCGAGCTCAAGTCCAAACAAGAAAGATTACTAAACCAGCTGAAGTACTAGGACTATTTCAAGGCCATTTACCATTTTGTGGACTTTTCCACACCTTCCAAACAAAGAAGCGCCATCTCATCCAAGGCAACTAGCCAAGACAAGAAATACACAGAAACTTGCCACCTCTTGCATTCCCACCATTGACGAAAAGTTGGATGAGCAAATTCCTTGATTTGAGGCTTTCTCCTTCTGCCCCATCCCTGCATGGAAACTCTGGACATCTCCTCTTCATGGGCGTCAACCAGCTGCAAAAATCGCTGAGGATCAGCAAACAAATCAAGAGGATAAGTGACCATATGCGCAGGAAGCATGCAAGGGAAACCAACCAAGTGCTCAGTCTTTGCAAGTTTTCTTCATACGGAAGCCTTCTCCACGCCAACCAAGCCTAGAACACAGCTAAAGGATTTTTTTTACCAGCCAAACAACTAATAAATTTTCAAAAATTTATTTGGAAGAGTTAGTAAACTAAGCAAGATTAAGTGCAACTTGTATGAAACCAAATGTGCTTCACCTTTTAATGCATCATGAACGATAATTCCCTCAAGAAAAATTGTGTATTAGTCTCTTGATGTGGTTCCAACTTTCTTCTCTTCCTGTTATTCCCTTTGGTGAAGGAACTCATCTCTATCCCCTCAAATTGTGAGCGCGCTCAACCGGCATCCTCTCTTCTTTCTTTCTCTCAACTCTTTTCCTTTCTTTACTTAGTGTTTTTTTTTATTTGCCTCTATTCTGATCATATTTTAATGTCTTTGAAGGTGGTGGATATTCTCACTTTATAGCAAGGATAAGACCTTCATCCTGAGCATCAATCTCTTCCCCTCTTCTCTTCTTTAAGTTTTTCTTCATTAGTAAGCTTTTAAATTCCATCATCACTTTGTTCTCTTCTTTATTTATAGACGTTGGCATCTCTTCTTGGCGGTTAAAGTTGTAAATAGGAATTTGTGAGGAACTAGCCTCCCCTCTTATTATTGGCAGTGTAATAATTTGTTGTGGTTGTGATTGATTGTACTCCCCCTCGAAAAAAGTTGTTGCCATTGTTAAAAACTAGAAAGTTTGACCCTTTTTAATTTCAAAGTGCGTCCCATATGAATTTCCTTTATTCTTCCTTTAATTTTTCTATTCATATCAGTAGTTTTATTATGTTCAAAGCCTTTCACATTACTCTATCAATTTTTGAGAATTTTAAGAATTTCTTTTGAAAATTTTCTATTGTGTTTCCAAACATGTGCACAATACTACAGCACAAAGTCATTCATGGGTTTCTAAGATAGGTATGAGTGTATGTCAAAGAAGTCATAACACTCATAATTGTCCTTCTTAAGTTGATAAAAACCAATGGTTTTTGTTGCCATTGGGAGAAGTAATGTAAGACACAATTAAGTGAATTAGGAATCATTTTTAATCCAATTCTCATCCTTGATAATGAAAGTTAATTACAAGCATTCAATTCACTTGGCATGTCAAAGGTTAGGTTTCTTTTGTCTACTAAGATAAGCAAGGCTTGCTAGTCATAATACAAAACAGATCTATTGTGTAATAACTAGTGCATCTTATATAAAAAATACTATAAAACATCATTCCTTATCAAAGGTTGAATAGCATTGCTTCACTTCATACAATTTTTCACTAATGAAAGCATTCAAGTTGCCTTCTTAGCTAAGTGACTTGCCTAATTGTACCCTAGAGGTGTTAAAAGCTACGTTAAATACTTTGGAGAAGTCACATCCGCAAAAATAAGGGATATGGCCATACAATCTTTGATTTAGTAGAAGGAAAATCTAATTGACTTTGTCCAATTGAATTTGATAGTATAAATGTAATTTGCAATGGATGTCATCACAAACTGAACCCTTGAATAAAATGTTAGTAGAAAGTGTGAATCAACAAAAGGTGCACATATGGAAAAGGTCCTTTAGCTTGTGCCATTCTCCTATAGCTTAGATCTTCTCTAGGTTATTATGAGCACATGTGTGGATATAATTTAATCCTATGAATCAAGTTGGTTGGAGAAGAAGGAATATTTCTTAAGCTTAAAGTTTCTCCTTAGTTTCAAAAGTAGCAAAAGTTATAAAAAGTTCCATGTTGAGTTCAACTACTGATGAGGATGCCACTAACGTATATGGCTAGGAATTTCCCTAGATATGTCCTTACTACTTGGGTTATTACTCAAATGAATATCCCAAGGGCATTCATAAGGATAGGTGACTTGACCAAGCTTTTATAAAAATCAATTTTGGTCTGAAAAAATTTATAATTTTTTTCATTTATTTCCTAATTTAAAAATATTCAATGACATCTAAAACATAAGTTTAGTTTGTAAATCACTTAAATTAAGTTAGGAGATGTAACCTATTGTCAAGCCCTGAATTACTATAACAAATTTTTAATATTTGTACACGTGAGTCAACGCTTGACTCGAGTCCAAACATACCCACGCAGGGGCACCACAATCGGAATCATGAGATTGGGCATGACTAGTAGGGAAGGTTAGCCGAACCAACCCCCAGCCTGATCAAAGACTCTGCGAAGATCTCCATCGTCCAACACAACTCTGATCAACGCTGGCGATTCATGGAGTACCCGTGTCATCGAGTCGAACTGGGTTCACTCGAACCCAAAATGGACCCACCCGTAGCTGACCGCGTCGGAGAAGGTCCACGATAGTAACCGAACACATTTGCTTCCCAGAGGAAGCAGAGGGGAGTAGCTGGACGTCCCACGTCGGGGAGCCAGACTCACCCACTCGTCCACCAGCTAGGCTGACAACCAGCATCCGCGGACGGCCGTCCACACGGCATCGCACATTGGTGATGGAGAGGACCCGGCTAGTGCCTCACTCACGTGCCGGTGAGGAGGCCAGATGACGCTCCGTAGGCGACGTCACATGTAGGTGATGAAGAAGCTGATGGCCTCGTCCTTCTTGTGCGCAGGCGAGAATGACCCTAGGGGAAGGGTCCCGTCTTCTCGAAGAGGAGACGACCATGATGCAGGCAAGCAATGCCTGAAGCGGGGTGGAAGGAGTCTGCCCGGGAGCTGCAAGCTCGACTGAGGAGGAAAGCTAGGAAGACGAGGAGACAGGAAGGTACCTCCGTGATCACATGGCGGCCGACTCCTTCTATTTAGAGAAGCGGTTGCCGTCAACGCCTTCCGAGGTGGTCTGGACATGGCCGCTGGCTGCAACGGCGGCGGACGCGAGGAAGACAAAGGAGGAGGGCAGAGTTGACTGTGGCATTCCACCACCCCCCCCCCCCCCTTGCACCACCGGAACACCAGGGGAACTCCGCCGATGACGTTCGGCGAGGAAGGTCCAATCAGTCGGAGTAGAGGGGAGGAGAAGACGAGGAAATGGAAAAATCTGAGGGAGCGGCGTCGCCATCCACCTCCTCTCTTTTCTTCCCGCCCATGCAACCACCCCCACGTCAGCCCACTGCCCAAGGCATGGATCCATCTCCTCAGGCCATGCGTGTGATGACTTCATTGCTCAACGCCTGTTGGTGTGTTTCTAGATTCAGGCGGCGCCTAATCTGCTCCGTCAACCCGCATCGACTAAAACGAAATAGGTTGGCTATGCTGGAATTGGACCGCGCCCAGTTTCCTGCCCATGGGTCTAACACCTATCATCAGGTCCCGGGATGGGGAAGTGATCTTGTTTATTACTTGGCAACCAATGCGTATTCAACAACTATCATGTTTTTTTGGTGAGAGAAATGCGGGGACTATAAACAAACTCATACATTTTTTGATGAACTCTTTCTTAAAAAGACCATTCATTTACCAATAACAATGTGTTTACTTGGACAGTTAGAAAGTGTAAAGAAAAAAAAAGGAAAGAAAAGAAAAATAGATGGATAGAATGTTTATAGATTTTCCTTCCTTGTGTTTATTTGGAAGGAAAGAAAGTTTGAAGGATTAAAATGTACACCCCAATTTTTATTTTTTTACTCATATTCTATATATATACTATTAATTTCTTAGAATTATTAAATATTAAATATTAAATATGAGCAACGGCAATGAGGACAAATAGCGATGACAAAAATGAGCAATGGTAGCGAGCTCGAGCACTGACGGCGAGGACGAGTAGTCGAGGAAAGCTCGTAATGAGCGAGAACAAGTAGGTGTAGTAAAATGCGAGGTGTGAAGTTAGGAAAGTTAAGACATAGATTAAGCTTTCTGCCCAATTCAGACAGAAAGCAAATGGTGGGATTAATACCTAAGTTTCCCTTCTACTTTCTTTCCTACACTATCCATTCAGACAAGTAAACAAGCTTATATTTCTTTCCTTCTTACTTTTTCTTATTTCCTTCTAACTTTTCCCCTAATTAAACAAACCCTAAATTAGTATGATTAGTGTGATGAATTGGATCCAGTGAGTTTCATGGTAGGTTATGAAAGATATGTTGGTGTTTATCATAAAAGACCAACAATTGAATAATTGTTTTAGCAAATATTGTATCATGCTTATATACATATTTTTAATAAAAGAGATTGTCACTATTATATTCACTTGATGTCTACCATAACATAGTGATTATAATAATGCATCTAGAATAATATAATTATTCATAAATATTCTTAGTCAAGTATTATTGTATATTGAGACAAAAAAAAATATGGAGATTAGTATGTGGAGTGACCATGATAAGAAGTTATTATGATTTGAGATATCAAGTCAATATGTAAGTGCTTATTAGGGAATAATGCACTAAATATGCCATAAGAATACTAGATGGATTAGTATATTAGTGTAAAAACATTCTTATTGTGATAATCTATGCAATCCTTTGAATTGAGGTCAACTTAAGTTATTGTATAAATAGTTGTATATTTTTAAACTGTCATATATAACAAAAACTAGTTGATCAATAAGGGTTGTAATTGAGTATGCTACAAGTTGTAGAGGAATATGAACGATCGAGATAGGAATTATCCCTCCTATATAATATGAGTGTTGGTATCTTTGGTCTTTTAATTGAGGCTATTTAGGAATTAGAAAAATATAATGATTGGATTATACATGAATGACACATTTGGTGACAATGATAAATGGGTTGCCTTGACCCTATAAATTTTCCTCCCATTTTTGTGACAAAGATAAATCATATTAAATAGTGAGAAAAATGAAAGACTCCACTTGCTTTGTCCTTTTATAGAATAAAATAAAAAGGAAAAGGGAAAGAACTGGAAAGGACTTTTTGGGAATTAGGGTAGATGAATAAATATGTGCCTTTCCCTTGAAGGAAATTGAATATTGGGGAAGATGAAAATGGTAAAAAGAAACAGTACTTTGAAGATAGGCAACAACTGTGAAGGTGAAGTTCATTCAAAGTCACTTTGAAGATTACAAGATAGCAATGCTAAATAGTTACAATCTTCAAAGGCAACTTTCGATTGTATAGCGAGTTCATACAAGTGCCAAACAATTTGTCCAGTCCAAGCAGATGATCGTTGAAGCTGAGTATTACTGTATGTGCCAAACAATTTGGCCAGTGGAAGTCATAATCCTACTCGCAGAAATTTGATTTTCTTCTCCAGCAAGAAAATCCTATGTGTTCATAGAGAACTTAATGGGAAAATTAATGTTGCTTCTAGAGCTTGGTTTGACTTTGGCCACCAAAGTTGACTAATATTTGATGCCCGTTCTACTCTATCTAATAATGATAATAATATTTGAATTTCAGAAAAACAAACAAGGAGCAGGTGGGCGGAGTCTCAGTTGTAATGGTTACAAATCCAATTATTTTGTGCTTCAAGAAAGACGATTGATTCTTGATAAACTGGAATCATTATTTAATTAATTTACATACAGACTAGCAAAGGATCTGCCAAAGAGTACATTCAACTAACAACAAAAAAGAAACAGTAGCTACTAATTGGAATCAGAAACTAATATTTGAAAGGATGACAGAGGAGCTTGGCACAAGAGGAGGAACTCCTCCGACTGATGCTGGTGCATTCCCCGACGCCATTGCAGCACTCGCATGTCATTCCCAGCGTCTGCAACTGCGGCAGGAGATGCCGCCCCGAGCTGGGCAGGAGGAGTGGCCTCGCCGCCTCCGTGCTCCTGCAGATTTGCACCCCCAGTGACGCCAAAAGCACTAGGACCACCACCACTAAGCTGCCACCGACTCTCCGCCCCCCGTCCATCGTTACTCTTTAAATTTTTTTTTTCTTCTCTCTTGTATCTATCTCTTTCAGAGGAAGAGGCAGAGAGATATATATATATATTATATAGAATCAGTCTGCGGAATATATTCATTTCATCTCAACAAGTCATATTTTCATACTATGATTGTGATTGATGGTAATAAAATTAAAAATTAAAAAACAAAAAACAACCATTTGCAGCATAATCTTAGGAAAATTAAAAACTTTTTTTTCTGAATTTTACAAGTCGTGTTCATTCATTTTCGGAATTACGCGCGCCTGCACGCGCTTGTGAAAAAAAAGATAATGTTTTACGCAATGCGGCTGCTTCTAGAATGGATTAATTGATTAATTGTTGACCTTAAGTCAACTGCAATAATTAACACTATTGTCCTCTCCACAACGCAAACAAAAGAGGGTGGGTCATAGGTGAAACTTCGCGCCTCCTTCGCAGGCGCTTGTCCACGCCGACTCTTTTCCTCCTTCTTATTAATAAATTATAAAATATTAAACATAATTTGTATATTTTTTATTATCATTTTTAATATTTTTTTCATGACTAAGAGACGATTTAGGATTATAGTGCAGGTGATATTTTTAATATTTCTCACTAGCTAGGCAGTCGAACATATGAAGCAAACTATCGAAAGCTACACGAAAATATTATAGAGAGAAACTGAGACTAGGGTTTCATCCGCCTTAATTTCCATGACTAGATATGAATAGATGTTCATCAATCAAATTTTATTATGATAAAGACATAATTTACTTCATAAAGAAATCATCTCGCTCTCACGCAGACAATTTACAAAGAACTAATCCTCACTCTCATGCAGGATTTATTCAATGTTAGATATAAGTAAATCATTAACAAAGAACTCAAGGATCACTCTCATGCATCCGAATTCTAAGTCAATATTCTCAAGTGAAAACTACATATTTTCATACTATAATTTTCACAGGTTCTACTTAAGGTTCTCCAATGATCCTATAATTGATCTCTCACAGTATCATCATGGTAATTTCAATAACTCAATCCTAAGTTCATATTATCAACATGGCAATATACTTCTAAAATCGAGAAATAAGAACAGACCTAATTTCTTACGATGAGTTCCTAACGTTCAATTTTAGGGTTCCATGTTTTCACAAATTACTTTTCAGTCCATAATGTAAAAATTCTAAATCATGCTGACTAATATGAATCCATATAGAATTAAGGGCAATCATCACATAATTAGAATTATCACAGTAAAATTATCAGGACGAGAGTAAAATTAATCTAGTCATTAAGAAATTTAGGGGATTACTCCCCCATGTTCCAAAAGAAGGTTTAAGCCACCATGATCGAAGAATTACAATAAAACATCATTTAGAGTGATTAGAAATTGAAAGAGAAGAGTAAAAGTTACAAAACAGGGCTGTAATGAAAATTACAACCCGTAATTTTGCTCCTGGACGCGATGAACAGTGGCGGTGCCCACATTTTTGTTGATTTCTCCCTCGATCGATCTCCTTTCACTCTAAAACTTTTGTAGTATGTTCTCCTCCTTCAGGCGAAGTTTTCTTTCAAATTTTGTGGCCGGAGGTGGTTTGTACGCTGAGAATTGATGAACCCTAAGATGGCGGCGATTCTCTGAAATTCATAGTGAATACGTGATAAAAATTAGGGCTTTTCATCTATGTCTCTTCCTTTTGATCTGACAAGTATTTTCCTTTTTACGGATCTCCAATTGATGGCCTAGATCATTTGCAATCATCCGCGCAAGAATCGGGCTTCAAATAGTTTGTGAAAATTGCAGGTCTGGGTTACAATTACGGCCGTGAAAACCATTACGGCAGTGCCGTAATTTCAGCAGAAATTCTTGATACAGAAATCATCCAAAATTATGGTACCGTGAAATGCATTACGGCAGTGCCGTATTTACATCAATCTCTCGGGTGAAAAATCGACTCGAAATACGGCCCGTAATATTGGTTACGGTAGTGCCGTAAAATCTACAAAACTTTCTGTACGAAATTGAACCCAGATTATGGCCCGTGAAATCCATTATGGCCAGTAGGGCCATAATTTACGCAAAGCTTTCTGTACAAAATCATCCCAAAATACGGCAGCACTCGGAAATTACGGTAGTGCCGTGGTGTGTTCTGTAGGTGCAGTGAAACCACGGTACCGTAATTTGGATTATGGCCCTACCGTATTTTGGTGTGAAGCTTTAATCGATTATAAATGCGATTTCGCGCAAGATCTATCCCAAGCTGAAAATAAGTAAATCATCAATCAAAGAACTCAAGGATCACTTTCGTGCATCCGAATCCTAAGTTGATTATCTCAAGTGGAATCTCAAGGATCACTTTCGTGCATCCGAGTCTCAACACAGGTTCTACTTATGGTTCTCCAACGCTCTGATCATCTCTTTCGCACAAGATCTTTACGTTTAACAAAATAACTCAATCCTAGATTCAAATTATCAAACATGGCAATTATTCTTCTAAAATCAAGAAATAAGAACTAACCTAATTTCTTACGGTGAGTTTCTAATATTCAATTTTAGGGTTCCAAGTTCTCAAGCAAATCACCTTTCAGTCCATATTGCGAAAACTCTAAAAACATGCATGATAATAAGAAAACTATGGAGAGTTATAGGCAATCATCACATAAGTAAAATTATCACAACAAAATTATATTGACAAAATATAAGTTATCTATTCATAAGAAATCAAGGGGATTAGACCCTTATGTCCCAAATGACGTTTAAGCTAGCATGGAGGAAGAATTACAATAAATCATAGTTTAGAATGATCAGAAATCAAAAAGAAGGGAAAATCAACTTTACAGCACGGCTGTAATAGAAATTACAGCTGTAATTTGCTCCAAGAACCCGCGATGAACAGTGCCGGTGCCCACTCTTTCGTTGATTTCTCCTCTGATCGATATCCTTTCTCTTTGAAACTTCTGGGGTATGTTCTCCTCTCCAAGCGAAGCTTCCCCTCAAATTTCACGGCCGGAGATGCACTGTACGCTTCCCGGTGGTGAAACCTAGGGCGGCGGTGTGAAAAGTCGATTTCTCCGTCGACAGTGGATGAAAATTAGAGCTTTCGCCTTTGGTGTGTTCTCCTCCTCGGAGGCTCTCTTTTTCACAACTCGCATAATGAAAAGAATCTCAATCTCATGATTTCACCTTTGTTTCAGTTTAACTCTATCATACCGTTATTTATAGGAATAGGAAATCCAAAATCTTTTTCCGCATCAAAATCTTTCTTTTCTAAATTTTCTTTTATTGTAATTTTTATTTTTGATGGTATGTACCCACATAGATACACACTTTTTATTTGGACTTCAACCCTTGTCTTTGGTGCCACTGTCAATTTTACACAGTGCCAAGTAGGGGAGTTATTTTTCTTTTTCTCTCTTTCCTTTTTTACAGACTTCAACCCATATCTTTGGTACCACTGTCAATTTTACACAGTGCCAAGTAGGGGGGTCTCTTTCTCTTTTTGTGGATCTTGGATTCTTTCTTCCCAACAAAAAGTAAGATAAACTAAACATCAACTAAGTTAATCAATTGACATCAATTCAAAAATTACACTCATATGCTCATTTTATTCAAGAAAGATGTTTCACTTTTAGATTGCATTCATCAAACAACATACCTACCCAAAACCTTATGCATCAATCAATGAAGAATTTCAACAAGTAGATATATATTAAAGAAATAAATTCAACATAATAGGTGTATCTCCATCACAGGCATATGCATAAACATTCATCATCATAAAAAAAATCCACACACCTCTCATTACATAGATTTAAGTCATAAAAATTTTTAAACATCAAAATTGTCAAAATCAATGCAAAAGGTGTGAAGCATGAAACTCATAGAATCATAGTCATAAGTGTAAAATGATAGATTCGAGAAATCACATCAAATAGAAATCTCAGTAAGTGATACAATCATAGCAAATAGCAAAACAAATCAAATAGCAACACCATACAATCAAATCGAATAAGATCACTAGAAAGTGCAAACAATACTCAGAAAACTATATAGCAAGCTCGATCATCGTCCGGGGTGTAGCGTCAGGTCAAATACAGATAGGTCCAAAGATGTGCCTTTTGAAATTTTTTTTTGCATAATTTAAGGTACATAAGGCTCAGACCAAAAATAGTCTCTTGCTTTAAAAAATGATAGAAAGTATTTTTCTCAAAGGAAAATCAGAGATGTCATCAGTGGTCCAAAGAAGGTGCCAGTGGAAAGAGTTGATGCAGGCGGAAGGCGGAGGTGGAATAGATGCTAGCTGAAGAGCTGCTAGCAATGAAGATGATGGTGCTGACAATAGAGTGATGATGAGTAGTTTCCAGTGGCTTGCTGGAGACTACAGTCGTGGTGGCGAAGTTGTCAGCTGGTGGGTTGCGTGAGATAGCTGCAAAGATAAAAAAATTAGAGTTAATAATGAAGATCCTGCTGCAAAAATAAATATAATCAATAGAATAAGAGGCAGCAAAAGAAATAAGAGGCTTCTAGTGGTGCTGAGGATGATGGCTGGTGCTGGCTAGAGGTGGAGGACAGTTGCTCTTTGAAGATTTTTGGATCTGGAGGCAAAAGAAGCAATAATAGGTTGAAAGCAAGCAAAGCAGCTAATGAATTTTTTTATGAAAAATAGCCATATCCAAGAATAAGATTTATTGATCCAAAAAGAAAACAAACAGAACCATGTAGTAGAATAAAACTTGTTCTTTCCAGGCATATGAAAAATAAAGGATCAAAATCTGTCAGGAATTCATGGTATTAGCAGAAAGAAGGCTATTCAGATTTCTAAACAGAAATTTATCAGATTTGAAAAGTTGCCATGCTTCCTAGGATGATCAGAAAATATTTTCATGAAAACAACAAATCCAAGAGATAGAATGAAACATGTACTTCCAATGTCAAGTGAAAGATTAGAGTTTAAACTCATTAAGCATCTTAAAAATCTGCAGCAAAAGAGCTAATCAGATTAGTCAAACAAAACTGCTACATAAATTAATCAGTTACCAAAAGATGCTATGTGTTGTAGGATGATCCATGTACTTTAAAATTCAATAAAAATATCCAAATAATAGAAAAAGATGAGTACTTCCATGTTGTGCCAAAGATCAAAAATTTTTCGAACCCAGTTTCTTAAAATCACAGCGAGAAAACACCTAATCAGATAAGTAGAAAGCAGTTTTCAAATTACGGGCGTGAAATCCTTTACGGCAGTGCCGTAATGTACACAAGATTCTCGGGTCAAAAATTTGATAGAATTACGGAACCGAAACAATGGTTACAGCCCTGCCGTAAAAGTCAAAGAACTTTCGGGTTAAAAACGAATCAAAAATACGGTATCGTGAAAATGCATACGATAGTGCCGTAAAAGATGAAAAACTGTCGGGTCAAAAATCAGACGTAATTACGGTACCATGAAAATGGTTATGGTACCGCCGTATTTTTCACAAAAAATCAGAAAACGCTCGGGGTAAGAAATCAGCCAAAATTACGGCACCGTGAAACATATTACGGCAGTGCCGTATTTTGCACAAAGTTTGATTTTCCCTGCAAAAAAAAAGAAGAAAAATTAATTCTAAAAATAAACTAAAATAAAAGAAACTAACTAAAAAAGAGTTCTTGGGTTGCCTCCCAAGAAGCGCTAATTTTAGGTCCATAGCTTGACCAAAACTCAAACATCATGGCGAAGCAGGTGGACCAGTACCATAGTAAATAGCATACAATTTTCTGCATTTCCTTTGTCCTAAAAGTTTAGCCACTAATCCAAACATCCAAAATTTCATATAAATCACAATCGATGTGGCTTTCTCAAATATGCAGAAATCAAAGTTTTCAATTCCACTCCAAGGATATTCAATGATATTCCTATATTTATTAGAAAGTAAAATCATTATTCATTTCTTCAAAATTATATCTTCAATTGCAATAGGACTTTCATCAAAAGATTCAAATATTGGATCATGAAAATAGTTTTTCTATCTCATATTAGATTCTTCAACAAAGCATAATTTTTCAAATAAATCAGTAGACATGGGCAAAGCATGAGAGTGAGATTCATCAATATTCATAATTCTCAAATTCTTTTCAAGTTCTTCATGCACTTCATCAATTTCAAATTACTAACAAAATCAGAGTAAGATTTTTCTAAATCAGTCCCCTCATATCCTTCATCAGATTTAACCACAAATAATATATCATCAAAAGAATCAATTTCATAATTATCATTAGAATCAAAAGGATATTTAACAAAATCAATTTCCTCAAACTTTTCCACAAATAAATTATCAGATGAATCAATTTTACAATCACCAAAATCATAGTGAGATTCATTAATGTTCACATAAGGCTCAATCTCAAAACAATCATAATCAGAGGGGGAATTTTCTAAATCAATTTCTTCAGTTTCCAAATCAAACTCAAATGAACAAGCTTGTTGTGCTATCTGGGTTTCCAAAATTTTCTTATGAGCTGTTAAAGATTCTACTTGAGAAGCTAACACGCTCCGCAAGTGCACGGATATGTCGAAGGTAATATAAAAGATGTCAAATCCCACAGGGAACAAGGTTGAGTACTAGAAAGTCCGAGTCCTAATAGCTAGGCGAATCGAAACGTGGGTTTTTGAAGACGAAAATCGAAAACAAACAAGTGTAACTACTTCGGTAGAGAAAAGATATAAGAGAGAATTTAGGGCTACGGCTTCCACCACGATGATAATCTTAATCGCACAAGAAAGATATTAGTTATTTGGTTTATTGGTTTTGCACAAGGAGTCTAACCCTAGGGTACAAGGTGCACTCTCTCGAGTGATACACCCCGGTGTTAGTTTTAGACCGACCTCCCACTGTCGCGGTGGATCGTTTTAAGACGAACCCAATAAGTTCTATGGCAGACTATGAAATCCTCGAGCGAAGACCAAGCACTCTCGTGTCGAGGTTTCGCAAGTTTTACTCAGAGGTTCGACCCTTACGATCCTTCTCTCGATATGAATCGTAACGGCTAACACGTGATATTACTCGGCCAAGGTAAAACCACGAAATAAATACGTCAAAGTAAAATATGCTCACAATTCATGCCAAATAACATAAATAGATATAAAGTTTGCAATTAAAATCATCAAAGGGTTTCCACCAAGCCCCGAAATAGGGTTTACGCTACAATCATCATTGAAACGCTCAAAATCTCTCTTTTAATGAAATGAAAAGTATAAGAAAATGAAGCTAAGGGGAAGGAGACGATGAACCGAAGGAATCCTGAAGAATTCGTGATGATCGTGTGTCTCAATCTCCGAAAATCTCCAAAAATCGCCTCTGTCACCGTGTTCTTCCGCCCCCGCTGCTTCTTCGCATGAATGTTCCATCTCTAGGTTACGAAATTTAGGGCTTTTATATTCCTTCTCTTTGTCTCGAAGTAAGATTTCTAAAAAGTCCTCACTTGCTAAATTTGGACTTGAATCGGGTTCAAAATCGCCAAAATACTGAATGGGTGTCGGTCAACTCGCCCTAGCTCGCCTTTTCCTCGATTTCTCCCTAAATATGGCATGAGAATTAGGGCTCTTATGTTCCTTGCCCTCTCCTTCGAATCAACTTTCCATAGAATCCTCACTTGCTAAATTTGGACTCCAAACGAGTGAGAAATCAAGAAAAAACCGAGTAAGACTCGGACACGCGCGTGAGCCTAGGTTAGAATCACGGGTGAACCCCGCCGGGTTCACCTGCCCGTGATTCCTTCTGTGAGTTTGGGCGAATAGAAGCGCGGTGTACCCCGTGGGGTTCACCCAGCCGTGCTTCTCTCTGGACTGGTTTTGGCCTTCAGGAAATCCGGTGAACCCGGTGGGGTTCACCTGGCCGTGATTCTCACTGTGAAGTTTCTGCAGCCTGGCAAAGGATCTGGTGAACCCCATGGGGTTCACCTGGCCGTATTTTTAGGCTAACTCCGTTTAAGCCCAAATTTGATGTGTGACCTTGTCTTCATACAAGAAATCTTCCCATGGCCTTAGAATCTTCAAAATATGTCGAAAAAGGGCGTTTTTACCTGAAATTCCATAAAAGTGCCAAAAAGTGAAGATTCCAAAGATATCAAGTAATTTAGCCTAAAAAGAGCATGAAAGTATTAAAATAAGCCTAGAATTAGCATGAAATGTCTATGAAAATTACTACTAAAATGCAACACATCAGAAGCAAGCTGACTAATTATCCCTTTAAGATTTTCAATTTCCTTACTTCTTCGATTTGTCATGATTTGAATTTGATTTGTCATGAATTTTTCAAGCATGGGTTTTAACCTAGATTTCTTAGTATCCTCAAAGTATGGTTCATAAACATGATTTAGAGGAGTTAAAAATTGGCAATCAGAAGTATAATGATCAAAACATTCACAAATATAACATCTAATAGAAGAATAAGATGTCCTAACAGGGTGCATATAAGAGTGTAATTTAAATTTATCTTCAAGAGTGCACAATAAATCATCTTTATACTTACCTTGTGGCATGTATACCTCACCTCTTTCAGTTGCCCATGAGTAGTGATTAAAAGTCATATCCTCAAATCTATCAAGAACAGAAATATTATTCAACACCAAAGAATAAAAAAAAAGAATTTTTTTTCAGAATATATAAAAAATAGAAAATATAAAACACAAGTAAAAAAAAAAAAAAAATCAAAAATCACAGTTCTGTCACAACTTGTGAAAATCCAAAACCTGCAAAAACAGAAAACAAAGTTAAATCTAAAACAAATAAAACTTAGTCTAGCAATACGAACAACTATTTTGATATTAACAAAACTAAGGTCCTCGGTAACGGCGCCAAAAACTTATTGTAGTCCGTAAGTGCACGGATACTCGAAGTAATAAAGAAAGATATTGAACCACAGAGACCTTATTGTTAAGTACCAAATAGTTGTATTCTTACTAGCTAAGTAATCGATTATAATGCAAGTAGATGATAGAAAGAACACGAAATCAGAGAGAAACTAGGACTAGGGTTTCATCCACCTTAATTTCAATAGCTAGATATGAATAAAAGGTCGTCAGTCTAATTTTATCATGATAAAGATATAATTTACTTCATAAAAGGATTATCTCACTTTCGTGCAGACAATCATGCAGGGACCGATCCTCGCTTTCGCGCAAAATCTATCCCAAGCTGAAAATAAGTAAATCATCAATCAAAGAACTCAAGGATCACTTTTGTGCATACAAATCCTAAGTTGATTATCTCAAGTGGAATCTCAAGGATCACTTTCGTGCATCCGAGTCTCAACATAGGTTCTACTTATGGTTCTCCAACGCTCCGATCCTCACTTTCGCACAAGATCTTTACGTTTAACAAAATAACTCAATCCTAGATTCAAATTATCAAACATGACAATTATTCTTCTAAAATCAAGAAAAAAGAACTAACCTAATTTCTTACGGTGAGTTTCTAATATTCAATTTTAGGGTTCCAAGTTCTCAAGCAAATTACCTTTCAGTCCATATTGCGAAAACTCTAAAAACATGCATGATAATAAGAAAACTATGGAGAGTTATAGGCAATTATCACATAAGTAAAATTATCACAACAAAATTATACTGACGAAATATAAGTTATCTATTCATAAGAAATCAAGGGGATTAGACCCTTATGTGCCAAATGACGTTTAAGCTAGCATGGGGGAAGAATTACAATGAATCATGGTTTAGAATGATCAAAAATCGAAAAGAAGGGAAAATCAACTTTACAGCACGACTGTAATAGAAATTACAACCGTAATTTGCTCCAAGAACCCGCGATGAACAATGCCAGTGCCCACTCTTTCATTGATTTCTCCTCCGATCGAGATCCTTTCTCTCTGAAACTTCTGGGGTATGTTCTCCTACTCCAAGCGAAGCTTCCCCCCAAATTTCACGGCCGGAGATGTGCTGTACGTTTCCCGGCGGTGAAACCTAGGGTGGCGGTGAAAAAGTCGATTTCTCCCTCGACAGTGGATGAAAATTAGGACTTTCGCATTTGGCGTGTTCTCCTCTTCGGAGGCTCTCTTTTTCTTTCTTACAGCTTTGAATTTAAGGGCCTGGATTGTCCGCAATCGATCGCGCAAAAATTGGACTTCAATTTGACCATGAAAATCGCGCCCAGGAATAGAATTACGACTGTAATATTAGTTACGACAGTATCGTAATATTAGCATGAACTCTCGGTACAGAAATTATCCAGAATGATGGTACTGTGAAATTCATTACGGCAGTGCCATATTTTTCTCAGATCTTTCTAGTGGAAAATCGACCCAAATTACGGCCCGTGAATTCCATTACGGCGGTGCCGTAATTTCTGCCAAACTTTCTGTACAGAATCATCACAAAATACAGCAGCGCTCAAAAATTACGGTAGTGCCGTATTTTCTTCTGTAGGTTTTGTGACAATACGGTACCATAATTTGAATTACGGCCTACCGTAATTTGCTGTGAAGCTCTGGTTTGCATGAAAATTGACTGGTAGCTTTGTTTTAACATCTGAAATCCATTGGTGTGTTCAAATCTTCCAAAATCCATCAAAAATGGTGTAGATTCTACAAGATTTAACAAATAAGACTTAAAAACAAGCAAAAGATCATGAATATGACACAAAAAGATATATGAAATGGCACAAAATTTACAATAAAATTTGGTGTCATCAAGCTCCAATTTGCGTGAAATTTGACATGTAATCTTCTCTTGATGGTGGGAATTCATCCATGCATCTGAATTTGCTTGAAAACGCCTAAAAATAGTCCATTTTTACCTGAAAATCATCAAAAACCAAAAAATGTGTAGATTCCACAATAATTGATAAAAAAGCATAAAAGTAAGCAAAAGAGCATGAATATGACATGAAAATACTCATGAAATGGCACAAAATTTACTATAAATTTTGGTGTGATCAAACACATAAGGCTCAAACTTTGCTTGTCCTCAAGCAAAAATAAAAAATTGATCAAAGGAAAAGATTTTCTCATGAAGAATAAATTTCTAAAATATAATCACCAGGTCTACAACTTAATCAAATAAAACTTCACAACTTGTACAATAAATAGAATTTCAATCTCAAGATTTCATCTAGTTTCAGTTCAAAACTATCATACTTTTGTTTACAGGAATAGGATTTCCAAGATCTTTTTCCACTCATAATAGTTTTTTTAGTTCCTCCCTTTTTTGCATCATTCACATTCTCTAATTCGATTACCACCTTTTTTCTGGTGACGAAGTTAGAGTACACTGATCACATAACCAATGTAATAGAACTCATATCTTTTTAGTAGGAAGAATTTTACCAAAGATAGCGGAGTTAATGTGAAACGATTTCTCTCCAAGGTATGTACCCACGTAGATACATGCATTTTCTTTCTAGACTTCAACTCTAAACATAGGTACCACCACAAATCAACACGATGCCAAGATGAGGAGTCATTCTCTTGATTTTTCTTTTTCTCTCATTTTGACTTCAACCCATATCTTTTGTACCACTGCCAATTTTGCGCAGTGCCAAGTAAGGGAGTCATCACTCTCTTTATTTGGATCATGGAATCTTTTTCCCAACAAATAGCAAATAGTATAAACATCAACTAAATTAATCAATCAATATCAATTCACAAATCATACTCATATGCTAATTTTATGTAAAGAAGTAGCTTCACTTTTAAATCAAATTCATCAAATAACATGTTTACCCAAAGTTTTATTCATCAATCAATGAAAAACTCCATCAAGCAGATATATATTAGAGAAATAAATTCAACATAATAGGTCTAGTCCTAATCACAAGCATGAACTCATTCATCATCAATAGAATCATACTATCAACAAGAATTTCTTTAGAAATAGACTAGGCCACAAAATAATCACATCAACAAAAATATACTCATTCATGATCAAAATCATACAAGTCATCATGTCATCAAGTATGCACCTCCATAAGGTGCTCAAAATCAAAAATATCATCAAGTGTTATACAACCCAATCGAAATCATCATCAATATCAAAATATGATACAACTATATCGAATGACAAAAATCAATATCAATATCATACAACCACATCGAATAATGAAACAGTCATGTAAAGTAGAGCAAGATAGCAATGGCGGACACAATGAGTTTGGAAGAATCATCCTTCCCTATAAAACATCAAACATCAATAAGATAAGGAAAAACAAAATAGCAAAGAAGTAAGGGAAAGAGATAATCACAAAACTCTACTCGTCATCGTTAGATCGGATCTCCTCAGTGTCCTCTGCAGCTGCATCCATGGGATCGTCCTACTGCTCTCCCTGGTATCCTCCATACACTCCACCTCTCCTGGAATCCTCAAATCCAAAGCGATCATAAAGAAAGTTGCCCATCTCCTCCATGTAATTACTAAGATTTTCAACATCTAGGTGCATATGGTGCATGATATCAGTCAACCTTCCCATGGAGTCAAGTATCTTCTCCGTTCGATGTTCTTAATGGTACATCTAAGAAGAGAGAGCCTGGAAGCCTGGGTCGAAAGCACTGGACCATCCTCTATCTAAAGCACGATGTGAGGATCCTGAAGCTCCCTGAGATGGTGTATCCATACCCATACCAAATGGGTCATCATTACCACCCCAGGTGGGTGGTGGTGGTACAGTATCAAGAGGTGGTGGCATAGCATACTCTACATCGCTCGGAGTCAATTTCCAATTGGTTTGATTTTTTATAGAGGTCTTCTCAGAGTTTGGCAATGGCAATTTCTGACCTCCTGGCCCAAGAAGTAAAGAGAAGGTGTCACCTTCTCTAACTATCATCTTCATGGCCATACATGACTCCATGTCTAATCTAGAATTCCCTCTGGCCACTTCAATCCCATAAGGTTCAACATTGAGAAATAAGGCTATAGGTGTAATGAAACCACCTGTCACAATGGCTCCTTTCTTCGCCCTTACCACTTTATCTATATGTTTGACAAAGAAGAATGCTACATCCAGGGGATACCCATATAGCATGCTCCACAAGAAGAAAAGTTCAGTCTGCCTCACCATACCATCACTATCTCCTCTTCCGAAGACTGTGGGCAAGTACTCTGTGTGCATACTTAATACAGGGGTTGGTAATTTTTAATGCTCTGGCTGAGACTGTAGAAAAATGAACCTCTGAAGAGATCTGGTTCCAAAATACACTCTCCACAAAACCAAGTGACACACAAGTATGTCCTCCTGATGCCAGCTGAAAGATAGATCTGATGTCCCTCATGGTAAGTTTCCTCTCAATGTTAGCTATGCGGAAGGTGATCCCACCTTCAGCATGCCTGTCAGTAAACTCCTGTAAATCCATATCAAAACTGCTCAAAAACTCTAGCACTAAGGGCAAATAAGTCTGTAGAGTCATCTGAAAAAACTTCTTGGCTCTGATCTGATCGAACATCCAATACACATCTTCATAGAGCCCAAGTGCCTCTAAGGTACGTTTATCACTATACTTGGTGTTTATGACTCTACTCTCCACCAATTTGTTGTATCTTGCTTCCTGAATTTCTTCCCTAAAGATGATGCCATAGGGATTCGGGGGGGTTGAAGATTCAGCTGGACCTTTGCCTCTTCTTTTTGATACTACTGCCTTAGTCTTAGGTGCCATCTTGAATGCAAGAGTTGAACTAGGGTTGCAACATAAATCATAGCACAATATAGCAAAAACATACTGAGAGCAAGAATCAGTTGAATCTAAGCTTAAATTCAGAATTTCAGCTAGAGAAAATTAGAGCGTAACAGTTAAATGAAGAACTCAGCATAATAATATGCTGAGTTATCAGCGAGCTGTAAAGATATTGAGGTTGGTGTAAGCTCTCCAATGTCCAGTTTCCTGCAAATAGATAGTGGCATTAGGCTTACACTGGCTCCCAAATCACATAAGGCTCGGTCAAAAGCCATGCTTCCAATAGAACAAGGTATAGAGAAACTACCTGGATCTTTTAATTTTGGTGGCAGTTTATTCTGGATAATAGCACTACAATCTTTAGTTAAAGCTACAGTACCATAGTCCTCTATTTTCCTCTTATTAGACAAGATCTCTTTCAAAAATTTTGCATACGAAGGCATTTGAGATAAAGCTTCAGTGAATGGAATGTTAATGTAAAGCTTCTTTAAAACATCAAGAAATTTTCCAAACTTTTTATCTGATTTTGCTTGCACTATCCTTTGGGGAAAGGGTATAGGTGGCCTATAAGGTGTAGGAGAATTAGGTTTAGAAATATCTGTCTGACATGGCACATCACCTTAGTGAGGTGGCAAACTAGTTTGGGACTGCTCATGCTTAGAAGATTTTTCCAAATCTAACCCTTGATCATGTTCATTACTAGGCTCTTTTTTATTATTCTCAACTCTCCCTTTAGGTTCATCTAATTGCCTCCCACTCCTAGTAATGATAGCATTACAGTACTCCCTAGGGTTAGGTTCAGGTTTAGCATGTAATTTTCTTGGGGGCCTATAAGCTGTGCTAGCTTGTTGTGCTATCTGTGTTTCTAAAATCTTATTGTGTGCAACAACACCATCCAATCTAGAGTTGATTTGCTTAAGGCTCTCTGTAACCTCTTCATTTTGTCTCATCTGGGCACCCATGAATTTTTCAAACATGTCTTCTAAGATAGATTTTTGGGGTTGACTCCGATTTTGTTATCTCTGCTGGTACCCTCTATTCTCACCTTGCCCCTCAGTGTTATTATTATTTTTTCAAGACAAATTTGGGTGATTTCTCCATCCAGGGTTGTAGGTACTAGAGTAAGGATCATTGTTTCTACCTTGATTATACCCCCCAACAATATTAACTTGCTCAGAACCCTGATCAGTAATAATTTTACACTCCTTAGAATAATGCCCAGAATTTCCACAAATATCACACACAACAGAAGATGAAACTACAATAGTTTGCATTTGAGAAGAATCAAATCTGTTGCACAAAGAATCTACCTTTTCAGCTAAGGTGCGCCAGTCATCACTTTCATTCTTACCATGTGGAGGACGATACAACACTCTTCTCTCAGTAGTCCACTGGTTGTGATTCAAAGCCATCTCTTCAATCAGTGTGTAGGCATCTTCAACTGTTTTCTTCATCAGTGCTCCTCCTGCAGCAGCATCAACAGTTAGTCAGGTATTATAGAGTAAACCATTATAAAAAGTTTGAATTAAAACCCAATCTTCTAATCCATGGTGAGGGCACTTCCATTGTAACTCATTGAAACGCTCCCATGCCTCACTAAGTGATTCGCCATCACTCTATGTAAATCTCGTGATCTGATTTCTCAACTGAATTATTTTACTGGGTGGAATATATTTCAGCAAGAAAGCATTTGACAATTGTTTCCAAGTGGTGAATGTTCCAGTTGGATGAGAATGTAGCCAAGCTTTTGCTCAGTCCCTAAGGTAAAAAGGAAACAATCTCAGTTTAAGAGCATCATTAGATACACCATTAATTTTTTATAGTATCACAAAATTCAAGAAAAAGAGATAAGTGTTGATTAGGATCTTCAAGCGGAGATCCTCCAAATTGATTATGCTGGATCATTGACAGGAAGGCTGGTTTAATCTCGAAATTATTTGCATCAATTGCTGGTCTAGTTATACAGGAGCGAATTCTTTGTGTATTCGGGGCTGCATAATCTCTAAGTGTTCTCCTCTCAGCCATGATTGATTCTTCTTCTCTTCCCTCTATAAATCTAAGTTTCCTGCGCAATCTAAGAGTTTTATTAATTTCATGATCAAAAGGAACTAGTGGTCTTGATCTAAGAGTCCTGCGCATAAACAAGTAGAAGATCAAATAATTTAAAGTAAAAAGAAAAGAACAAAAAAATAGAAAATAAACAAAACCTTATCTAGCAATACTCTTAATATCTTCAATATTGACAAAAACTAAGGTCCCCGGCAACGGCGCCAAAAACTTGTTGTGTCCGTAAGTGCACGGATACTCGAAGTAATAATTAAGATATCGAACTACAGAGACCTCGTTTGTCAAGTACTGAATAATCAATTTCTCACTAGCTAGGGTTTCATCCGCCTTAATTTCCATGACTAGATATGAATAGATGTTCATCAATCAAATTTTATTATGATAAAAATCATTGACAAAGAACTCAAGGATCACTCTCATGCATCCGAATTCTAAGTCAATCATCTCAAGTGAAAACTATATATTTTCATACTATAATTTTCACAGGTTCTACTTAAGGTTCTCCAACGATCTGATACTTGATCTCTCACAGTATCATCATGTTTATTTCAATAACTCAATCCTAAGTTCAGATTATCAACATGGCAATATACTTCTAAAATCGAGAAATAAGAACAGACCTAATTTCTTACGATGAGTTCCTAACGTTCAATTTTAGGGTTCCAAGTTTTCACAAATCACTTTTCCGTCCATAATGTAAAAACTCTAAATCATGTTGATTAATATGAATCTATGGAGAATTAAGGGCAATCATCACATAAGTAGAATTATCACAGTAAAATTATGAGGACGAGAGTAAAATTAATCTAGTCATTAAGAAATTTAGGGGATTACTCTCCCATGTCCCAAAAGAAGGTTTAAGCTACCATGATCGAAGAATTACAATAAAACATCATTTAGAGTGATTAGAAATTGAAAGAGAAGAGTAAAAGTTACAAAATAGGGCTGTAATGAAAATTACAGCCCGTAATTTTGCTCCTGGACGCGATGAACAGTGGCAGCACCCACGTTTTTGTTGATTTCTCCCTCGATCGATCTCCTTTCACTCTGAAACTTCTGTAGTATGTTCTCCTCCTTCAAGAGAAGCTTCCTTTCAAATTTCATGGCCGGAGGTAGTCTGTACGCTGAGAACTGAAGAACCCTATGGCGGCGGCGATTCTCTAAAATTCATCGTGAATCCATTATAAAAATTAGAGCTTTTTATCTATGTCTCTTCCTTTTGATTTGATGAGTATTTCCCTTTTTACGGATCTCCAATTGATGACCTGGATCGTTCGCAATCATCTGTGCAAGAATCGGGCTTCAAATAGTCCGTGAAAATCACGGGTTTGGGTTACAATTACGGCCGTGAAAACCATTACGGCAGTGCCGTAATTTCAGTAGAAATTCTCGGTATAGAAATCATCCGGAATTACGGTACCGTGAAATGCATTATGGTAGTGCCGTATTTACATGAAATCTCTCGAGTGAAAAATCGACTCGAAATATGGCCCGTAATATTGGTTACGGTAGCGCCGTAAAATCCACCAAACTTTTTGTACAAAATTGAACCTAGATGACTGCCCGTGAAATCCATTACGGTAGGGCCGTAATTTACGCGAAGCTTTCTGTACAAAATCATCCCAAAATACGACAGCACTCAAAAATTACGGTAGTGCCGTGGTTTGTTCTGTAGGTGCAGTGAAACCACGGTACCGTAATTTGGATTACGGCCCTACTGTATTTTGGTGTAAAGCTCTAATTTACGTGAAATTTGATATGTAATCTTCTCTTGATGGTGGGAATTCATCCATGCATCTGAATTTGTTTGAAAACTCCTAAAAATAGTCCCTTTTTACCTGAAAATCATGAAAAACCAGAAAAGGTGTAGATTCCACAATAATTGATAAAAGGCATAAAAATAAGCAAAAGAGCATGAATAGGACACGAAAATACTCATGAAATGGCACGAAATTTACTATAAATTTTGGTGTCATCATGTGGGCAAGGTAGTCATTTGCCCCTTGCGCCCCTTACAAGTTTGGAGATAATTTGAAAAGGATAAGGGCAATTAAAGGTTGAAATTCTTGCTTTATTTGGATGACCTTGGTGGTAATCTTTGAATTTTGAATTGCTTGGCTTGGAAAGATATGGCTTGCCCTTCTTTGAGTTGTCGGCGCATGAGTGGATGAATTTGAAATGTTTCCCTGTTGGTTTGGGCGGCAAGGAGAAGAAGGAATGCAAATCTCCTCTAATTGTGGATCTTGATTGGGCACCTCCTTGATTTATGGATCTAGACCGATCCTTTCTTCAATTTGCCGATGAGGTTGGCACAAATAATTCTTTAGGCTGGCATCTCTTCAATTGGAAAGGGATCTTGAAGTGGAGTTGAGTTTAAAGTCCCCTTTTGAACTAGTTTGAAGTGTGCCTTCCAAATTGGGAGCTAGCTTAGTTGAAGTGGAGTGAGCTAGCTGAATTTATATGTATCCATACTACATGCACTAACCTACCATGACATTACAATGCACAAACTACCAACAACATTCATAAAAGGAAACTACATGATAGACTTGGGGGTGGAACTAATCTAAAATGCCATGCAATGCAAATATGGAAAGTGCTAAAAGGGAAAGTGGGGACTTAGAAGGTGCCCTTGGGTTAGGGTGGCCTTAAGCCCCACTTGTGCCTCTTAGGTGCGTGGCCTCTGCAAGTTTGGGTTATAACTAGAACCCAAGCATTTCGGTCATCAAACTATCATATTTTTATTAGCCTATTTGTACTTGAAGATGTTGCATTACTAGTACCGTAATATCATAGCACTATTGTAATTTAGTGGATTTTCCGAATAGAAGATTTTGTGTAAAATACGGCACTACCATAAAACTTAACACTGCCATATTTTGGAGCGCATTCAGAACAGAGTTAATTGCTGAAATTACGGCACTGCCGTAAACCATTTTACGGGACGTATTTGCCAGAGATTTTGGACTAGAGAACTCGACTGAAATTACGGCACAGCCATAATATGTTTCACGGGCCATAATTTTGACCCAGGGTTCATAGAACTAAAATATGGCACTGCCGTAAAATAAAACACGGCCGTATTTTCTACTTGGACGCGCGACATTTTCGGGCCCGATTCTTGCGCGGACCATATCTTTTGATCCAGAAGTCCAAATTGAGATCCGAAAGATGCTGTGGACTCTTCATAAAGAGGAGAAGACACACGAAGTGAATTCCTGAGTTTTTATCTAGAATCAAGGGAGCAATCGACAGAGAAGCTTTTAGGGTTCATCCTCGTGCCGAGAGGCATGGAGGCCACCTCAGGACGTGATTTTTACATAGAAGCTTTGCCTTGAGGAGAGGACAACACCCCAGAAGTTTCAGAACAAAAGGGGTTTGTCTTTTGCGAGGGGGTCGACACGATGAGTTAGTAAATACCTTAGGAGCAAGACGAGGCCGATTCGAGGTAGGCGCCCAAGCGTGCGCCCTCTGCAGTCTCACACACATGGATGTCTCGAGCTTTCTTCTTCCTCGCCCAGTGCTAGCCTCAGGAAGATGATCCATGCCATAGGGTTCCTTCTTCTAAGGTTACTCCACCTCCAAGGTTCAAGCGCCAATGAAGAAGGAGAAGGGAAGCCGCCAAGCACAAGTCCACCTTGCGCCAAGACGAAGGGGAGGAAGCTTGCTTGCGGTAATGGAAGAGGAGCATGCGCCAATGGAGTCCTTGCTCTTGCCCTTAGCCCTTTAGTTCACGCCAATTAATTGTATGCCAAGGGGCTCACGCATGCTTCTATTTTATAGAAGCAAGAGGCGGCAAGGCAAGAGGGGGTGTAGGCGAAAATCCAAGTAAGAGGGGCGGCTAGGGTTAATGGGAGGAAGGAATTAGGGTTTTGGGTTTAGGTAACTCTCCAAGAGTTTACCATAAACTTCCTCTAATCGCCTTGGACTTACCATATAAATCCGTCATGCCTTAGATGCCTAAAGCCTTGCCATAGAGGCAAGCTTTCTATCTAAGCATGAAGGGCAAGGCGCTATTAGCTTCCATAAGAAGCAAAATTGCCTACTCCACCCCATTATGCCCTTAGGCGCCAATGGGGTGGAAACTTCTCCCCATTATACCCTTTAGTCCATTCTCTCTTCATGATAACTTGTTATTGGGCCTCATTGGGTAATGAGGTAGCCCAAACTTCATTACATGGGTTGATTAAGCAATTGGATCTAATCCAATGCAACCCTAATCCAAATTTGACCAACTATGGTCAAATACGGGTCAACCTGCCAAAAATGAAGTTTAGCTCTAATAACACTCTTCCATCTCATCATGCCCATTGGCTCTGATGAAATCTCCCAAATAGATCCGAGTTATCCAATAACTCGATCATAAGGCTTCCCGATCAATACGAGAATTCGAGTATCAAGTTGTGCGACCCTGTAGGTTCCTCTAACGTTGGCAGTGCTGAACAAAGGTCACCACAAGTAGTGAGTGGCACCTAGCAGTGCATCGCTGCTACCCAGGTCATTGGAATGGATAACATCCCCATCATCGCAATAAGGTACAGATGCATTACAGTCTCTTTGCCGAATTGATATCCGATTAGACAAGTGTGTCACCACTTATTTTCATCCAATCACATGGTCATGACTAAATCAGGTTCTCACCTGGGTATGGCCATACACTTTCAGTCATAGAACCATAGAGGAGCTCCATGGATATAAGCTTCCCTCAGGAAGGGGCAAATCCTCTTTCTGTCCACTAACCTTCTCATATCGGTCGTGACATGCTCAATGACAACCATTATTACCTCCCAACTATGGCGAGGTGTTAGGTTTAGACTCTCCATAGATCTATATTATTATTCATGTTTTCAGAATTTTCTCCATTGACTGAGAAGTAATTACTTGAGAATTTGGAATCCTAGATCGCATGATAGGAACCCTTTTAGGTTAGTTCTTATTTGTTTGATTCTAGTAAACTAATTGCCATGATAATAATATAAATCTAGGATTGAGTCTAAGTTTTCAAACGTGGAGATCTTGTGCGAGAGCAAAGATCGGAACGTTGGAGAACCACGACTAAAACTAGCGTCGAGACTCGGATGCTTGATGATTTACTTATCTTCAGCGTTGGGACTAATCTTGCGCGAGAGCAAGGATTAATCCCTGCATGGTTGTCTGCACGAAAGTGAGACAATCCTTTTATTAAAGTAAATTACATCTTTATCATGTTGAAATTAAACTGACGAAATCTTTATTCATGTCTAGTCATAAAAATTTAAGTGAACGAAACCCTAGTCCCAACTTCTCTCTCTGATAATTCCATTTTAGCGCTTTAGTCTTTGATTGCTAGTTTACACTTTTTCGATTTCCTAGATAGTGAAAAATCAATTATTCGGTACTCAACAACATAGGTCCCTGTGGATTCGATACTTTCTTTATTACTTCAAGTATCCGTGCACTTGTGGACACAACAGTCAGCTAGGCTAGGTCTAGTTTTAGGGGCTTGAGTCTTAGGTCAAGAGTTGAACCTCCTTTTGGCATGGGTTGGTTCAATGTCTTGAATGGGCCATGATCACATCATTCTTTTACTATTTCTACTAAAGCATGCCTGTGATGTTTTATCGTTATGTTATCACTATAGGGTTGCATGCCTGTAATGTTAGACATAAGATAAAACTCATATGATGAGACCTTAAAAACCCTCAATCAAAATATCAAGTCTAGTAACCTCCTAACGTGTAGCCCTCACTAAGCTATCGATCAGTGGAGTTGTGAATTGTTTCCCACCCTCGTGGGACACACTCACTTATCTTTAGAAAGTGCGTGGTGACAATGGTTTCCCCAGTCCAGTTTTAACCTGGGCATGCCTTCGTAAGGAAACTCGTTGGCCCTGGGCATAATGGTTAGGAATGGACTTAACTAGATTTTTATATGTGTTGGGCACACGATGAAACTCTAGACGCACCATTGAGAGGTTAGGGTTTCATGCTGTATCCAGCCCTCGCTTGACATGGAATGCCTAGACTATCTCAATAAGGGGAATTGCTTAGAGCAATCGGCCGGCGTGCCCACCTTAGGAAGCATGGGTCACTTTGTGCATCTCATCCCACCCTCGTGGGAGGCGAAGCCTCATGTGGAATAAGGATCTCATCTCACTAGGAAATCTTAAATTTTTTGGTTGACTTTGTGGGTTGTCAATTCGATTAAAATAGTGGGAGTCATGATCATTTAAAACAAGTCCAGTTTAAATGATTCGAAGTAGTACTAATCTGTTGATTCTTGGTTGTTGTAGAATAATGGCTATGAATGATGGTAGATGGTCACTGCGATCTACCCTAGAAAAGGGATAAGTTGATTGTATCCAACTTACTAAATTGGTATATGAACTTGAGAAATGTGCTTAAGCTCGAGAGGAAGCTCTATATCCTTGAGCAGCCTATTCCTGAGCCACTTCCATGCTCGGCCTCAGCGGCTGAGAAGGATGCTTATGATAAGCATCAGGCTGATACCTTAGAGGTTACTAATTTGATGCTAACCAATATGTCACCCGAATTAAGAGGGCAATATGAATCTAAGAGTGCCTCTGAGATTATTTCTAATCTAAAGCAGCTCTTTGATGAATTGGTTGAGGTTAACCCTCCAAAAATAGGCATTCAATGTGTTGAGCCGAGAGGCTTAACTAAGACATTGAAGAGGAAGATGGAAAGAGTCAGGAATAACAAGTGCTACTCATGTGGAGGGCCACCTCACATGATAAAGGATATAGTACGACTTCAGAATGAGAAGAAGAGAGGCAAGGCTTCGTCTTCATGCTCAGGTATTTATGTTATAGAAGTCAACCTTTCTACTTCTACATCATGGGTATTGGATACCGCATGTGGAGCTCATATTTTTACAAATATGCAGGGGCTCAAGAAAAGTAGATCAGTATGGCCTGGAGAGATTGACCTACAGATTGGAAACAGGGCATAGGTTGCTGCTATTGCTATAGGTGTTTTGACTCTCTCCCTGCCTTCTGGACTTCAATTAGAGCTAGACAATTACTATTATGTACCTTCACTTACTAAGAACATTGTATCCATTCCTTGCTTAGCAAAGTAGGGATTTTAAGTTTGAAATAAATAAGAACTTTTGTTCTTTTTCATTTGTAAATATGTTCTATGGGAAGGGTACTTTGTGAAATGGTCTATATGTCTTAGACATAGATAACTCTATATGTATCATAAATAACAAAAGGATCAAACAGAGTGGTTCAGTTGGTGCTTTCCTATGGCATTGTCGATTAGCCCATATAAACAAGAATCGCATCCAACAACTCCACGTAAATGGGTTGTTAGATTCAAGTTCCTTGGAGGAATTTGATACATGTGAGCCTTGTTTATTAGGAAAGATGACAAAAGCGCCCTTCTCCAAGACTGGTGAGAGGGCACAAGGTTTATTGGATCTAATACACAGTGATGTGTGTGGGCCATTCAGTAAACAAGCCAAATGGGGGTACAACTACTTCATCACATTTACTGATGACTTGAGTAGATATGGATATGTCTATCTGATGAGACATAAGTCTGAATCCTTTGAGAAATTTAAGGAGTTCAGACATGAAGTAGAGAACTAGCTCGGTAGATCCATTAAGACTCTTCGATCAGATCGTGGTGGAGAGTACCTGAGCGGTGAGTTCTTTGACTATCTAAGAGAGTGTGGGATCCTGTCCCAACTCACTCCTCCTGGAACATCTCAATGGAATGGTGTGTCTGAAAGGAGAAATTGAACCTTGTTGAACATGGTTCGATCCATGATGAGTCATGTAACTCTACCACCCTCATTTTGGGGTTATGCACTTGAGGCAGTTTCTCTTATACTGAATAATGTTCCATCCAAGAGTGTCTCCAAGATTCCATATGAGGTATGGAGTGGGAGACGTCCTAATCTCTCTTTTATCAGGATCTGGGGATGTGAGGCATATGTCAAACGTCAGGATTCTAGCAAGCTAGAACCTAGATCCGATAAATATGTCTTTGTGGGGTATCCTAAGGAAACTAAAGGATACTACTTCTATGTTCCCACCGAGAACAAATTTTTTGTAGCTCGGGGTGCTGTCTTTCTAGAGAAAGAATTTCTTATGAAAGAAGTCAGTGGGAGCAAGTTTGACTTGGACAAGGTCCAAGTGCAACCACAAGACAAAGAGATGGAACCTGAGCCACCTGCACCGGTTGCTAGGCAGCCTGAGGCTCAAACACAGGTCTCACATAGGTCTGGGAGGATTCGTCGTGCACCTGAGAGGTATGGGTCACTGCCGACCCAACACGACGGGATCTTCATCATTGAGGATGAGCCTAGGACTTATGATGAGGCGGTCACTGGACCGGACTCTGAGAGATGGCTTGAGGCCATGCGATCCGAGATGGATTCCATGTCAGCTAACCAAGTCTGGAATTTGGTTGAGCTACCTGATGGGGTAAAGCCCATAGGGTGTAAATGGGTCTTCAAGAGGAAGACTGACATGGATGGCAACATAGTTACCTATAAGGGTAGACTAGTGGCTAAAGGATTCAAACAAATCCACGGGGTGGACTATGATGAAATCTTCTCGCCAGTTGCCATGATCAAATCCATTCAGATTCTGCTTGCTATAGCTACATATCATGATTATGAGATATGGCAGATGGATGTGAAGACAACGTTCCTTAACGGAAAGATGATAGAGGATGTGTATATGACACAACTCGATGGCTTCGTCCATCCTGCAGATGCGAATAAGGTCTGCAGGCTATTGAAATCCATCTATGGATTAAAGCAAGCATCTCGAAGTTGGAATCTTCGGTTTGATGAAGCTGTGAGAGATTATGACTTTATCAAAAGTGAAGATGATGCCTGTGTATACAAAAGATTCAGTGGGAGCTTAGTGACTTTTCTTGTCTTGTATGTCGATGACATACTTCTCATCGAAAATGACATCCCTAGTCTTCAGTCTGTGAAGACATGGTTGGGGAAGTGTTTCGAGATGAAGGACTTAGGGGAGGCCGCCTATGTCTTAGGCGTGAGGATCTACCGGGATAGATCCAAGAGGCTCCTCGCCCTTAGTCAGAGTACATACATTGATAAGGTCCTGGAGAGGTTCTATATCAAGATTAGCAGAGTTGACATAGAGAACAATCTAGCAGACCCATTGACCAAGGCTTTGACGCAGCAGAAGCATGATGGTCACGCTAGAGATATGGGGTTGAGATTTCTCTGCCTCTAGGTCTTAGTGCAAGTGGGAGATTGTTGGTGTATATGCCCTGAGACCTAGTTTTGGTCCATCTTTGTACTACTTCACTCTGATATTTATATCATTCTGGCATTGTCATTATCTATGTTTGTCTACATCTGCGATTATGTACTTACATGATAATGTCCCTGAAGACAGATTGGATCTGTGCTCAAATGATTGTCCCCAGTCGATGTACCTGAGTGGATATGGGACAGCTCTAGTACTTGTGAGACTGGTATATGGGCTAGTTAGGCACGAGGTGCTAACGCAGACATATGGGTATGTCAGTGGTGGATATACTGGACCGACCCGCTGTGAGGTAATGACTTGGTGTCATGAGTTATTCTCACAAGTGACAGGAGATGCTTTGATCCCTTGACTTGAGGTCATTGACCATTCTATGTGGTTAGGGGCATCCTTTGATACCACAAGAGTATTTTAGAGAAAAATTGAAAACATGAATAATAATATAGATCTATGGAGAGTCTAAGAACAATTACCACAAGAGTAAAATTATCATGCTAAGATTAAACTTGATAAAATAATGGAAAAATAGTCATCTAGTCATTAAAAATGAAGTGAATTACTCCCCCATGTCCCAAAATAAGTTTAAGCTATCATAGAGGGAAGATTACAATAATCCATGTTGAAGGAAATAAAAAGGAAGAAGAAAGAAAAATTACGGTACGGCCGTAAAGAAGTTTACGGCTGTAATCTGGAGCAAACAGCGGCAGCGATCGGAAACTTGTTGATTTCTCCTCCGTCTGATCTCCAATTACATTGAAACTTTAGGTGCACCTTCTCCTCCTCTATGCGTAGCTTCCACTCAAATTTCACGGCTGGAGATACGCTGTACGCTTCCCGGCGGCGAAACCTAGGGCGGCAGCGTGCGAGGCAATTTCTCTCTCTATGGTGGATGAAAATTAGGGCTTTTGGACTCATTCTCTTCATCTTGGAAAAAGCTCCCTTTTTGCTTCTTACAGCATTCTATTTTATGGCCTAGATCGATCGCAATCATCTATGCAAAAATCGGGCTTCGGAGTTGACCGGGAAAGTCACGAATTGGGTTGTAATTACGGCCGTAAAGCATTTTACGGCGGTGCCGTAATCTGGACAGCGAACTCTAGGGTTGAAAACTTCCGGAATTATGTTACCGTGATGTATTTTACGGTGGTGCCATAATGTCAACAATCTTTCGGGTGGAAAATCGACCCGCATTACGGTACCATAACGTTCCTTACGGTAGTGCCGTAATTTCCATCGATTCTCTGATTAAAAACGCTTCAAAATACGGTACCGTAATGGTCTTTACGGTAGTGTCATAATCATACGAAATCTTCTGCCCGGAAAAACTCCACATTACGATACCGTAAAGACCATGTTGGGGGTGCCGTAATTTGCACTGATGCTCCAAATTTTCTAAAATTTGATGTATGATCTCCTTTTGATGTTGTGAATTCAATTATGCACTTGGATTGCTCGAAATTGACTGAAAAACATGCCTTTTTGCCTGAAAATCATTAAAAATAGAAAAGAGTGTAGATTCCACAAATATTGATAAAAAGACATAAAAAATATGCAAAGTCTATGAATATGACACAAAAATATCAATAAAATGGCATAGAAATTACGATAAATTTTGGTGTCATCACTGACCTCTAGCTTGGTCTTCAAGGTTGGCTCCAAGGTCCTCCTTTCCATGGTTTAGCTCTCAAACCCTAGAGGTACTCCATAGGGAAACCCTAGATGGCACGTAGGCCGCACAAGGATACATCATTGGCATGCAAAAGGGCTTCACTCATGACCACAACATTATGCACAAACAAGGTATTTACACATGACATGCTCATGAAAAACATAAAATCTGAAAAATTACTTTTTCATAAAACAAGTCTCTTTTCCTCATCTTCTTATCACAAAGCTTTTGGTTATTTGCGATTAATTTAAGGAGAAGGGAAGAGATGCCGCCAAGCACAAGTCCACCTTGCGCCAAGATGAAGGGGAGGAAGCTTGCTTGTGGTAATGGAACAGGAGCTTGCGCCAATGGAGTCCTTGCTCTCGCCCCTTAACTTGCTCTTGCCCTTAGGGTTTAGGTAACTCTCTAAGAGTTTACCATAAACTTCCTCTATCTAAGCATGAAGAGCAAGGTGCTATTAGCTTCCATAAGAAGCAAAATCGCCCACTCCACCCCATTATGCCCTTAGGTGCCAATGGGGTGGAAACTTCTCCCCATTATACCCCTTAGCCCATTCTCTCTTCATGATAACTTGTTATTGGGTCTCATTGGGTAATGAGCTAGCCCAAAATTCATTACATGGGTTGATTAAGCAATTGGATCCAATCCAATACAACCATAATCCAAATTTGACCAACCGTGGTCAAATACGGGTCAACATGCCAAAAATGAAGTTTGGCTCCAATAACACTTTTCCATCTCATCAGGCCCATTGGCGCTGATGAAATCTCCCAAATAGATCCGAGTTATCCAATAACTCGATCATAAGGTTTCCCAATAAATACGAGAACTCGAGTATCAAGGTGTGCGACCCTGTAGGTTCCTCTGACGCTGGCAGTGCTGACCAAAGGTCACCACAAGCAGTGAGTGGCACCTAGCAGTGCATAACTGCTACCCAGGTCATTGGATTGGATATCGACATCGACATTCCCATCATCGCAACAAGGTACAAATGCATTACAGTCTCTTTGCCGAACTGATATCCGATTGGACAAGTGTGTCACCACTTGTTTTTATCCAATCACATGGTCATGACTAAATTAGGTTCTCACCTGGGTATGGCCATACACTTTCAGTCATAGAACCATAGAGGAGCTCCATGGATATCAAGCTTCCCTCAGGAAGGGGCAAATCCTATGTCTGTCCATTGACTTTCTCATATGGGTCGTGACATGCTCAATGACAATCGTTATTACCTCCCAACTATGGCGAGGTGTTAGGTTGTATCAAAGCATGTCCCTAACCACATAGAATGGTTAATGACCTCAAGTCAAGGGATCAATGCATCTCCTGTCACTTGTGAGGATAACTCATGACATCAAGTCATTGTCTCACAGTGGGACGGTTCAGTATATCCACCACTGACATACCCATATGTCTGCGTTAGCACCTTGTGCCTAACCAGCCCATATACCAGTCTCACAAGTACTAGAGCTGTCCCATATCCACTCAGGTACATCGACTGGGGACAATCATTTGAGCACGGATCCAATCTGTCTCCAGGGACATTATCATGTAAGTACATAATCGCAGCTGTAGACAAACATAGATAATGACAATGCCAGAATGATGTAAATATTAGAGTCAAGTAGTACAAAGATGGACCAAAACTAGGTCTCAAGGAATATACCCCAACATTGTGGTCATAGTCAAGCCCCTTGTATGCCTATGATGTATTTGTGTAGGCCTGCGTGCCGCTCTTTCTTTCTCTTTATATTTGTAAAATTCACGATTAAGGATGTTGGTGGCATTCATCTTACTTGGTGCATCCACCTTGCTTGGAGCAACTTGAAGGTGGCGGCATCAAAAAGGGCTTGGCCGAACCTCAAGAAGTGTTTCTAGGTTTCCTAGAGGTGCTTCTAGGATTTGAGAGCTGTCCCTTGGATTGGAGGACCTTGGATCCGAGCATGGACAAAGATGTTAGTTGCGGCTTGGTTAGGTCTTGTCTTGGGGCTTGTCACCTAGGTCAATCATTGAACATTTTGGCATGTATTAGTTCAAAGTGTTGATTAGTCTATGACCACATCACTTATTTACTACTTTCCTTATCTACTAAAGCATGCTTGTAATGTTTTATCTTTTTGTTATCACTATAGGATTGCATGCCTGTAATGTTAGACAAAAGATAAAACTAAGAGAATGAGACCTCAAAAACCCTCAGATAAAATATCAAGTCTAAATAAGCGTTCTAACTCATACCCCTCATTAAGCTATCAATCAGTGGTGTTGTGCACTATTTTCCACCCTCGTGGGACACAGCCACTTATCTTTAGAAGGTGTGTGGTGACACTGGTTTCCCTAGTCCACTTTTAACCTGGACGTGCCTTCGCAAGGAAACTCGTTGGCCCTTAGCATAACGGTTAGGAATAGACTTGACTAGTTTTTCACATGTGGTGGCCACATGATGGAACTCTAGAGGCATCGTTGAGAGGTTAGGTTTCATATCCAGCCCTCGCTGGACATGAGATGCCTGGACTATCTCAATAAGGGGAATTGCCAAGTGCAATCGGCCGACGTGCCCACCTTAAGAAGCATGAGTTACTTTTTGTATCTCATCCCACCTTCAGATGATAACTCATTTGAAATAGATGTTTGAGGCTCAGGCTAGAATTGAGAGATATGAAACTGCCATAGCATTCTTTCAGTGCAAGTTATCTAAGGGTGCACCAGTGGGACCCCATGTGCTCAAGATGATTGGGCATGTGGATCATCTCAAAAAACTGGGACACACTATAAATAATGAGCTTGTTGTAGATCTTATTCTGCAATCCCTGCCCTCTAGCTTCAATCTGTTTATTATAAATTTTAACATGAATCAGATTGAGTGCATTAGGGAGGAACTGTTGAGTATGATCCAAATGACCAAGCGCGAGATGGGTAAGACCATACCCAAGTCTGTTCTTTTGGTCCCTGTGACCAAAAGGATGAAGAAGAACGGTAAAACATGTACTAAGGGCAGTGCCAAAGGTCCTACCAAAGCACTGAAAAAGAAGGCCAGGAAGTCAAAGAAACAGAGGTGCTTCCACTATGGTGAGTAGGGTCACTGGAGGAGGGACTGTAAGCAACTTCAGAATGAGGAGAAGAAAGGCAAGTCCTTGTCTGCTATCTTAGGTATTTATGTTACTAAAGTCAACCTTTCTAGTTCTATGTCATGGGTATTGGATACTGCATGCGGAGCTCATATTTGTACTAATATGCAGGGGCTCAAGAAAAGTAGATCGGTGCGGCCTGGAGAGATTGACCTACGAGTTAGAAACAAGGCACAAGTTGCTACTATTGCTATAGGAATTTTGATTTTCTCCCCGCCTTCTGGACTTCAATTAGAGTTAGATAATTGTTATTATGCACCTTCTCTTACCAAAAACATTGTATCCATTCCTTGTTTAGCAAGGAAAGGTTTTAAATTTGAAATAGAGGAGAACTCTTGTTCTTTTTCATTTGCAAATGTGTTTTATGGGAAGGGTGATGGAGGCAGCGACCACAAGCCAGGAAGGTACAAGTGGAGCCTACGACTACCCTAGTCCGAGGCCCGTAAGCTCTCGAATAAGCTAACAAGATCACTCCTAAGCTAGCTAAATAATTGAAGATAACCATTTCAAGTGATGCTCAAGACACTTTCCAAATAACAAGTTCCTGCATACTCTGCAACAATTCCATGCATCATGACTTGCATACGCGCCAACCCATCCAGCCATCCAGAGGCGCTTCAAATCAGCCAAGAGATCTCATCACTTCACCACAAGCCAAGTAGGAAGCTATGAAGGAAATAAGCTGCAAAGATATTTAACCAGCTACCAGCCAAGTAGGGATTTACATCAACGCCTATCTTCATCACTACAAAGATGGAAGTTGCAACGTCTGATCTTCAACATCTCTTCACTATTGTAAAGATGGAAACTCCAACGTCTATATGCAACCATCCTCGCTCAGCCCAAAGCCCCTCAACATCTCTTCGCTGCAGAAGGAAATTCCAACGTTCTCCTTCAAAGCTTTAGACTATATGTATCGCTTGCAAGCACAATTGTAAACAGATAGATTTGATGAATTTGAGTAATGAAATAGTTTTCTAGTAATCTTCCTCTTCTATCGGATGTTCTCCTCCTTCTTCTCCTTCTAGAGCCGAGCCCTTCCTCCCCTCTTCCCCTCTTCCCCTCTCCTCCATTCTCTTCTTCCTCCCAAGTTCACTCTCCTAGCCGCAAACGTTCTAGGTTTTTTTGAAAGTTTGTGAGTTCGCCGCCGACGATCCACCGGTTGGATCCTCACAAAACTTTGGCCATCACTCATCCTTCCCAAGATGAAGCCACAGCCGTCGGCATTCGCCCATCCACCCGTCCGATCACCGGAATCGAACATCCGTTCGAATCCCCTGTTCTCGCCAGCCTTCCGCCGTAGTTCCGTCTTTCAATGTCGTGCTGCTCCAACCCGGCACTAATCACCCCCAAACTCTGGCCACACCTTCACCACCTTCACAAGGACTCCCACCTGTAATAGGTTCGGCGTCCGTGCACCGCCGGCCGAACGGCAACCGCTGCTGCTTCACGCGTGCACTGCCCCTGTTCCAACAGAACACCCACTTCTCCTCGTTTCGCTCCACCACCATCCGTCGGTGCTCCGACGACGCCAACACCTCCTTATCCTTCCTTTGTCCCCATCGCCACCCTTGAGCGTTCCATGCCCCGCTGTCGTTGAACGGTGCCAGCCGCGCTTACCTGCTTTGATAACTTTGTTCCTGCTGCTTATCTTCTGTTTGTTCATAATGGAAGTCCCTAAGGGGGGGGGGGGTGGCGAAACCCTAAATAGGCGCATATATAAATTTTCGCAACGGAAGCTAGGGCTTCTAGATCGATAGCATGTATGTCATATGATCAACTAAAACATGTATACATCGAAAAGGAGTCATACCATCGCCATTGCTTTGGATGGCGCCTTGGAAGCAGAGATCGAAAGGGATCTCCTCCAAAAGATGCGCACACAAGATGTGATCGCCTACTCCTTGTTGATCTTTGTGCTAGCAAAGTTCTCCAAGAATCCTTGTCGAATGGAAGGGATGAGATGACTTGATTGCTTGGCTGAGACCTCTCCTTGTCGTCAACCCTCTTCACCACACGAGAGTGTCGAGAGCCCGAGGCAAGAGGCGACAATGGGGCATGAAGAGAAGCGACGTGAGGCGTGGTCACGTTTAGCAACATGCTATCTAAAATTAGCAAAGCCTTAACGTGTGATGCGTTCACTCCAAGTAAACCATCACATTTTCCTCTCCCCTTGAACCATGCGCTCACTTGATGAGCCGGTTCAATTTGGTTTGGTTCAAAGACCAATTAACCCAAGCCATTTGTCTAGATCACAATAAACCCTAAAGGTTCAAGATCTAACCGTTCATCTCTTGATGCTCCTGATCTCACCGATCTAGCATCAATTCTCTTGATCGAAGCTTACCGATCTCAAGCCCTAATCAATCAAACATGATCAGACCAGATCTCACTTACAATCAGAGTTTAAATCCCTTTAAACTGAACCAAAAACAATTCAGTCCACACGATCTGACTTAAGTAAGCCATATCATCAAATTGTGTGACCCTAAGGGTTTCCTTTAAATGTCGGTAACGATAACTCACGTTATCACGATCAGTGAGGGGTATCTAGCAACACATCACTGTCTCCCGATATAAAGAAAAGAGTCTTCCAAGACTACACCCAAACCACAGCACAAGTGTGAACCCAAGTCACTTGACATATGTGTTTCCTTTGCCACTGGATGTTCTTATTGGACAAGCGTGTCAAGCCTGTAATTCCAATATGATGAGAATGATTAGATTAGATGAAACATAGTCATCTGGGTATGGCCATACACTTTCTCAATCATCTCATCAAGGGGGCCCCTTTAGAACATCACACTCCAAACAAGGAGACGGCAATCCTATATCTATTACTAGTGCCCTAACATGACTCATGTTCATTATCCAAGATAGTCTATAACCATTATGTTTCAAATGATATTGAACTACCTCAAAACAATGCCAATCATCATTTAGAAACACAAGTGATCTCAAGTCAGAGGAAATATGCCACTTGTTTGCATACAAGGGTTATTCATATTATGACAAGCAATTGAATATCCTAGTAGGGTCTGTCCAGTACATCCAATGTACCCATGAGTCTACATCTTATTCCATGCTCGAAGCATCCTATAAGATTAGAACACATATTAGTCTCAATCATATCAAGGTTGTCTCATGTTCACCAAGATATCTCGACTAAGGACTTTACTGCATGTCAGCCAAGCTGAACAGCATTGAGACATTATTCAGAAGTATACATATTGCAGCAGATACTGTAACAACCTGAATAACAACCATTGCCTTTATAAACATAAAGTTTATACATGATACTGAAATAATCCCAAGGCCTCAAACATTAGCCTTAAGGGCATACCCTAACAATCTCCCACTTGCACTTAATCTAATGGTTGAGAAATCTCAAACCCATATTATTACAGTGCTTCTCATGCTTCTGCTGCGCTAGAGGCTTTGTAAGCGGGTCAGCTAGATTGTCATCTGTATGAACCTTGCAGACTTTGATCTCGCCACGATCAATGATCTCCCGGATCAAGTGAAACCTTCTCTGTATGTGCTTGGACTTCTGGTGCGACCGTGGTTCCTTTGCTTGTGCTATTGCTCCAGTATTATCACAGAAGATAACCAAAGGATCTGCACTCGAAGGAACAACACCAAGTTCCTGAACGAACTTACGAATCCAGACTGCCTCCTTGGATGCTTCCGAGGCTGCAACATACTCGGTTTCTGTTGTGGAATCAGCAACAATTGACTGTTTGAAACTTTTCCACACCACTGCTCCTCCATTCAAGCTAAAAACATAGCCTGATTGCGATCGGAAATCATCCTGGTCAGATTGGAATGAAGCGTCAGTATATCCTTCAATACTGAGTTCTTCCTGACCTCCATATATCAAGAACATATCTTTGGTCCTCCGAAGATATTTTAAAATGTTCTTGACTGCAATCCAGTGTGCCTTCCCTGGATTACTTTGGAATCGACTGGTCACGCTTAACCCGTAAGCGACGTCTGGGTGAGTACACAACATCGCATACATAATGGACCCAATAGCCGAAGCATAAGGCGTATTGTCCATTTCATCTTTCTCAGTCTATGTTTGTGGACACTGACTCTTTGAAAGACTCAGATCATGTCTGACTGGAAGATATCCTCTTTTAGAATTCTCTAAATGGAATCTCTCCAGGACTTTATCGATGTAAGTACTCTGGCACAGCCCGAGAAGCCTCTTAGATCTATCTCTGTAGATCTTCACACCTAATACATAGGCTGCTTCTCCTAAATCTTTCATCTGGAAACTTTTTCTTAACCATGCTTTAACAGCATGTAGTTCAGGAATATCGTTTCCAATGATTAAGATATCATCGACGTAGAGGACTAGGAAAGTAATCACGCTCCCACTAAACCTCTTATATACACACGGGTCATCTTCATTCTTGATGAAACCAAATTCACAGATTGATTCATCAAAACGAATATTCCAGCTTCTTGATGCTTGTTTAAGTCCATAAATGGACTTCTTTAATTTGCATATTTTATGACGATCCGATGGATTAGTGAAACCTTCAGGTTGTGTCATATACACATCCTCTTCTAATTTTCCATTAAGGAAAGCGGTCTTCACATCCATCTGCCAGATCTCATAATCATAATATGCCGTTATCGCGAGAATAATCCGAATAGACTTGAACATAGCTACAGGAGAGAAAGTTTCATCATAATCTATCCCGTAGATTTGTTTGAAACCTTTCGCAACTAGCCTGCCTTTATAGGTAACCACGTTACCATCCATGTCAATCTTCTTCTTGAAGATCCATTTACAGCCTATAGGGATTACTCCCGGAGGTGGATCAACCAAATCCCAAACTTGGTTATCTGACATGGAGTCCATCTCGGCGCGCATAGCTTCAAGCCATCTCGCTGAGTCCGGTCCACTGACCGCATCCGCATAAGTGAGGGGTTCATCATTAATGATGTAGACTCCGTCATAGCGCTCAGGCTATCCACGGATCCTTCCCGATCTTCGCGGTTCCCGTGATATCTGAGCCTCAGGTTGTTCAGTAACCTGATCTACTGGCTCAGGCTCATCCAACTGAGCTTGACTACTTTGTCCTTCTTCTGGATTCTCATCCAGCTTTATTTCTCTCCCACTGGCTTCTTGCAGAAGAAATTCCTTCTAAAGAAAAATAGCCGTCCGAGCAACAAATACTTTGTTCTCTTTAGGATCGTAGAAATAATAACCCTTAGTTTCTTTAGGGTAACCGACAAAGATACATTTCTCAGATCTGCTCTCTAGTTTCCCAGAGGCGAGCTTTTTGACATAAGCCTCGCAACCCCAGATCTTAATAAATGTCAAGCTCGGCTGTTTCCCATACCATAACTCATATGGAGTCTTTGAAACGGCCTTGGATGGCACTCGGTTTAGTACCTTTGCAGCTGTTTCCAGTGCAAATCCCCAAAAGGAGTAAGGTAGAGTAGCCTGACTCATCATAGAATGAACCATATCCAGTAATTTTCTATTTCTCCTCTCGGACACACCATTCCATTGCGGTGTTCCTGGTGGAGTGAGCTGTGAGATAATCCCACACTCCTTAAGATAGTCAGTAAACTCATGACTCAAGTATTCTCCACCTCGATCTAAGCGAAGTGCCTTGATATTTCGGCCTAGCTGATTTTGTACTTCACTTTTGAACTCTTTGAACTTGTCAAAAGATTCACTTTTATGTCTCATTAGATAGACATACCCATATCTACTGAAATCATCAGTAAAGGTAATGAAGTATGAATAGCCACCTCTGGCATGTTTACTAAATGGCCCACACACATCACTATGTATAAGGTCAAGTAAACCTGAAGCCCTTTGACCTTGGTAAGAAAAAGGAGCCTTTGTCATTTTACCCATTAAACAAGCTTTGCATGTATCAATCTCCTCACAGGAGAATGATCCCAGCAGTCCATAGTCATGCAACCGCTTAATGCGCTTCTTGTTAATATGGCCTAAACGACTATGCCATAGCAAGGTGCTGTCATCAGCATACTTGGCTTTCTTAATATCAATCTGTTGTATTGAACATTCCATGTCCAACATGAATAACCCATTGTTAATTGACCCAGTAGCATAAACAATATTATCAAAGGAAATATAACACTTTGAAATCTTGCATTCAAAGGAAAACCCTTTCCTGACAAGAGCAGGAATAGAGATAATATTCTTAGTTATGCTCGGTACAAAATAACAATTGTCCAGTTCTAATACAAGACCAGATGGTAAAGAGATGTGATAAACTCCTACAGCAACAGCAGCAACCCGTGCCCCGTTTCCTACTCGTAGGTCCACCTCATGCTGTCCCACCTGTCTTCTTCTCTTGAGTTCCTGTACATTTGAACAAATGTGAACTTCACATGCAGTGTCCAACACCCATGATATAGAAGAAGAAACCATGACTTCAGTCACGAAAATACCTGAGCCAGAAGCGAAAGGCTTACTTCCCTTCTTGTCTCCTTGGAGCGCTTTACAGTCCTTTTTCCAGTGACCTAACTGGCCACAATGGAAACATCTGTATTCCTTTGACCGCTTTATCTTTTGCTTTAGAGCCTTGTTGTAGCTCTTGATGGGGGCTTTGCCCTTCTTCCCCTTCTTCTTGTTCCTTGAAGGAACCATGAGGACAGAGGATGAAGGCGTTCCCTTCTCACGAGACTGAGTCTGCTCTGTAGTCAAGAGCATGTTCAGCAACTCTGCCGGCGTACAGTCGATCTTGTTCATATTAAAATTAATAATGAATGGATCGAAAGAGGCCGGGAGAGACTGCAGGATGATATCTACAACAAGCTCCTGATTGATGGTATGTCCCAGCTTCTCTAGAGCCTCCTTGTACCCAATCATCTTGAGTACGTGAGCTCGCACTGGACTCCCTTCAGTCAGTTTGCTCTGAAAGAAAAGTTTAGTCAAATTATAGCGTTCAGTCCTCGCTTGTGCAGCATACAGCATCTTGAGGTTTGCTATAATTTCTATAGCAGATAGATCCTCATGCTGACATTGCAGTTGTGGCGTCATAGACGCTAGCATCAAGCAAGCGACATCAATGCTATCATTGACATGCTTCTCATAAGCATCCCGAACCGCCCTTGCGGCGTTCGCAGCGGGTTGAGGCGGTATAGCCGTCTCGAGGACATACAGTTTCCTCTCAGCCTTAAGAACAATCTTAAGGTGTCCGTACCAGTCTGAGAAGTTTGGCCCAGCAAACTTCTCCCTTTCCAGTAGGGATCGCACATTGAAGGCTGTGGTGTTCGTTGCTGCAGTAATCTACAACAATGCAAGAACAGCAAGGTCAGTATCAATGTTAGAATCAATTCAGGACTTAAGAATGATTCTTTTCTCACTATTTTATCTGACTGAAAAATCCAGTAAAACAGTCCGAAAGAGTGAAACTCTTTTAGTGAGATGGGATCCAGATTTCATACTTGGTCTCCGCGTCCCGCTCAGGCGAGATAAGATGCACAGAGAGTACAAGCACTAATCTCTGGTAGGCAATCCCTGCCAATCGCTAACCCGTGTGATTCCCCTTCATCTGGGCAATCCAGAAGACTGTGCCAACTGAGTTGGTACAACACAGTCTCTGATCCCACAGATGGCTGCCTCCATATAGCTACTATATGCGCCACACATGTAGCCTACATGGTCAAGCTGACCCGACCTACTCCTTGGACCACCACGTGCTATGCTGAGCAACAAGAAGCGATAAATCCCTTCTCTGTAACACGCAGGTGTAATCACACACCCTCTGAAGATAGATGGGCGTGCCCACTGAGTGGGTACAACACGGCCCCAACGATAGTCAGAACAGTGAGGTTTCGCGTCAGAAGGCTTACGAGCTTGATATTTAACGTTGGATTTTAACGGTCTTTTATCTTCTTAACTATCATACAAACCCTATGGTGATAGAAGAAGATTAAATCATGCAGTTCTAATTATTTAAACAATAAATGAAAGCATGATGATCTTATGTGGTAAAAGCCCATTGAGCCTAGGTAAGACCTTAATTTAAACTTAAGTCTTCACTTGAGCTTTTCTTGGGTCTTTTGCATTTTCTCTGGCCCAACCCGGGCCCAAGCGCCCACTGCAGCTCAGGTGCGCCCACCAGATAAAATGCGCCTGTCCTAGAGTCGAACCCTAGACCTTCCGCTGGTGAAGCCACTTGCTGCATGCGCCTCTGCCAAGTGTGCTTTGAGCTCATGTCTGATTAAAATACAATTTAATCTATCTAGACATGAATGACACGCAGGTCAATTACACTTTATAAATTAATTAAAATGTGATGCGCAGATCACAATAAATATTAATTTACAATTTTAATCCAGGCACGCAGGCCCCAGCACAGCACTGTTGGGGTATGCCCTTAAGGCTAATGTTTGAGGCCTTGGGATTGTATCAGTATCATGTATAAACTCTATGTTTATAAAGGCAATGGTTGTTATTCAGGTTGTTACATCATCTGCTGCAATATGTATACTTCTGATTAATGTCTCAATGCTGTTCAGCTTGGCTGACATGCAGTATAGTCCTTGGTCGAGATATCTTGGTGAACATGAGACAGCCTTGATATGATTAAGACTAATATGTGTTCTAATCTTATAGGATGCTTCGAGCATGGAATAAGAAGTAGACTCATAGGTACATTGGATGTACTGGACAGACCCTGCAAGGATATTCAATTGCTTGTCACAATGTGAATAATCCTTGTATGTAAGCAAGTGGCATATTTCCTCTGACTTGAGATCACTTGTGTTTCTAAATGATGATTGGCATTGTTTTGAGGTAGTTCAATATCATTTGAAATATAATGGTTATAGACTATCTTGGATAATGAACATGAGTCATGTTAGGGCACTAGTGATAGATATAGGATTGCCGTCTCCTTGTTTGGAGTGTGATGTTCTATAGGGGCCCCCTGGATGAGATGATTGAGAAAGTGTATGGCTATACCCAGATGACTATGTTCATCTGATCTAATCATTCTCATCATATTGGATTTACAAGCTTGACACGCTTGTCCAATAAGAACATCCAGTGGCAAAGGAAACATGTATGTCTAGTGAATTGAATTCACACTTGTGCTGTGGTTTGGGTGTAGTCTTGGAAGACTCTTTCCTTTATATCGGGAGACAGTGATGTGTTGCTAGATACCCCTCACTGGTCGTGATAACGTAAGTTATCGTTACCGACATTTAAAGGAAACCCTTAGGGTCGCACAATTTGATGATATGGCTTACTTATGTCAGATCGTGTGGACTGAATTATTTTGGTTCAGTTTAAAGGAGTTTAGACTCTGATTGGAAGTGAGATCTGGTCTGATCATGTTTGATTGATTAGGGCTTGAGATCGGTAAGCTTCGATCGAGAGATCTGATGCTAGATCGATGAGATCAAGAGCATCAAGTGATGTGTGGTTAGATCTTGAACCCTTTTTGGTTTAATGAGATCTAGACCATGTCTTGACTTGGTCTTGGTTTGATTTGGTTGTTGAACCAAAGTCAATTGAACCGGTTCACTTATGTGAACGCATGGTTCAAGTGATGGGGCGTTTTTGATTAGTTCACTAAGCGTGAACGTGTGGAGTGAAGACTTACCATATTTGGAAGCCTCAACGCCTAAACGCCTCAAGGCCAAGAAAACGCCTTAATGCTTCAATGCTTCGCTCTTGCCAAGATTGCGCTTGAGTGTGTCTTGTCTCGAAGAGGAAGAGAGGAGAAGGCATTCGGCAATCTAAGAACACATCCGATCTCCTTCACACGGTTAGGAGACTTGAAGCTCTTTGCTAGCACAAGGACGCCAAAGGGAGTAGTCATCATCACCTTTGTGTGCGTCTTCTTTGGAGGAGAGCCAATTCGCCCTCTTGCTTCCAAGACACCATTCGAATCAATGGCCTTGGTAAGATCCTATCTTGATCTATACAAAGAAATAATGTTGATCATATGTTCATATTACATGCGATCCTAGGAAACCCTAATTCCGCCCATGCAAATTTTTCAATTTACGCATGCTTAGGGTTTCTCCCTCCCCTTTAGGGGATCATTCAATTGGTATCAGAGCTAGGGTTTTTGTATGAATCATATGATTGCTTTGATATGATTGTGATCCATACTTGATGCTATGTTTACATGCGCTTACTTGATGCATTGTTACAAGTTGTTTGCGCATGTATCATTGTTACAAGTTGTTTGCGCATGTATCATTGTTACAAGATGTTTGCGCTTATGTATAGATCTAAGGTTTATCACTTTGCGCATCTACATGTTAGTTTGTAAAAATACATGATGTATGTTTTTACTCATTGGCGCATGTATGATGTTTATTAGTTGGCGCTTGTTATAGATGTTTTTGTCAAAACCTGTTAACTTGCGCGCCTAACCTAGATCTATATTTGCACCTACTTTAAACCCTTAGACGGGTTGATAGGGTTGAAATCATCAGTCTTGTCTGGACCCAACAGTCTGATCAGACCATCTGACAGCCTAGATGGGTCGACCAGATGGCACCTGTGCGCAAGCACGAGGTGGCTATAGGTCGACTGCATACAGGCGTGTAGCGATGTCTGGTTGAGACAACCAGTGAACGCTCTTGAGTTAGGCCCGGGGTCACACCCGCTTGCCAGAACTCATGAGGGTCGTTCAGCCCAACGCATGCATTGTTGACCACTGGGTCGACTCAAGTCAGTTAGGACTTGGTGCATGCTAGGGCAGTGGGTCTGACTAGATCAGATGAGTGGATCCCTATTAATGGACCGTTGTAAGGTAGTAGGGCACATAAGGAAAATAAAATTGATGCCCATGGGTTTTCGAAAATTTTATTTTCTTGTTTGGATCACATGTTGATTGTATAAACATGAATCAATGTCTATTTCATCTTATGTGGGCTGCCCAATTTTAATGTGTGCTGTGCTGGGGCCTGCGTGCCTGGATTATTAATTATTATAATTGTGATCTGCGCATCACATTTTAATTAATTTATAATGTATAATTGACCTGCGTGTCAATCATGTCTAGATAGATTAAAATGTAATTTGATTAGACATGAGCACAGAGCACACATGGCAGAGGAGCATGCAGCAAGTAGCTTAACCAGTGGGAGGTCTAGAGTTCGACTCTAGGACAGGCGCATCTTACCTGGTAGGCGCATCTGAGCTGCAGTGGGCGCTTGGGGCCAGATGGAGTTGCAAAAGACCCATGAAGAGCTCATGTGAAGACTTAAGTTAAATTAAGGTCTTACCTAGGCTTAATGGGCTTTTACCACATAAGATCATCATGCTTTCATTTATTGTTTAAATAATTAGAACTGCATGATTTATTCTTCTGCTATCACCATAGGGTTTGCATGATAGTTAAGAAGATAAAAGACCGTTAAAATCCAAACGTTAAATATCAAGCACGATAGCCTTCTGACGCGAAACCTCACTGTTCTGACTATCGTTGGGGCCATGTTGTACCCACTCAGTGGGCACGCCCATCTATCTTCAGACGGTGTGTGATTTCACCTGCATGTTACAGAGAAGGGATTTATCGCTTCTCGTTGCTCAGCATAGCATGTGGTGGTCCAGGGAGTAGGTCGGGTCAGCTTGACCATGTAGGCTACATATGGAGCATATGTTAGCTATATGGAGGCAGCCATCTGTGGGATCAGAGACTGTGTTGTACCAACTCAGTTGGCGCAGTCGGCTGGATCGCCCAGATGAAGGGGAATCGCACCGGTTGGCGATTGGCAGGGATAGCCTACCAGAGATTAGTGCTTGTACTCTCTGTGCATCTTATCTCGCCTGAGCGGGACGCGGAGACCAAGTATGAAATCTGGATCCCATCTCACTAAAAGAGTGCCACTCTTTCGGACTGTTTTGCTGGATTTTTCAGTCAGATAAAATAGTGAGAAAAAGAATCATTCTTAAGTCCTGGATTGATTCTCACATTGATACTGACCTTGCTGTTCTTGCAATGTTGTAGATTCCTGCAGCAACAAACACCACGAATTTCAATGTGCGATCCCTACTGGAAAGGGAGAAGTTTGCTGGGCCAAACTTCTCAGACTGGTACGGACACCTTAAGATTGTTCTTAAGGCTGAGAGGAAACTGTATGTCCTCGAGACGGCAATACCGCCTCAACCCGCTGCGAACGCCGCAAGGGCAGTTCGCGATGCTTATGAGAAGCATGTCAATGACAGCATTGATGTCGCTTGCCTGATGCTTGCGTCTATGACGCCAGAGCTGCAGCGTCAGCACGAGGATCTATCGGCTATAGAAATTATAGCGAACCTCAAGTTGCTGTATGCTGCACAGGCGAGGACTGAACGCTACAATTTGACTAAACTTTTCTTTCAGAGCAAACTGACTGAAGGGAGTCCAGTGGGAGCTCATGTACTCAAGATGATTGGGTATAAGGAGGCTCTAGAGAAACTGGGACATACCATCAATCAGGAGCTTGCTGTAGACATCATATTGCAGTCTCTCCCGACCTCTTTTGATCCGTTCATTATTAACTTTAATATGAACAAGATCGACTGTACGCCGGCAGAGTTACTGAATATGCTCTTGACTACAGAGCTGACTCTAAAAGGGAAGCCTTCATCCTCTGTCTTGCTAGTTCCTTCAACGAACAAGAAGAAAGGGAAGAAGGGCAAAGGCCCTGTCAAGAGCTACAGCAAGGCTCTGAAACAAAAGGTTAAGCGGTCAAAGGAATACAGATGTTTCCATTGTGGCCAGCTGGGTCACTGGAAGAAGGACTGTAAAGCGCTCCAAGGAGACAAGAAGGGAAGCAAGCCTTTTGCTTCTGGCTCAGGTATTTTTGTGACTGAAGTCATGATATCTTCTTCTTCTATTTCATGGGTGTTGGACACTGCATGTGGAGTTCACATTTGTTCAAATGTACAGGAACTCAGGAGAAGAAGACAGGTGGGACAGCATGAGGTGGACCTACGAGTTGGAAACGGGGCACGGGTTGCTGCTGTTGCTGTAGGAGAATATCACATCTCATTACCATCTGGTCTTGTATTGGAACTGGACAATTGTTATTTTGTACCAAGCATAACCAAAAATATTATCTCTATTCCTGCTCTTGTCAGGAAAGGGTTTTCCTTTGAATGTAATATTTCAAAGTGTGTTATTACTTTTGATAATATAGTTTATGCTACTGGATCAATTAACAATGGGTTATTCATGTTGGACATGGAATGTTCTATACAACAAATCGATATTAAGAAAGCCAAGTATGCTGATAACAGCACCTTGCTATGGCATAGTCGTTTAGGCCATATTAACAAGAAGCGCATTAAGCGGTTGCATGACCATGGACTGCTGGGATCATTCTCTTATGAGGAGCTTGATACATGCAAAGCTTGTTTAATGGGTAAAATGACGAAAGCTCCTTTTTCTAATAAAGGTCAAAGGGCTTCAGGTTTACTTGATCTCATTCACAGTGATGTGTGTGGGCCATTTAGTAAACATGCCAGAGGTGGCTATTCATACTTCATTACCTTTACTGATGATTTCAGTAGGTATGGTTATGTCTATCTTATGAGACATAAGAGTGAATCTTTTGACAAGTTCAAAGAGTTCAAAAATGAAGTACAAAATCAGCTAGGCCGAAATATCAAGGCACTTCGTTTAGATCGAGGTGGAGAATACTTGAGTCGAGAGTTTACTGACTATCTGAAGGAGTGTGGGATTATCTCACAGCTCACTCCGCCAGGAACACCGCAATGGAATGGTGTGTCCGAGAGGAGAAACAGAACCTTATTGGATATGGTTCGTTCAATGATGAGTCAGGCTACTCTACCTTACTCCTTTTGGGGATTTGCACTGGAAACAGCTGCAAAGGTACTAAACCGAGTGCCATCCAAGGCAGTTTCAAAGACTCCATATGAGTTATGGTGTGGGAAACAGCCGAGCTTGACATTTATTAAGATCTGGGGTTGTGAGGCTTATGTCAAAAAGCTCGCCTCTGGGAAACTGGAGAGCAGATCTGAGAAATGTATCTTTGTCGGTTACCCTAAAGAAACTAAGGGTTATTATTTCTACGATCCCAAAGAGAACAAAGTTTTTGTTGCTCGAACGACTATTTTTCTTCAGAAGGAATTTCTTCTGCAAGAGGCCAGTGGGAGAGAAATAAAGCTGGATGAGAATCCAGAGGAAGGACAAAGTAGTCAAGCACAGTTGGATGAGCCTGAGCCAATACATCAGGTTATTGAACAACCTGAGGCTCAGATATCACGGGAACCGCGAAGATCGGGAAGGATCCGTCGATAGCCTGAGCGCTATGACGGAGTCTACATCATTGATAATGATGAACCCCTCACTTATGCGGATGCGGTCAGTGGACCGGATTCAGCAAGATGGCTTGAAGCTATGCGAGCCGAGATGGACTCCATGTCAGATAACCAAGTCTGGGATTTGGTTGATCCGCCTCCGGGAGTAATCCCTATAGGCTGTAAATGGATCTTCAAGAAGAAGATTGACATGGATGGTAACGTAGTTACCTATAAAGGCAGGCTAGTTGCGAAAGGTTTCAAACAAATCTACGGGATAGATTATGATGAAACTTTCTCTCCTGTAGCCATGTTCAAGTCTATTCGGATTATTCTCGCGATAGCAGCATATTATGATTATGAGATCTGGCAAATGGATGTGAAGACTGCTTTCCTTAATGGAAATCTGCAGGAGGATGTGTATATGACACAACCTGAAGGTTTCACCAATCCATCAGATCATCATAAAATATGCAAGTTAAAGAAGTCCATTTATGGACTTAAACAACCATCAAGAAGCCGGAATATTCGTTTTGATGAATCAATCTGTGAATTTGGTTTCATCAAGAATGAAGATGACCCGTGTGTATATAAGAGGTTTAGTGGGAGCGTGATTACTTTCCTAGTCCTCTACGTCGATGATATCTTGATCATTAAAAACGACATTCCTGAACTACATGCCGTCAAGGCATGGTTAAGAAAATGTTTCCAGATGAAAGATCTAGGAGAAGCAGCCTATGTATTAGGTGTGAAGATCTATAGGGATAGATCTAAGAGGCTTCTCGGGCTGTGCCAGAGTACTTACATCGATAAAGTCCTGGAGAGATTTCATTTAGAAAATTCTAAAAGAGGATATCTTCCAGTCAGACATGGTCTGAATCTTTCAAAGAGTCAGTGTCCACAAACACTGACTGAGAAAGATGAAATGGACAATACGCCTTATGCTTCGGCTATTGGGTCCATTATGTATGCGATGTTGTGTACTCGCCCAGACGTCGCTTACGGGTTAAGCGTGACCAGTCGGTTCCAAAGTAATCCAGGTCAGGCGCACTGGATTGCAGTCAAGAACATTTTGAAATATCTGCGGAGGACCAAAGATATGTTCTTGGTATATGGAGGTCAGGAAGAACTCAGTATTGAAGGATATACTGACGCTTCGTTCCAATCTGACCAGGATGATTTCCGATCGCAATCAGGCTATGTTTTTAGCTTGAATGGAGGAGCAGTGGTGTGGAAAAGTTTCAAACAGTCTATTGTTGCTGATTCCACAACAGAAGCCGAGTATGTTGCAGCCTCGGAAGCATCCAAGGAGGCAGTGTGGATTCGTAAGTTCATTCAGGAACTTGGTGTTGTTCCTTCGAATGCAGATCCATTGGTTATCTTCTGTGATAACACTGGAGCAATAGCACAAGCAAAGGAACCACGGTCGCACTAGAAGTCCAAGCACATACAAAGAAGGTTTCATTTGATCCGAGAGATCATTGATCGTGGTGAGATCAAAATCTGCAAGGTTCATACAGATGACAATCTGGCTGACCCGCTTACTAAGCCTCTGGCGCAGCAGAAGCATGAGAAGCACTGTAATAATATGGGTTTGAGATTTCTCAACCATTAGATTAAGTGCAAGTGGGAGATTGTTGGGGTATGCCCTTAAGGCTAATGTTTGAGGCCTTGGGATTGTATCAGTATCATGTATAAACTCTATGTTTATAAAGGCAATGGTTGTTATTCAGGTTGTTACATCATCTGCTGCAATATGTATACTTATGATTAATGTCTCAATGCTGTTCAGCTTGGCTGACATGGAGTATAGTCCTTGGTCGAGATATCTTGGTGAACATGAGACAGCCTTGATATGATTGAGACTAATATGTGTTCTAATCTTATAGGATGCTTCGAGCATGTTATAAGAAGTAGACTCATAGGTACATTGGATGTACTGGACAGACCCTGCAAGGATATTCAATTGCTTGTCACAATGTGAATAATCCTTGTATGTAAGCAAGTGGCATATTTCCTCTGACTTGAGATCACTTGTGTTTCTAAATGATGATTGGCATTGTTTTGAGGTAGTTCAATATCATTTGAAATATAATGGTTATAGACTATCTTGGATAATGAGCATGAGTCATGTTAGGGCACTAGTGATAGATATAGGATTGCCGTCTCCTTGTTTGGAGTGTGATGTTCTATAGGGGCCCCCTGGATGAGATGATTGAGAAAGTGTATGGCCATACCCAGATGACTATGTTCATCTGATCTAATCATTCTCATCATATTGGAATTACAAGCTTGACACGCTTGTCCAATAAGAACATCCAGTGGCAAAGGAAACATGTATGTCTAGTGAATTGAATTCACACTTGTGCTGTGGTTTGGGTGTAGTCTTGGAAGACTCTTTCCTTTATATCGGGAGACAGTGATGTGTTGCTAGATACCCCTCACTGGTCGTGATAACGTAAGTTATCGTTACCGACATTTAAAGGAAACCCTTAGGGTCGCACAATTTGATGATATGGCTTACTTATGTCAGATCGTGTGGACTGAATTGTTTTGGTTCAGTTTAAAGGAGTTTAGACTCTGATTGGAAGTGAGATCTGGTCTGATCATGTTTGATTGATTAGGGCTTGAGATCGGTAAGCTTCGATCGAGAGATCTGATGCTAGATCGATGAGATCAAGAGCATCAAGTGATGTGTGGTTAGATCTTGAACCCTTTTTGGTTTAATGAGATCTAGACCATGTCTTGACTTGGTCTTGGTTTGATTTGGTTGTTGAACCAAAGTCAATTGAACCGGTTCACTTATGTGAACGCATGGTTCAAGTGATGGGGCGTTTTTGATTAGTTCACTAAGCGTGAACGTGTGGAGTGAAGACTTACCATATTTGGAAGCCTCAACGCCTAAACGCCTCAAGGCCAAGAAAACGCCTTAATGCTTCAATGCTTCGCTCTTGCCAAGATTGCGCTTGAGTGTGTCTTGTCTCGAAGAGGAAGAGAGGAGAAGGCATTCGGCAATCTAAGAACACATCCGATCTCCTTCACACGGTTAGGAGACTTGAAGCTCTTTGCTAGCACAAGGACGCCAAAGGGAGTAGTCATCATCACCTTTGTGTGCGTCTTCTTTGGAGGAGAGCCAATTCGCCCTCTTGCTTCCAAGACACCATTCGAATCAATGGCTGAAGGAACCCCTAACATAAAGGGGGGGGGGGGGGGGGAAAACCCTAATCATGCGCATCTAGCATGCATGGCGGAAAATAGGGTTTCAAAATCGCATATGAAACTATATGATCAACTTAAGTTATGAGAAATCATACCAACGCCATAGGCTTGGAATTCGGCTTGGAAGAAGAGATCAAATTAGGTCTCCTCCACAAGTCCACACACAAGATGAAGATGCTCACTTCCTTGAGATCTCTTGTGCTAGCAAGACACCCAAGCCTTATCTTGTCGAATGGAAAGGGTTTGATGATATGAATCCGTTCGGCCGAGAGCTTCTCTTGGATGTCTACTCCACACCTTCGTCAACCACACCTCGAAAGGAATCAAGGCGTTGAAGTGAGGAGCTCAACGCATAAGCGTTTTGGCATTGAAGCAAAACCGGCCCTTGATGACTTTCCATAAATGGAAGTCAATCAAGCCATGCGTTCAAGCCAACCCAAAACGCATTTTGGCATTGAACCAAGCGTTCATATTTGTGAACCGGTTCAATCCAAAATGTCAAATCGGCTTTGGTTCATCAAACCAAACCGAAATAGCTCAAGCCACTTGGTCTAGACCAAATCGAACCCCAAGGCTTATGATCTAACCGTTCATCACCTGATGCCCCTGATCTCTCCGATCTAGCATCACCTCTCTCGATCGAAGCTTACCGATCTCAAGCCCTAATCAATCAAACATGATCAGACCAGATCTCACTTACAATCAGAGATTAAATCCCTTTAATCTGAACTCAAAGAATCCAGTCCATACGATCTGACTTAAGTAAGCCATATCACCAAATTGTGCGACCCTGAGGGTTTCCTCTAAATGTCGGTAACGATAACTTACGTTATCACGATCAGTGAGGGGTATCTAGCAACACATCACTGTCTCCCGATATAAAGGAAAGAGTCTTCCAAGACTACTCCCAAACCATAGCACAAGTGTGACTCAATTCACAAGGCATACATATGTCCTTTACCACTGGATGTTCTTATTGGACAAGCATGTCAAGCCTGTAACTCCAATACGATGAGCATGATTAGATCAGATGCACATAGTCATCTGGGTATGGCCATACACTATCTCAATCATCTCATAAGGGGGCCCTTTAGAACATCACACTCCTTAAACAAGGAGACGGCAATCCTATGTCTATCACTAGTGTCCTAACCTGATTCAAGCTCACCATCCAAGATAGTCTATAATCATTATGTTTCAAATGATATTGAACTACCTCAAGACAATGACAATCATCATTTAGAAACACAAGTGATCTCAAGTCAAAGGACATGTGCCACTTGCTGCTTACAAGGATTATTCACATTGTGACAAGCAATGGAATATCCCAGTAGGGTCTGTCCAGTACATCCAATGTACCCATGAGTCTACATCTTATTCCATGCTCGAAGCATCCTATAAGATTAGCACTCATATTAGTCTCAATCATATCAAGGCTGTCTCATGTTCACCAAGATATCTCGACTAAGGACATATAGCCTGTCAGCCTAGCTGAACAGCTTTGAGACATTATTCAGAAGTACACTTATTACAGCAGACAAGGTAACAACCTGAATAATAACCATGCCTTTATAAACTTAAGAGTTTATTACATGATACTAATACAATCCCAAGGCCTCAAACATTAGCCTTAAGGGCATACCCCAACAATCTCCCACTTGCACTTAATCTAATGGTTGAGAAATCTCAAACCCATATTATTACAGTGCTTCTCATGCTTCTGCTGCGCCAGAGGCTTGGTAAGTGGGTCTGCCAGATTGTCATCTGTATGAACCTTGCATATTTTGATCTCGCCTCGATCAATGATCTCCCGGATCAAGTGAAACCGTCTCTGTATGTGCTTGGACTTCTGGTGCGACCGTGGTTCCTTTGCTTGTGCGATTGCTCCAGTGTTATCACAGAAGATAACCAAAGGATCAGCACTCGAAGGAACGACACCAAGTTCTCTCACGAACTTACGAATCCACACTGCCTCCTTGGATGCTTCCGAGGCTGCAACATACTCGGCTTCTGTTGTGGAATCAGCAACAGTTGACTGTTTGAAACTCTTCCACACCACTGCTCCACCATTCAAGCTAAAAACATAGCCTGATTGCGATCGGAAATCATCCTGGTCCGACTGGAACGAAGCGTCAGTATATCCCTCTATACTGAGTTCTTCCTGACCACCATATATCAAGAACATATCTTTGGTCCTCCGCAGATATTTTAAAATGTTCTTGACTGCAATCCAGTGCGCCAAACCTGGATTACTTTGGAATCGACTGGTCACGCTTAACCCGTAAGCGACGTCTGGGCGAGTACACAACATCGCATACATAATGGACCCAATAGCCGAAGCATAAGGCGTATTGTCCATTTCATCTTTCTCAGTCTGTGTTTGTGGACACTGACTCTTCGAAAGATTCAGACCATGTCTGACTGGAAGATATCCACGTTTAGAATTCTCTAAATGGAATCTCTCCAGGACCTTATCGATGTAAGTACTCTGGCACAGCCCGAGAAGCCTCTTAGATCTATCCCTGTAGATCTTCACACCTAATACATAGGCTGCTTCTCCTAAATCTTTCATCTGGAAACATTTTCCTAACCATGCCTTAACAGCATGCAGTTCTGGAATATCATTTCCAATGATCAAGATATCATCGACGTAGAGGATTAGGAATGTAATCACGCTCCCACTAAACCTCTTATATACACACGGGTCATCCTCGTTCTTGATGAAACCAAACTCAGAGATTGATTCATCAAAACGAATATTCCAGCTCCTAGATGCTTGTTTAAGTCCATAAATGGACTTCTTTAACTTGCATATTTTATGACGATCTGATGGATTAGTGAAACCTTCTGGTTGTGTCATATACACATCCTCATCCAGATTTCCATTAAGGAAAGCTGTCTTCACATCCATCTGCCAGATCTCATAATCGTAATATGCAGCTATCGCGAAAAGGATCCGAATAGACTTAAACATGGCTACAGGTGAGAAAGTTTCATCATAATCTATCCCGTAGATTTGTTTGAAACCTTTCGCAACTAGCCTGCCTTTATAGGTAACCACGTTACCATCCATGTCAATCTTCTTCTTGAAGATCCATTTACAGCCTATAGGGATTACTCCCGGAGGCGGATCAACCAAATCCCAGACTTGGTTATCTGACATGGAGTCCATCTCGGCTCGCATAGCTTCAAGCCATCTAGCTGACTCCGGTCCACTGACCGCATCCGCATAAGTTAGGGGTTCATCATTATCAATGATGTAGACTCCGACATAGCGCTCAGGCTGTCGACGGATCCTACCCGATCTTCGCGGTTCCCGTGATATCTGAGCCTCAGGTTGTTCAGTAACCTGATCTACTGGCTCAGGCACATCCAACTCTGCCTGACTACTTTGTCCTTCCTCTGGAATCTCATCCAGCTTTATTTCTCTCCCACTGGCCTCTTGCAGAAGAAACTCCTTCTCAAGAAATATGGCCGTCCGAGCAACAAATATCTTGTTCTCTTTGGGATCGTAGAAATAATAACCCTTAGTTTCCTTAGGGTAACCGACAAAGATGCATTTCTCAGATCTGCTCTCCAGTTTCCCAGAGGCGAGCTTTTGACATAAGCCTCGCAACCCCAGATCCTGATAAATGTCAAGCTAGGCTGTTTCCCATACCATAGCTCATATGGCGTCTTTGAAACTGCCTTGGATGGCACTCGGTTTAGTACCTTTGCAGCTGTTTCCAGTGCAAAACCCCAAAAGGAATATGGAAGAGTAGCCTGACTCATCATAGAACGAACCATATCAAGTAACGTTCTATTTCTCCTCTCGGACACACCATTCCACTGCGGTGTTCCTGGCGGAGTGAGCTGTGAGATAATCCCACACTCCTTCAGATAGTCAGTAAACGTATGACTCAGGTATTCTCCACCTCGATCAGAACGAAGTGCCTTGATATTTCGGCCTAACTGATTTTGTACTTCATTTTTGAACTCTTTGAACTTGTCAAAAGATTCACTTTTATGTCTCATTAAATAGACATATCCATACCTACTGAAATCATCAGTGAAGGTAATGAAGTACTGATAGCCACCTCTGGCATGTTTACTGAAAGGCCCACACACATCACTGTGTATCAGGTCAAGTAAACCTGAAGTCCTTTGACCTTTGTGAAGAAAAGGAGACTTCGTCATTTTACCCATTAAACAAGCTTTGCATGTATCAATCTCCTCATAGGAGAAAGATCCCAGCAGTCCATGATCATGCAACCGCTTAATGCGCTTCTCGTTTATATGGCCTAAACGACTATGCCATAGCAAGGTGCTGTCATCAGCATACTTGGCTTTCTTATTATCAATGTTTTGTATAGAATATTCCATGTCCAACATGAATAACCCATTGTTAATTGAACCAGTTGCATACACAATATTATCATAAGTTAAAACACACTTTGAAATCTTGCATTCAAAGGCAAATCCTTTCCTGACAAGAGCAGGAATAGAGATAATATTCTTGGTAATACTGGGTACAAAATAACAATTGTTCAATTCTAATACAATGCCAGATGGTAAAGTGATGAAATAGTCTCCTACAGCAACAGCAGCAACCCGTGCCCCGTTTCCAACGCGTAGGTCTACCTCATGCTGTCCCACCTGCATTCTTCTCTTGAGTTCCTGCACATTTGAACAAATGTGAACTCCACATGCAGTGTCCAACACCCATGATATAGAAGAAGATGAAACCATGACTTCCGTCACGTATATACCTGAGCCAGAAGCAATGCTTCCCCTCTTATCTCCTTGGAGCGCTTTACAGTCCTTTTTCCAGTGACCCAGCTGGCCACAGTGGAAACACCTGTTATCCTTCGACCGCTTCACCTTCTGTTTCAGGGCCTTGCTGTAATTCTTGACAGGGGCCTTGCCCTTCTTCCCCTTCTTCTTGTTCCTAGAAGGAATCAACAAGACAGAGGTTGAAGGCTTACCCTTCAGAGTTTCCTCAGTAGTCAAGAGCATATTCAGCAGCTCTGCCGGCGTACAATCGATTTTGTTCATATTAAAGTTAATGATGAACGCATCGAAAGAAGGCGGAAGAGACTGCAGAATAATATCTACAGCAAGCTCCTGGTTGATGGTATGTCCCAGTTTCTCTAGAGCCTCCTTGTGCCCAATCATCTTGAGCACGTGAGCTCCCACTGGGCTCCCCTCAGCCAGTTTGCTCTGAAAGAAGAGCTTCGTCAGATTATAGCGTTCTGTCCTCGCCTGTGCAGCATACAACATCTTGAGGTTCGCTATAATTTCTATAGCCGACATATCCTCATGCTGACGCTGCAGCGGTGGCGTCATAGACGCTAGCATCAGGCAAGCGACATCAATGCTATCATTGACGTGCTTTTCATAGGCATCCCGAACCGCCCTTGCGGCGTTCGGAGCGGGCTGCGGCGGTATCGCCGTCTCGAGGACATACAGTTTCCTCTCTGCCTTAAGAACGATCTTAAGGTGTCCGAACCAGTCAGAGAAGTTCGGCCCAGCAAACTTCTCCCTTTCCAGTAGGGATCGCACATTGAAGCTCATGGTGTTCGTTGTTGCAGGAATCTACAACAAGCAAGAACAGCAAGGTCAGTATCAATGTTTAGAATCAATCCAGGACTTAAGAAAGATTCTTTTCTCACTATTTTGTCTGACTGAAAAATCCAGTAAACAGTCCGAAAGAGTATCACTCTTTTAGTGAGATGGGATCCAAATTTCATACTTGGTCTCCGCGTCCCGCTCAGGCGAGATAAGATGCACAGAGATGACAAGCACTAATTTCTGGTAGGCTGTCCCAGCCAATCGCCAACCCGTGCGATTCCCCTTCATCTTGGCAATCCAGCAGACTGTGCCAACTGAGTTGGTACAACACAGTCTCTGATCCCAGAGATGGCTGCCTCCATGCGCTACCATATGCGCCACATATGTAGCCTACATGGTCAAGCTGACCCGACCTACTCCCTGGACCACCACGTGTTATGCTGAGCAACGAGCAGTGATAAATCCCTACTCTGTAACACGCAGGTGAAATCCAGCACCGTCTGAAGATAGATGGACGTGCCCACTGAGTGGGTTCAACACGGCTCCAACGATAATCAGAAAGGTGAGGTTTCGCGTCAGAAGGCTTTATCGAGCTTGATATATTAGCGTTGGATTTTAACGGTCTTTTATCTTCTTACTATCAGGCATATCCTATGGCTATAGTAGAAGATAAACTTAAACATGCAATTCTAATTATTAGCAATAAGTAGAAAGCATGATCTTATGTGGTAAAAGCCCATGAACCCTAGTAAGACCTTAATTTTACTTAAGTCTTCACTTGAGCTCCTTGGCATCTCATCTGGTCCAACCTAGGGCCCTAGCGCCAAGAGCACCTCAGGTGCGCCACCAGCTGAATGCTCCTTTGGGATGTGTGCATTTGTACTCTTGTCTAATCAAAGTACATTTGATCTATCTAGACAAGGTTGACTCGCAGGTCAATTATACAATAAATTAATGAAAAAGTGATTCGCAGATCACAATAAAATTAACTTATAATTTACCAGGCACGCAGGCCCCAGCACAGCACACAATAGGGCAACCCACATAAGACTAAATAGACAAGCATCATGGCATCAAATCATCATGTGATCCAATCAAGAAATTAAATTTTTGAAAAACCCCATGGCATCAATTTTAATTTCCTTATGTGCCCTACAACCTTACAATGGTCCATTGATAGGGATCCACTCATCCATCTAGTTAGATCCTTTGCCCCTGCATGCACCGAGTCCTAACTGACCCGAGTTGACCTGATGGTCAACCATGCATGCGCCAAGGGCTGAACCACCCTCATGAGTTTTGGCAAGCGGGTGTGACCCCGGGCCTAACTCATGTGTGTTCAGTAGTTGTCTCAACCAGACCTCGCTACACGCCTTGGATGCAGTCGACCTATAGCCACCTCGTGCTTGCGCACAGGTGCTATCTGGTCAACCCATCTAGGCTGTCAGATGGTCTGATCAGACTAGTTGGATCTAACCTAGAAGATGCTTTCAACCCCATCAACCCATCTAAGGATTTAATGTAGTGGCACCTTAGATCTAATCATGCGCGCAAGATGTAAGTTTTAGAAAACATTTTGACATGCGCAAACATCTAGAACATCCATAAGATATATCTTCTAGCATGTTGATAACCCTTAGATCTAAGGGGGTCCCCTTCAAGGGGGAGCGCAAACTTTAGGGGGTCCCCTTCTTGGGGGAGCGCATACTTCATCATAGCCATGATACAAGCGCAAACTACATGTTAGCATGATACAAGCGCAAACTTCATGTTAGCATGATACAAGCGCAAACTTCATGTAAACAAAGCATGCATCAAGTAAGCGCAATATGTATGGATCACAAACACTTCAAAGCAATCATATAGATCATATCAAGAGCCTAGCTCTGATACCAATTGAAGGAACCCCTAACATAAAGGGGGGGGGGGGGAAAACCCTAATCATGCGCATCTAGCATGCATGGCGGAAAATAGGGTTTCAAAATCGCATATGAAACTATATGATCAACTTAAGTTATGAGAAATCATACCAACGCCATAGGCTTGGAATTCGGCTTGGAAGAAGAGATCAAATTAGGTCTCCTCCACAAGTCCACACACAAGATGAAGATGCTCACTTCCTTGAGATCTCTTGTGCTAGCAAGACACCCAAGCCTTATCTTGTCGAATGGAAAGGGTTTGATGATATGAATCCGTTCGGCCGAGAGCTTCTCTTGGATGTCTACTCCACACCTTCGTCAACCACACCTCGAAAGGAATCAAGGCGTTGAAGTGAGGAGCTCAACGCATAAGCGTTTTGGCATTGAAGCAAAACCGGCCCTTGATGACTTTCCATAAATGGAAGTCAATCAAGCCATGCGTTCAAGCCAACCCAAAACGCATTTTGGCATTGAACCAAGCGTTCATATTTGTGAACCGGTTCAATCCAAAATGTCAAATCGGCTTTGGTTCATCAAACCAAACCGAAATAGCTCAAGCCACTTGGTCTAGACCAAATCGAACCCCAAGGCTTATGATCTAACCGTTCATCACCTGATGCCCCTGATCTCTCCGATCTAGCATCACCTCTCTCGATCGAAGCTTACCGATCTCAAGCCCTAATCAATCAAACATGATCAGACCAGATCTCACTTACAATCAGAGATTAAATCCCTTTAATCTGAACTCAAAGAATCCAGTCCATACGATCTGACTTAAGTAAGCCATATCACCAAATTGTGCGACCCTGAGGGTTTCCTCTAAATGTCGGTAACGATAACTTACGTTATCACGATCAGTGAGGGGTATCTAGCAACACATCACTGTCTCCCGATATAAAGGAAAGAGTCTTCCAAGACTACTCCCAAACCATAGCACAAGTGTGACTTAATTCACAAGGCATACATATGTCCTTTACCACTGGATGTTCTTATTGGACAAGCATGTCAAGCCTGTAACTCCAATACGATGAGCATGATTAGATCAGATGCACATAGTCATCTGGGTATGGCCATACACTATCTCAATCATCTCATAAGGGGGCCCTTTAGAACATCACACTCCTTAAACAAGGAGACGGCAATCCTATGTCTATCACTAGTGTCCTAACCTGATTCAAGCTCACCATCCAAGATAGTCTATAATCATTATGTTTCAAATGATATTGAACTACCTCAAGACAATGACAATCATCATTTAGAAACACAAGTGATCTCAAGTCAAAGGACATGTGCCACTTGCTGCTTACAAGGATTATTCACATTGTGACAAGCAATGGAATATCCCAGTAGGGTCTGTCCAGTACATCCAATGTACCCATGAGTCTACATCTTATTCCATGCTCGAAGCATCCTATAAGATTAGCACTCATATTAGTCTCAATCATATCAAGGCTGTCTCATGTTCACCAAGATATCTCGACTAAGGACATATAGCCTGTCAGCCTAGCTGAACAGCTTTGAGACATTATTCAGAAGTACACTTATTACAGCAGACAAGGTAACAACCTGAATAATAACCATGCCTTTATAAACTTAAGAGTTTATTACATGATACTAATACAATCCCAAGGCCTCAAACATTAGCCTTAAGGGCATACCCCAACAATGGCCTTGGTAAGATCCTATCTTGATCTATACAAAGAAATAATGTTGATCATATGTTCATATTACATGCGATCCTAGGAAACCCTAATTCCGCCCATGCAAATTTTTCAATTTACGCATGCTTAGGGTTTCTCCCTCCCCTTTAGGGGATCTTTCAAGCACACATTAAAAAGGCAGCCCACATAAGATTAAATAAACAAGCAATATGGTATACATTCATCATGTGATCCAAACCAGAAAATAAAATTTTTCGAAAACCCATTGGCATCAATTTTTTTTATTTTCCTTATGAGCCCTACTACCTCACAACGGTCCATTAATAGGGATCCACTCATCATACCTAGTCAGATCCACTGCCCTTGCATGCACCAAGTCGTAACTAACTTGAGCTGACCTAATGGTCAACCATGCATGCGCCAAGGGCTGAACGACCCTCATGAGTTCTGGCAAGCGGGTGTGACCCCGGGCCTAACTCATGCACGTTCACTGGTTGTCTCAACCAGACATCGCTACACGCCTGTCCGCAGTCGACCTATAGCCACCTCGTGCTTGTGCACAGGTGCCATCTGGTCGACCCATCTAGGCTGTCAGATGGTCTGATCAGACTAATTGGATCTTAACTAGACGATGACTTCAACCCTAATAACCCGTCTAAGTTTTTCAAGTAGGCGCCTCTTAGATCTAGTGTATGCGCGCAAGAGAAGTTTTTATAAAAACAACAAGATGCGCCAAACAACATACATGCGCGAAGGAGAAATTATACATCTAAGATAAGCATGTATTTTCGCCAACCAACATGAACAATTTTCGCATATTATGTAGTTTCGCATGTAACCTTTAGATCTAAACATTTGAGCAAACAAGGATCACACAATAGCAATCATACGAACATACAAATAACTTGCTCTGATACCAATTTGGAAGTCCCTAAGGGGGGGGGGGGCGAAACCCTAAATAGGCGCATATATAAATTTTCGCAGCGGAAGCTAGGGCTTCTAGATCGATAGCATGTATGTCATATGATCAACTAAAACATGTATACATCGAAAAGGAGTCATACCATCGCCATTGCTTTGGATGGCGCCTTGGAAGTAGAGATCGAAAGGGATCTCCTCCAAAAGATGCGCACACAAGATGTGATCGCCTACTCCTTGTTGATCTTTGTGCTAGCAAAGTTCTCCAAGAATCCTTGTCGAATGGAAGGGATGAGATGACTTGATTGCTTGGCTGAGACCTCTCCTTGTCGTCAACCCTCTTCACCACACGAGAGTGTCGAGAGCCCGAGGCAAGAGGCGACAATAGGGCATGAAGAGAAGCGACGTGAGGCGTGGTCACGTTTAGCAACATGCTATCTAAAATTAGCAAAGCCTTAACGTGTGATGCGTTCACTCCAAGTAAACCATCACATTTTCCTCTCCCCTTGAACCATGCGCTCACTTGATGAGCCGGTTCAATTTGGTTTGGTTCAAAGACCAATTAACCCAAGCCATTTGTCTAGATCACAATAAACCCTAAAGGTTCAAGATCTAACCGTTCATCTCTTGATGCTCCTGATCTCACCGATCTAGCATCAATTCTCTTGATCGAAGCTTACCGATCTCAAGCCCTAATCAATCAAACATGATCAGACCAGATCTCACTTACAATCAGAGTTTAAATCCCTTTAAACTGAACCAAAAACAATTCAGTCCACACGATCTGACTTAAGTAAGCCATATCATCAAATTGTGCGACCCTAAGGGTTTCCTTTAAATGTCGGTAACGATAACTCACGTTATCACGATCAGTGAGGGGTATCTAGCAACACATCACTGTCTCCCGATATAAAGGAAAGAGTCTTCCAAGACTACACCCAAACCACAGCACAAGTGTGAACCCAAGTCACTTGACATATGTGTTTCCTTTGCCACTGGATGTTCTTATTGGACAAGCGTGTCAAGCCTGTAATTCCAATATGATGAGAATGATTAGATCAGATGAAACATAGTCATCTGGGTATGGCCATACACTTTCTCAATCATCTCATCCAGGGGGCCCCTTTAGAACATCACACTCCAAACAAGGAGACGGCAATCCTATATCTATTACTAGTGCCCTAACATGACTCATGTTCATTATCCAAGATAGTCTATAACCATTATGTTTCAAATGATATTGAACTACCTCAAAACAATGCCAATCATCATTTAGAAACACAAGTGATCTCAAGTCAGAGGAAATATGCCACTTGTTTGCATACAAGGATTATTCACATTGTGACAAGCAATTGAATATCCTAGTAGGGTCTGTCCAGTACATCCAATGTACCCATGAGTCTACATCTTATTCCATGCTCGAAGCATCCTATAAGATTAGAACACATATTAGTCTCAATCATATCAAGGCTGTCTCATGTTCTCCAAGATATCTCGACTAAGGACTTTACTGCATGTCAGCCAAGCTGAACAGCATTGAGACATTATTCAGAAGTATACATATTGCAGCAGATACTGTAACAACCTGAATAACAACCATTGCCTTTATAAACATAAAGTTTATACATGATACTGAAATAATCCCAAGGCCTCAAACATTAGCCTTAAGGGCATACCCTAACACATAAAACATATCTGACTAAGCTTATTGTCGCAGGGTTTTAATATGCTCGGACAAGCCTTTAGCTCTAATCCTTGAGGCTAATAGCTCCTCCATCATGCAGATTAGTTGGGACAAATGCAAATCGAACGGATCAACCTGCGAGACACACCATCTTTTGATAACTAAATAACACCTACACTTATTTTAAAAACTAATCTGATTAGTGTTATTTGTGTGCAGGTACTTTAAGCAAACGGCGCAACAAAGGTCTCAAACTTTGGTCAGATTATGCAGCTCTAATGGTTAGAGGGACTTGGTTTGTGAAGGCCAAGTCGAGGGTTCGAATCCTGCTGCAGACGAAATTTGCACAGCCCAGGCATGGGGTATAACTGTGCCAGGATTCGACACCCTGGACCTTGCGGGTTAGGTCTCTGGGATGCCTAACCTCGAGGGGATCGGTGGAGCTCCACCGGTCCTTAGTGTTGTAGGGGAGGAGGGCGAACATGTCAGACGCGCCGAATGAGGGAGGCATGGGTCGCTTATGTCCAGACGGCCCTTGTGAGGCAGACATACATGTCCGGATGGCCCTTGTGTGGCAGACATGGCTCTCTCCTACATCAACTACTCTCGTGATTGGATTTGTAGGCTTGACCAGAATAGATCTGGCATCGCGATTCACCTCCCGGTCCTACTCGCGATGTCTAAGACGTAAACTTACTTGGCCAAAGTAAATTACGAAATAAGTTCAATTCTAATCAAATCAACTCAGTAAAATTCATTTCAAAGATTTAAAATAATAAGTTTAATTCATACATTAGCATTGGGCTACACCTCTAATCCTGAAGATAGGTTTAAGTGTTCATGTTTATAGAAAACAACATGTATATTGATGAACTTTGCATGGAAACTCAATAAGATTTAAAAGAAAACACTAGAAAAGTAATTAGAAACCCTTATCCTCCATTTGGAGATGAAGATGTTGGTTTATATGCCCTACGACCTAGTATTGGTCCATTATTGTACTACTTGACTTTGATACTTATATATCATTCTGGCATTGTCGTTATCGTTGTTCATTTACATCTGCGATTATGTAGTTACATGATAATGTACCTGGAGACAGATTGGATCTGTGCTCAAATGATTGTCCCCAGTCAATGTACCTGAGTGGATATGGGACAGCTCTGGTACTTGTGAGACTGGTATATGGGCAGGTTGTGCACGAGGTGTTAACACAAACGTGTGGGTATATCAGTGGTGGATATACTAGACAGACCCGCTGTGAGGTAATGACTTGGTGTCATGAGTTATCCTCATAAGTGATAGGAGATGCATTGATCCTTAGACTTGAGGTCATTGATTCTTCTACATGGTTAGGGACATGCTTTGATGCAACCTAACACCTCGCCGTAGTTGGGAGGTTATAAAGGCTGTCATTGAGTATGTCACAACCCATATATGAAGATCAATGTACAGACAAAGGATTTGCCCCTTCCTGAGGGAAGCATAATATCCATGGAGCTCCTCTATGGTTCTATGACTGAAAGTGTATGGCCATACCCAGGTGAAAACTTGATTTAGTCATGACCATGTGATTGGGTGAAAATAAGTGATGACACGCTTGTCTAATCGGATATCAGTTCGGCAAAGAGACTGTAATGTATCTATGCCTAGTTGCGATAATGGGGATGTCGATGTGGATATCCATTCTGATGACTTGGGTAGATGCGATACACTGCCAGGTGCCACTCACTGCTTGTAGTGACCTTAGGTCAGCACAGCCAACGTCAAAGGAACCTACAGGGTCGCACACCAAGATACTCGAGTTCTCGTATTGATCGGGAAGCCTTATGATCGAGTTATTGGATAACTCGGATCTATTTTGGAGATTTCATCAGCGCCAATGGGCCTGATGAGATGGAAGAAACTTATTGGAGCCAACTTCCATTTTTGGCATATTGACCAAATTAATCATGGTTAGACTCATTTGACCTTGGGTTCCATTGGATTGGATCCAATGGCTTGGTTAACATGCATAATGGACTTTGAGCTAGGCCCATTTGTTAATTGGGCTAACTAATAAGTTGTCATGAAGGGACAAGAGATTAAAAGGGTATAATGGGGAGAAATCTCACCCCCATTGGCACCTAAGGGCAAAATGGGGTGAGGGAGGCGCCTTTTGCTTCATTAGGAAGCATTATGCGCTTAGCCTTTCATCCTTTGATGGTATGAATGCCTCTAAGGCATGTCTTGGGGCTGATATGGCACTTGGGCAAATATGGATAGGTTGAATGAGGTTTATAGTAAAGTCTTGTGGACTTTCCTTACCACAAACCCTAATTGTCAAGCCCTTATCCTAGCCGCACACTTTTCATGATCTAAGCCCATGCCAAACCGCCTCTTTCTCTTATAAAAGAGACCTCTTGTCGCCCCCTCTTGACGCATTAACTCTCTTGAAGGCGTGAGCAAGTAAGGGGGTGAGAGCAACAAGGTCGGCGCATCCTTCTTCCATCAAGCTACAAGCCTTCATCCTCCTTGCCTCTTGGCGCAAGGACTTCAAGGCATTGGTGGCATCTTCTTCATCTCCTCTCCTTCTCTTGGTGCATCTTCCCTTTGAAGGTGGCGCAAGCTATGAAGAAGGCGACCTAAGGCTTGGATCTTCTTCCCGAGGCTAGCACCGAGTGTGGAAGAAGAGAGCTCGAGGCATCCGTGTGTGTGAGACTGCAGAGGGCGAACACTTGGGTGCCTACCTCGACATCGGCTTCTCACTTTGCTCCTGAGGTATTTTCTATCACATCGTGTCGACCCCCTCACTTGACGATCTTCACTGAGTTTTTGGGACTGGCCTGTTTCGTGGATATTATTCCACTGCGTTTGTAATCTCTGTAGTGCCAAAATTTGTAAAATATCCCCGGGGTTTCCCAACAGTGGTATCAGAGTGACTTGCGAGCCTCGAACGATATTCAATCCTGCTCTTTCGTGCTCACATGCCATATTTCAATTTTTGCAAATTGCATATTAGTATGGCACATATTTTTCTTAAAGTAGAAAAATTAAAGTTTCTTGATCATTGATTTAAGATCAAAGGCACCCGTAATTTTGTAAAGTAGGACGGGCATTGTGTCTACGGATTGGCCGAGCCTCTTGATCTAACAAAATTGCCAGCCGAAAGGATCTATGAAATCGTCATGAAAAATTAATCAAGAAGAAGATTAGGGTGGCGCATCTACTTGGAGCATGGCGCATGGTGGCGCAACAAGCATCAAAGGTGGTGGCGCAAGTTTGCTTGGTGGGGCAAGAATAGCATGGCCGAGCCTTAGGGCTTGTGAGCTAGCTTTCTTGACACTTGCAAGGTGGCGGTTAACCCTTGAAGGACCTTGGAGCCAACCTTGAAGATCAACTCTAGAGGTCGGCTAGGTTAGGTCTAGTCTTGGGGCTTGAGTCCTAGGTCAAGTGTTGAACCTCCTTTTGGCATGGGTTGGTTCAATGTCTTGAATGGGCTATGATCACATCATCCCTTTACTGCTTTCATTATCTGCTAAAGCATGCTTGTGATGTTTTATCATTATGTTATCACTATAGGATTATATGCCTGTAATGTTAGACATAAGATAAAACAGAGTTGATGAGACTTCAAAAACCCTCAAATAAAATATCAAGTCTAGTAGTCTTCTATTGCGTAGCCCTCATCAAACTATCGATCAGTGGTGTTGTGAACTGTTTTCCACCCTCGTGGGACACACCCACTTATCTTTAGAAGGTGTGTGGTGGCAATGGTTTCCCCAATCCATTTTAACCAGGCGCGCCTTCGCAAGGAAACTCGTTGGCCCTAGGCATAACGATTAGGAATAGACTTGACTAGATTTTCATATGTGCTGGGCACATGATAAAACTCTAGAGGCATTGTTGAGAAGTTTGGGTTTCATGCTGTCTCCAGCCCTCGCTGGACATGAAATGCCTAGATTGTCTCAATAAGGGGAATTGCTTGGAGCAATTGGTCGACGTGCCCACCTTAGGAAACATGGGTTAATTTGTGCATCTCATCCCACCCTCGTGGGACGCGAAGCCTCATGTGGAATAAGGATCCCATCTCACTAGGAAATCTTAAATTTCCCGATTGACTTTGTGGGTTATCAATTCGATTAGAATAGTGGAAGCCATGGTCATTTAAGACAAATCCAGTTTAAATGACTTCAAGTAGTACTAATCTGTTGTTTCTTGGTTGATGTAGAACGATGGCTATGAACACTAGCAGATTGACACTGTGATCCCTTTTAGATAAGGATAAGTTGGTTGGATCCAACTTTATGGACTAGCATCGGAACTTGAGGATAGCCCTCAAGCTCGAAAAGAAGTTGTATGTCCTTGAGCAGCCTCCTCTTGCGACTCCAGCGCCTAATGCCCGAGCGGTAGACAGGGATGCTTTTAGAGAGCATCAAGATGACTCTTTGGAGGTAGCATGTCTCATGCTGGCCACTATGACACTTGAACTTCAGGTGCAATATGAGGAGCAGAACGCTTTTCAGATGATTACTCATTTGAAATTGATGTTTGAGGCTCAGGCTAGAACAGAGAGATATGACACTGCCAAAGCAGTCTTTCAGTGTAAGTTGTCTGAAAGTGCACCAGTGAGACCCCATGCTCTCAAGTTGATTAGGAATGTGGATCATCTCAGGAAACTGGGACACACCATAGACAACGAGCTGGTTGTGGATCTTATTCTGTAGTCCCTACCCTCTAGCTTCAGTCCATTTATTATAAACTTCAACATGAACCGGATTGAATGCACAAGGGAGGAACTACTGAATATGCTCCAAACAGCTGAGGGTGAGATGGGTAAGACCAAACCCAATTATGTTCTTTTGGTCCCTGCAACTAAGAAGATAAAGAAGAAGGGAAAGGCACGTGCTAAGGGCAGTGCCAAAGGTCCTTCCAAAGCACTAAAGAAAAGGGAAAAGAAGTCAAAGGACCAGAGGTGCTTCCACTGTGGCGAGCAGGGCCACTAGAGAAGGCAAGCAACTTCAGAATGAGGAGAAGAAAGGCTTGGCCTTAACTTCTAGCTCAGGTATTTATGTTACTGAAGTCAACCTTTCTACTTTTATTTCATGGGTATTGGATACCGCATGCGAAGCTCATATTTGTACAAGTATGCAGGGGCTTAAGAAGAGTAGATCGGTACAGGCTGGAGAGATTGACCTACGAGTAGGAAACGGAGCACAAGTTGCTACTGTTGCCGTAGGAGTTTTGACACTCTCCCTCCCTTCAGGACTTCAATTAGAACTAGAGAATTGCTATTATGTACCTTCGTTAACCAAAAACATTATATCTATTCCTTGCTTAGCAAGGAAAGTTTTTATATTTGAAATAAAGGAGAACTGCTGTTCTTTTTCATTTGCAAATATGTTTTATGGGAAGGGTACATTGTGCAATGGTTTATATGTCTTGGACATGAACAGTTCTATTTGTAACATTAATGACAAAAGGACCAAGCAACTTCAGAATGAGGAGAAGAAAGGCTTGGCCTTAACTTCTAGCTCAGGTATTTATGTTATTGAAGTCAACCTTTCTACTTTTATATCATGGGTATTGGATACCGCATGCGAAGCTCATATTTGTACAAGTATGCAGGGGCTTAAGAAGAGTAGATCGGTACAGGCTGGAGAGATTGACCTACGAGTAGGAAACGAAGCACAAGTTGCTACTGTTGCCGTAGGAGTTTTGACACTCTCCCTCCCTTCAGGACTTCAATTAGAACTAGAGAATTGCTATTATGTACCTTCGTTAACCAAAAACATTATATCTATTCCTTGCTTAGCAAGGAAAGTTTTTATCTTTGAAATAAAGGAGAACTGCTGTTCTTTTTCATTTGCAAATATGTTTTATGGGAAGGGTACATTGTGCAATGGTTTATATGTCTTGGACATGAACAGTTCTATTTGTAACATTAATAACAAAAGGACCAAACTAAGTGGTTCAGTCGGTGCTTTCCTATGGCATTGTTGATTAGCACATATAATCAAGAATCTGAAAGTCCCCTTTCAATAAGGGGGGCCGAAACCCTAAAGTGACGCATACAAAACATGGGCAGCGGATACTAGGGTTTCATGGGATCGATGCATGTATTATGATCAACATTAAAACTTTTGAATGCAAGAAAGAATGCGATTCATACCATGGCCATTTCTAGATGGCGCCTTGGAAGCAAGAGAACAAAAGAGGTCTCCTCCAAATCGTCACACACAAGATGATCAACGGCTTGCTCCTTCTTGTCGTCCCTTGTGCTAGCAAGGATCGTCCAAGGTGTCTTGTCGTCCCTTCTTCTTGTTCCTTGAAGGAAACATCAAGACAGAGGTTGAAGGCTTTCCCTTCAGAGTCTCCTCAGTAGTCAAGAGCATATTCAGCAGCTCTGCCGGAGTACAATCGATTTTGTTCATATTAAAGTTAATGATGAACGCATCGAAAGAGGGCGGGAGAGACTGCAGAATAATGTCTACAGCAAGCTCCTGATTGATGGTATGCCCCAGTTTCTCTAGAGCCTCCTTGTGCCCAATCATCTTGAGCACGTGAGCTCCCACTGGGCTCCCTTCAGCCAGTTTGCTCTGAAAGAACAGCTTAGTCAAATTATAGCGCTCAGTCCTCGCCTGCGCAGCATACAGCATCTTGAGGTTTGCTATAATTTGTATAGCAGACATATCCTCATGCTGACGCTGCAGCGGTGGCGTCATAGACGCTAGCATCAGGCAAGCGACATCAATGCTATCATTGACATGCTTTTCATAGGCATCCCGAACCGCCCTTGCGGCGTTCGGAGCGGGCTGAGGCGGTATAGCCGTCTCGAGGACATACAGTTTCCTCTCTGCCTTAAGAACAATCTTAAGGTGTCCATACCAGTCTGAGAAGTTCGGCCCAGCAAACTTCTCCCTTTCCAGTAGGGATCGCACATTGAAGCTCATGGTGTTCGTTGCTACAGGAATCTACAACAATGCAAGAACAGCAAGGTCAGTATCAATGTTCAGAATCAATCCAGGACTTAAGAAAGATTCTTTTCTCACTATTTTATCTGGCTGAAAAATCCAGCAAAAACAGCCCGAAAGAGTAGAACTCTTTTAGTGAGATGGGATCCAGATTTCATACTCGGTCTCCGCGTCCCGCTCAGGCGAGATAAGATGCATAGAGAGTACAAGCACTAGTCTCTGGTAGGCTGTCCCAGCCAATCGCCAACCCGTGCGATTCCCCTTCATCTGGGCAATCCAGCTGACTGTGCCAACTGAGTTGGTACAACACAGTCTCTGATCCCACAGATGGCTGCCTCCATGTGCTACCATATGCGCCACATATGTAGCCTACATGGTCAAGCTGACCCGACCTACTCCCTGGACCACCACGTGCTATGCTGAGCAACGAGAAGCGATAAATCCCTTCTCTGTAACACGCAGGTGTAATCCCGCACCGTCTGAAGATAGATGGACGTGCCCACTGAGTGGGTACAACACGGCTCCAACGATAATCAGAACAGTGAGGTTTCGCGTCAGAAGGCTTACGAGCTTGATATTTTAGCATTGGATTTTAACGGTCTTTTATCTTCTTCACTATCATGCAATTCCTATGGTGATAGCAGAAGATAAACTCATGCAATTCTAATTATAAAAGCAATAAATAGAAAGCATGCTGATCTTATGTGGTAAAAGCCCATTAAGCCTAAAATAAACCTTAAATTAAACTTAAGTCTTCACTTGCTTTTCTTCATGGGTCTTTTGCTGCTCATCTGGCCCAAACCCGGGCCCAAGCGCCATCTGCAGCTCAGGTGCGCCTACCAGGGAAAATGCGCCTGGTCCCAGAGTCGAACCCTGGACCTCCCACCTGGTCAAGCCTCTGCTGCAAGCGCCTCTACCAAGTGTGCTCTGTGCTCTTGTCTGATTAATTTACAAATTAATCTATCTAGACAAGATTGACTCGCAGGTCAATTACACTTTATAATTTAAATGAAAAGTGATGCGCAGATCACAATAAAAATATTTATTTACATTTAAATTCCAGGCACGCAGGCCCCAGCACAGCACACATTAAACATGGGCAGCCCACACAAGATTAAATAAACAAACATATGCTTACAAACATCATGCGATCCAACATAAGAAAATAAAATTTTGAAAACCCCATTGGCATCAATTTTAATTTTCCTTATTGGCCCTACTACCTTACAACGGTCCATTACAAGGGATCCACTCATCTGACCTAGTCAGATCCATTGCCCTTGCATGCACCAAGTCGTAACTGACTTGAGTCGACCTAATGGTCAACCATGCATGCGCCAGGGCTGAACAACCCTCATGAGTTCTGGCAAGCGGGTGTGACCCCGGGCCTAACTCATGCGTGTTCACTAGTCGTCTCAATCAGACATCGCTACACGCCTGTCTGCAGTCGACCTATAGCCATCTCGTGCTTACGCACAGATGCTATCTGGTCGACCCATCAAGGCTGTCAGATGATCTGATCAGACTGTTTGGATCTAACCTAGGGGATGACTTCAACCCTAATAACCCATCTAAGGGTTTAAAGTAGGCGCCTCTTAGATCTAATGAGAGTCGCGCATGAGAAGAAGTTTTGAAGAAAACATAGATGCGCCAACATACATGCGCTAACAAAAACATATACTAAGATGTATGTTAGTTTCGCATGTCATCTAGATCTGGCATATGCGCAAGTATGGATCAAACATGAAGACCAAGCATTAAGCAATCATAAAACGATGCATAAAACCTCCTCTGATACCATTTGAAAGTCCCCTTTCAATAAGGGGGGCCGAAACCCTAAAGTGGCGCATACAAAACATGGGCAGCGGATACTAGGGTTTCATGGGATCGATGCATGTATTATGATCAACATTAAAACTTTTGAATGCAAGAAAGAATGCGATTCATACCATGGCCATTTCTAGATGGCGCCTTGGAAGCAAGAGAACAAAAGAGGTCTCCTCCAAATCGTCACACACAAGATGATCAACGGCTTGCTCCTTCTTGTCGTCCCTTGTGCTAGCAAGGATCGTCCAAGGTGTCTTTGATCGTTTGAAGGGAAGAGAGAGCTTTTCTTGCTTGGCGATTTTTTTTTTCTTCTTTCGTCTACCACCTTTTTTCACACGAATGTGTGAAGAGCCAAAGGCAAAACGGCGACAAGAGGGCGAGAGAGGGGCGACGTGAGAGAGATGTGGTCACGTTGTGACATGCTATCTAAAAATAGCAAAACCATCTCAACGTTCAAGTGACCCCAATCGCAAATGCCAACTTGAACCATACGCTCATCCAATGAGCTGGTTCAAATCGATTTGGTTCAATAACCAAATAAACCAAGCAATTAGTCCAGATTATAATAAACCCCTAAGGCTTAAGATCTGACCATTGATCTCTTGATGCTCCTGATCTCACTGATCTAGCATCTATTCTCTCAATCGAAGCTTACCGATCTCAAGCCCTAATCAATCAAACATGATCAGACTAGATCTCACTTACAATCAGAGACTAAATCCCTTTAAACTGAACCCAAACAATTCAGTCCACACGATCTGACTTAAGTAAGCCATATCATCAAATTGTGCGACCCTAAGGGTTTCCTTTAAATGTCGGTAACGACAACTTACGTTATCACGATCAGTGAGGGGTATCTAGCAACACATCACTGTCTCCCGATATAAAGGAAAGAGTCTTCCAAGACTACACCCAAACCACAGCACAAGTGTGAATCCAATTCACAAGGCATGCAAATTTCCTTTGCCACTGGATGTTCTTATTGGACAAGCGTGTCAAGCTTGTAGCTCCAATATGATGAGCATGATTAGATCAGATGAACACTGTCACCTGGGTATGGCCATACACTTTCTCAATCATCTCATACAGAGGGGGGCCCCTTTAGAACATCACACTCCAATTAAGGAGACGGCAATCCTTTATCTATCACTAGTGCCCTAACCTGACTCAAGCTCACCATCCAAGATAGTCTATAACCATTATTTTTCAAATGATATTGAACTACCTCAAAACAATGACAATCATCATTTAGAAACACAAGTGATCTCAAGTCAGAGGAAATGTGCCACTTGTTGCAATCAAGGATTATTCACATTGTGACAAGCAATTGAATATCCTAGTAGGGTCTGTCCAGTACATCCAATGTACCCATGAGTCTACATCTTATTCCATGCTCGAAGCATCCTATAAAATTAGAACACATATTAGTCTCAATCATATCAAGGCTGTCTCATGTTCGCCAAGATATATCGACTAAGGACTTTACTGCATGTCAGCCCAGCTGAACAGCATTGAGACATTATTCAGAAGTATATGTATTGCAGCAGATAATATAACAAACTGAATAACAACCATTGCCTTTATAAACATAAGAGTTTATACATGATACTGTTACAATCCCAAGGCCTCAAACATTAGCCTTAAGGGCATACCCCAACAATCTCCCACTTGCACTTAATCTAATGGTTGAGAAATCTCAAACCCATATTATTACAGTGCTTCTCATGCTTCTGCTGCGCCAGAGGCTTGGTAAGCGGGTCTGCCAGATTGTCATATGTATGAACCTTGCAGACTTTGATCTCGCCACGATCTATGATCTCCCTGATCAAGTGAAACCGTCTTTGTATGTGCTTGGACTTCTGGTGCGACCGTGGTTCCTTTGCTTGTGCAATTGCTCCAGTGTTATCACAGAAGATAACCAAAGGATCTGCACTCGAAGGAAAAACACCAAGTTCTTGAACGAACTTATGAATCCACACTGCCTCCTTGGATGCTTCCGAGGCGGCAACATACTCGGCTTCTGTTGTGGAATCAGCAACGATTGACTGTTTGAAACTTTTCCACACCACTGCTCCTCCATTCAAGCTAAAAACATAGCCTGATTGCGATCGGAAATCATCCTGGTCAGACTGGAACGAAGCGTCAGTATATCCTTCTATACTGAGTTCTTCCTGACCACCATACACCAAGAACATATCTTTGGTCCTCCGAAGATATTTTAAAATGTTCTTGACTGCAATCCAGTGCGCCATACCTGTAACATCCCTCAGAATCACACCCCACATGCATACAAGTAAAATACGGGGTTTCAAAAATTTTTACTCTTCCATTAAAACACAAGAAGAAAGCGGCATCGAAGGACATTACTACGGAACTGAAAACCGCACAGAACTGAATAGGATCGATTTACTAGGAAATAGAAATCCGGAAATCCAGAAAATCCGACAGCAAGTATAATAATTTACTGCTGCACAGACACGCATATCCTGGAATAAAACAGATGTCCACACTACACATATGTGGAAAACACAAATTCAGATATATTGCGGAATAAGAACAATAACTCTCAAATCGGACATTTCAGAATAAGAATAATTTCAAATCTCACGAATCCAAAACTCGTATCTAACAATTAAAACGAGACAACTATAATATAATATCCTGAAAACAGGCATAAGCCCTCAGGAGATAAAACGTATCATATAATTAAGTTAGGCACGCAGGCCTGACAGATTTTTTTTAGAAGACAACTCTTAGAAATTAAATAAAACATTAGCATCATAGTAAATTCGTGAATTAGCTGTAGCGATCACTGTCCCAATGTCTCACCTGAAAATATTTAAACAATGGGGGTGAGCTAAAAAGCTCAGTGAGTAAAAGACACTAAAAGCCATCCATAGTACACATCAAAAATATCATGCATAAGTTGAAATACATTTTTGTAACAGATAAGATAAATCAACTTAACATGCACACTCATATCAGAAACAAAACATAATCAAATACAGATACTTATAACATTAGGCATCAAGCATGAAGTAGGATATAAGTATACCAACCCCTCCCTACTAAACACACTGCCTAACACATCTATAATACAGATCGAAACAGAACTACAGAAATCAGAACTGACAGACAGAAAATCAGAATTTTCAGAATCCAAACGGATAGTCTACATCGGAAACAGAAAGGCCACAGAAGGCCTGATGACCACAGAAGGTCTGACCCCACCTCTGCCGAGGATGAGACATGCATGCATATCAGAAACAGAATGGTAGAGGAGGTATCAGTGGGTGGCCCCCGTCTTGTCAGGACGTGGCACTCTGGCCTCCAAAACCCAGAACAGAATGGTAGAGGAGGTATCAGTGGGTGGCCCCCGTCTTGTCAGGACGTGGCACTCTGGTCTCCAATACCCAGAACAGAATGGTAGAGGAGGTATCAGTGGGTGGCCCCCGTCTTGTCAGGACGTGGCACTCTGGTCTCCAATACCCAGAACAGAATGGTAGAGGAGGTATCAGTGGGTGGCCCCCGTCTTGTCAGGACGTGGCACTCTGGCCTCCAATACCTATAACGGAACAGAAATAGTGTCTCAAGGGTCGTAGTAGACTATCAGCACCATTACAGCGCCACAGAAGGAGGGTAAGAACACAGAAGAGTGCTACACTAGGGCATAATTTTACAGAACAGATTATACTGAAACGGAGGAGTAGGACCAACCACTACTTAATTCTTACATCATGCCCAAAGTCTGACAAACCAGAAAATGACACACCCCAATATTCAGTCCTTAACAAATTACAATTTGCAGAAAATCAAAGCTGAACACACTTCATAATTTTTACCATCAACCAGAAGTAATATATGAGTGAATTCCTTAGATTTCATGCAACTATCCTTAATTCATGTCAGACCAGTCTATGTTCTCACAAAGGTTATAACACATTCAAAGTTTTCAGAAAATTCACAACATATAAACAGAACAGAAAATATTCACATAACAAACAATTAAACATAGAACAGAAACTATTCATGAAATAATTTCCTCAAAATTCCTAAAACCGTGAGCTATAAAATTACTGTAAGGGGCGCTAGTTTCAGAACCTTAACAGAACGTACAAATTTCATGTAAATAATTTCAGTCCACCACTACAGATAATTTTAATTACACGTTCGTGAAGAAAATTGACAAAAGCCCCAAAATTGGCTCGAACCATGATTTTCGAAAATTCCTAAGTTCTTAGTTAAATCCCCAATTTTGTTTTCTCTAAAATTTCTCATCAAGCAATTAAATTTTAGAAGAACTACAGACCACAATTTAAGAGATTAAACCATACAGGCTAAATTTTTCTCACAATGGAATATTCGTCTAACCAAAACATAGCAGATTTATATTGTCAGATTGCAACATATATTTTTGGTCCAATTTCGAACCAAAGCTAGTCAATATTATATTCAAAATGAAGCTCTCTGAATCTAGTTTCCAATAAAACTGGTTTCGCAAAATTTCGAATTGTAGGCAGGAAGATATAAGGGTTCGAACATAGGTGGGTCAGAATTTCAGATTTCAAGAAAACAGATTCATATATCAGAATTACGACATATATTTCAGATCCAATAACTAATCGAAAATAGGCGTTATGGGAGTCAAAATGAAGCTCTTCAAGCCTACGGTCTAATAAAACTGGCTTCACAGGATTTCGAGCTATACCTAGGGAGATACGAGAGTTCGAACACAAAAGGGTCAAGATTCTAGATTTTCAGAAAACAGATTTCGTAAGTTATATAACAATGCCGATTGCAACACGAATATAGTTCAGATGTGAACAATATTACATAAGAATCAAAGCTGAGCGAATCTAGTTTCATACAAAATTTGTTTCGTGTGATTTGGATCTATAGATCATGAGATATTGAGGTTAAAGCACAGTAAGGTCAGATTGGCGACTACAATTTTCAGCAAGACAAAATTTCTGAATCATCATGCATATTCAGATCCGACCTATAGAATAGAAAAACACAGGATCTACTTGCAGATTTTTGGTTCATACAGATAATTATTGCAAATAGGATTAGACTCCTTAGGATTGAATTACTCACTAAAAATCGCCCACAGAAAAAAAAACGCCACAACAGAGGGTCAGGGATCTCTAGGAACTTCGTCCACCACCAGTCTGCCACCACCAGCGTCAGAAATTTGCAGGAGGCGCCAAACACAGTAAGGGGCGACAACCACAGGCGGCTAGGGCAAGAAAACAACAAAAATCGTGAGGGAGAGGAGCTCTCACGATATTTCTCTTTTTCTCCCACTCCAAACGGATCCAAGATCCAATAACCCAGTTAACTTAAGTGAAAATCGGTTTTAAGGGCTCACCTGGGCTTAACCACCATGCGCCACTCCAATAACACAGAAATATGCGCCACCATGGTGGAAGAATTCCAGGAGCAAAGAGTCAAGGTTGAGGGTTCGAAGCCCCAACCAAAATAATTATTTTTGCCCTGTAGGAAAAAGTCCTACAATTAGGCAAAAATCCCAAAACTTTAACAGATAAAAATACAGAAACAGAATTTCTAACCTTAAATCGTAATTCAGAAACTCGAGGGCGTTACATCCTCCCCCCCTTATAGAGCTTTAGTCCTCTAAAGCTGACCAAGCCCGTCACTGAACAGGTGAGGATGCTCCTTTCTCATATCTGCGTCAACCTCCCAAGAGGCTTCTTCAACAGACTGATTTCCCCAGATGACTTTCACAAGTGGAATAACCTTATTTCTCAGCACCTTCTCTTTTCTATCTTCAATTCTGAGAGGTTTCACCACAAAAGTGATGTTCTCTTCAAGCTGAAGAGGTTCCAACTCTAGAACATGAGAAGGATCAGAACAATATTTTCTGAGTGCAGAAACATGGAACACATTATGGAGGTGTTCCAGTGATGGGGGCAGAGCAAGTCGGTATGCCACAGGTCCAACCCTCTCAATGATATCAAAGGGACCAATGTACCTGGGACTCAATTTTCCCCTCTTCCCAAATCTCATCACCCCTTTCATAGGTGAGACCTTTAGGAAAACATGCTCTCCCACCAAAAACTCAAGAGGACGCCGCCTCACATCAGCATAACTCTTCTGTCTATCCTGAGCAATCTTCATCTTTCTCTGAATTTCTCTAATCTTCTCAGTGGCTTCCTGAACAGCATCAGACCTTAGCACTGTTCTGTCCCCAGTTTCCTCCCAGCATATTGGTGTTCTGCATTTCCTCCCATATAGGGCCTCATACGGAGCCATCTGTATGCTAGAGTGAAAGCTATTGTTGTAGGTGAACTCTATCAGTGATAAGTCCAGATCCCACTCAACAGACCAGTCAACCACATAAGATCTCAGAAGATCCTCAAGTGTCTGAATAGTCCTCTCTGTCTGACCATCAGATTGAGGATGATATGCAGTGCTGAAACTCAGATTAGTTCCCAAATCTTCCTGTAATTTCTTCCAAAACCTGGACAGAAATCGAGGATCACGGTCAGAGACAATGTCCAAGGGAACTCCATGCAATCTGACAATCTCATCGATGTACAGTTTTGCTAACCGATCCAAACTGTAAGTCATTTTGATCGGTAAGAAGTGAGCTGACTTCGTGAGTCTGTCCACAATCACCCATACGGCATCATGATTCCTTCTGGTATTGGGCAGTCCACACACAAAGTCCATACTGATATGCTCCCACTTCCACTGAGGAATAGGGAGAGACTGCATCAAACCGCCCGGCCTCTGATGCTCAGCCTTCACGGTTTGGCAAGTCAAACATCTGGACACAAACAAATGCACATCCTTCTTCATACCATGCCACCAGAAAGTCTTTTTCAGATCCTGATACATCTTGGTACTACCAGGATGAACGGTATACTTAGTGCAATGACTTTCCTTAAGAATTTCATTTCTCAACTCAGGGTCCTCAGGAACACAGACCCTTCCACGGAATCTGAGGAGACCATCATCCGACATACTGAAATTATCCACCCAGCCTTGCTCAGACCTCTCTTTCCACCGTAAAATATTCGGATCTGATTGCTGCCCTGATCTCAATCTCTGCAGGAACTCTGACTGAACCCTGAGAGAAGCTAGAAGACCGCCTCTCTCACCCGGAGTCACACTCAGATGCATGTCACTGAACTCCTGCAATAGTCGCCACTCCTGGACTCGCAGTGCAGCTATCTGAGTCACAGGATACCGACTAAGAGCATCAGCCACCACATTGGCTTTACCAGACTGATATTGGATGGTGAAGTCATAATCCTTTATCAATTCAAGCCATCGCCTCTGTCTCATATTCAGCTCTTTCTGAGTGAAGATATACTTCAAGCTCTGGTGATCTGTAAACAATTCAAATGTCTGTCCAAACAGATAGTGCCTCCAGATTTTCAAGGCAAAAACTACAGCTGCCAACTCCAGATCATGAGTGGGGTAGTTTACCTCGTAGTCTTTGAGTTGCCTTGAAGCATAAGCAACTACTTTTCCTTGCTGCATCAGTACAGCACCCAGACCCTTACCAGAGGCATCAGTGTAAACAGTGAACTTCTCTCCATCACAGGGAATGATGAGGATAGGAGCACTGGTCAGTCTCTTTTTCAGTTCCTGAAAACTAGACTCACAATCATCAGACCACTCAAACTTCAAATTCTTTCTAGTTAGCTTAGTCAGAGGACCAGCCAGCTTGGAAAAACCCTCCACAAAACGGCGGTAGTATCCAGCTAAGCCCAGAAAACTTCTGACCTCAGTCGCTGTAGTTGGTCTTCCCCAGTGAAGAATGGCCTCCACCTTCACTGGATCCACAGACACACCCTGGTCAGAAATAATGTGTCCCAGAAAGCCAATCTGATGTAACCAGAACTCACATTTGCTGGCCTTAGCATACAGCTGCTTCAGCCGCAGAATCTCCAGCACCTTGCGCAAATCCTGAGTGTGATCTTGCGCATTCTTGGAGTAGATCAGAATATCATCTATGAAGACGACCACACATTTGTCCAGAAGTTCATGAAATACTCTGTTCATCAGATCCATAAACACTGCAGGGGCATTTGTCAGTCCAAAAGGCATAACAAGAAACTCATAGTGCCCATACCTGGTCCTGAATGCAGTTTTAGGTACATCCTCCTCCTGAACTCTCAACTGATGATAGCCAGACCTCAGGTCAATTTTAGAGAATACAGTAGCACCCTGCAACTGATCAAAGAGATCATCAATACGGGGTAATGGGTACTTATTCCTAACAGTCACTTGATTGAGTTGACGGTAATCGATGCACATGCGCAAAGTACCATCCTTCTTCTTCACAAATAACACAGGTGCTCCCCATGGAGAAACACTGGGTCGAATATACCCCTTCTCTAATAATTCTTCCAGTTGCTTTTTCAGCTCTGTCAGTTCTGTAGTTGCCATCCTGTAAGGAGCTTTAGATATCGGTGCCGTGCCTGGCAACAACTCGATACCAAACTCAACTTCTCTGCTGGGTGGTAACCCAGATAAATCATCAGAGAAGACGTCAGTAAACTCTCTTACCACAGGAATTTTAGCCAGATCCAAATCAGGCTCAGTCTGCACCTTGACATGCGCCAGATACCCCTTGCAGCCCTGGGCTAAAAGCTTCCTAGCCTGCAGATGAGATATCACCAAAGGCTCCTGTTCTGAAATCCGGCCTTGGATAACCAATTGCTGTCCATCACTTAGATGCAGAGTAATTAACTTTTCAAAACAATCTAAAGTAGCATGATAGGCAGACAGCCAATCCATGCCCAGAATGATGTCATAGTCTTTCATAGGAAGACTAATCAAATCAATAGGTAAATCATATCCTTCAACCTTAATCAAACAGTCAGGATATGCTATATCTGTAGATACAGCCTCACCCATAGGTGTATGAACAGAAATACAGAAATCAAGTATCCTAGGCAACACAGGCAGACATGGTGCAAAACATGCAGACACAAAAGATAAATTGGCACCAGGATCAAAAAGAATGCGTGCCAAATAACTAAACACATAAAGTGTACCTTCCACCACGGACTTCGAAGCCGAAGTATCCCTCTCCGCGATGGCATACACGCGAGTCTGCACAGTAGGCTTCTCACCCTGTCCTTTAGCATCCGGCATAGGACAGTCCTTAATCATATGTCCCACCTTACCACATCTGAAGCAAGCGCCAGTCTTCCTGTAGCACTCATTATCCTGATGTTTAGTGCTCCCGCAGTGGAGACACTTCCTGCCATTCTGAGAAACTGTGCTGACTGGCTTCTGATAAGGTTGGTATCTGCCCTTATGGTCTTTCTTCTTATTCTTGAAATTCTTCTTATCCTTACCACCCAGAGTGGGTGCGTAAGTCACAGAAGTAGGGGCGGATGCAGTGACTGGAATAGTATCTGCAGCCATCTCAGTAATGCACCTCTCAGCAGTGCGAGCCCTGTCTACCACTTCAGCATAAGTCTCTAAGTGTAGCATAGCTACCCTTGTCCTGATGTCTTTCCTCAAACCCCGCTGAAACTTCTTGGCTCTTCTTTCCTCGGTGTTAACTAAGTGAGGAGCATACCCCGACAACCGAGCGAATGTAGCCTCATACCGATCCACCGTCAGGTCGCCCTGCTCAAGACGAATAAACTCCACCTCGCGCTCCTCAGATAAGCTAGAGGGGAAAAACTTAGCATTGAACTTCATCATGAAGTACTGCCAATCAACATCTTTGGATTCAGTTGCCGCCAGTCGGACGACTCCCTTCCACCAGTCTTCGGCATCTCCACGCAACATGAAGACAGACAAACATAGCTTGTCTGCATCATCACAGCGCAAAACCTGGAAAATCTTTTCTAGTGTCAAAAGCCAATCCTCGGCCGCTCTGGGCCCCGGACTACCATAAAATGCAGTCGGGTTCAGGTGCTGAAACTCTCGAACCAACCGAGCATATCGTTGATGCGCGCCATCACCCAGAGGAGAACCAGCGCCACCCACACCGTGTCCAGTTGGTTGTGACTGTGTCTGAGACTGTGTCTGCGTCAGCCGCTGCAATAACTGTTGCTGAACCTCCATGTGTTGCGCCTGCTGCTGCTGCATCATCTGAGTTTGCTGCTGGATGAAGGCGTTCTGTTGTTGTATCATAGCAGTCATAGCCTCCATGGCCTGCCTCAGATCAGGCTATTGATCACCGTTGCTACTGCTAGATCTTGGTCGCACCATTTTGTTTTTACCTGCATCACATAACACGGTAGAATAACAACCAATATTCAATCACGGATCAGATCCTATCTTGGTTTCTAGCAATACACAAACAGAGTTTTCCTTTCCCGGAGTTTCTAATTGCTAGTAATATGCTCTGATACCATCTGTAACATCCCTCAGAATCACACCCCACACGCATACAAGTAAACTACGGGGTTTCAAAAATTTTTACTCTTCCATTAAAACACAAGAAGAAAGCGGCATCGAAGGACATTACTACGGAACTGAAAACCGCACAGAACTGAATAGGATCGATTTACTAGGAAATAGAAATCCGGAAATCCAGAAAATCCGACAGCAAGTATAATAATTTACTGCTGCACAGACACGCATATCCTGGAATAAAACAGATGTCCACACTACACATATGTGGAAAACACAAATTCAGATATATTGCGGAATAAGAACAATAACTCTCAAATCGGACATTTCAGAATAAGAATAATTTCAAATCTCACGAATCCAAAACTCGTATCTAACAATTAAAACGAGACAACTATAATATAATATCCTGAAAACAGGCATAAGCCCTCAGGAGATAAAACGTATCATATAATTAAGTTAGGCACGCAGGCCTGACAGATTTTTTTTAGAAGACAACTCTTAGAAATTAAATAAAACATTAGCATCATAGTAAATTCGTGAATTAGCTGTAGCGATCACTGTCCCAATGTCTCACCTGAAAATATTTAAACAATGGGGGTGAGCTAAAAAGCTCAGTGAGTAAAAGACACTAAAAGCCATCCATAGTACACATCAAAAATATCATGCATAAGTTGAAATACATTTTTGTAACAGATAAGATAAATCAACTTAACATGCACACTCATATCAGAAACAAAACATAATCAAATACAGATACTTATAACATTAGGCATCAAGCATGAAGTAGGATATAAGTATACCAACCCCTCCCTACTAAACACACTGCCTAACACATCTATAATACAGATCGAAACAGAACTACAGAAATCAGAATTGACAGACAGAAAATCAGAATTTTCAGAATCCAAACGGATAGTCTACATCGGAAACAGAAAGGCCACAGAAGGCCTGATGACCACAGAAGGTCTGACCCCACCTCTGCCGAGGATGAGACATGCATGCATATCATAAACAGAATGGTAGAGGAGGTATCAGTGGGTGGCCCCCGTCTTGTCAGGACGTGGCACTCTGGCCTCCAAAACCCAGAACAGAATGGTAGAGGAGGTATCAGTGGGTGGCCCCCGTCTTGTCAGGACGTGGCACTCTGGTCTCCAATACCCAGAACAGAATGGTAGAGGAGGTATCAGTGGGTGGCCCCCGTCTTGTCAGGACGTGGCACTCTGGTCTCCAATACCCAGAACAGAATGGTAGAGGGGGTATCAGTGGGTGGCCCCCGTCTTGTCAGGACGTGGCACTCTGGTCTCCAATACCCAGAACAGAATGGTAGAGGAGGTATCAGTGGGTGGCCCCCGTCTTGTCAGGACGTGGCACTCTGGCCTCCAATACCTATAACGGAACAGAAATAGTGTCTCAAGGGTCGTAGTAGACTATCAGCACCATTACAGCGTCACAGAAGGAGGGTAAGAACACAGAAGAGTGCTACACTAGGGCATAATTTTACAGAACAGATTATACTGAAACGGAGGAGTAGGACCAACCACTACTTAATTCTTACATCATGCCCAAAGTCTGACAAACCAGAAAATGACACACCCCAATATTCAGTCCTTAACAAATTACAATTTGCAGAAAATCAAAGCTGAACACACTTCATAATTTTTACCATCAACCAGAAGTAATATATGAGTGAATTCCTTAGATTTCATGCAACTATCCTTAATTCATGTCAGACCAGTCTATGTTCTCACAAAGGTTATAACACATTCAAAGTTTTCAGAAAATTCACAACATATAAACAGAACAGAAAATATTCACATAACAAACAATTAAACATAGAACAGAAACTATTCATGAAATAATTTCCTCAAAATTCCTAAAACCGTGAGCTATAAAATTACTGTAAGGGGCGCCAGTTTCAGAACCTTAACAGAACGTACAAATTTCATGTAAATAATTTCAGTCCACCACTACAGATAATTTTAATTACACGTTCGTGAAGAAAATTGACAAAAGCCCCAAAATTGGCTCGAACCATGATTTTCGAAAATTCCTAAGTTCTTAGTTAAATCCCCAATTTTGTTTTCTCTAAAATTTCTCATCAAGCAATTAAATTTTAGAAGAACTACAGACCACAATTTAAGAGATTAAATCATACAGGCTAAATTTTTCTCACAATGGAATATTCGTCTAACCAAAACATAGCAGATTTATATTGTCAGATTGCAAGATATATTTTTGGTCCAATTTCGAACCAAAGCTAGTCAATATTATATTCAAAATGAAGCTCTCTGAATCTAGTTTCCAATAAAACTGGTTTCGCAAAATTTCGAATTGTAGGAAGGAAGATATAAGGGTTCGAACATAGGTGGGTCAGAATTTCAGATTTCAAGAAAACAGATTCATATATCAGAATTACGACATATATTTCAGATCCAATAACTAATCGAAAATAGGCGTTATGGGAGTCAAAATGAAGCTCTTCAAGCCTACGGTCTAATAAAACTGGTTTCACAGGATTTCGAGCTATACCTAGGGAGATACGATAGTTCGAACACAAAAGGGTCAAGATTCTAGATTTTCAGAAAACAGATTTCGTAAGTTATATAACAATGCCGATTGCAACACGAATATAGTTCAGATGTGGTCGATATTACATAAGAATCAAAGCTGAGCGAATCTAGTTTCATACAAAATTTGTTTCGTGTGATTTGGATCTAGAGATCATGAGATATTGAGGTTAAAGCACAGTAAGGTCAGATTGGCGACTACAATTTTCAGCAAGACAAAATTTCTGAATCATCATGCATATTCAGATCCGACCTATAGAATAGAAAAACACAGGATCTACTTGCAGATTTTTGGTTCATACAGATAATTATTGCAAATAGGATTAGACTCCTTAGGATCGAATTACTCACTGAAAATCGCCCACAGAAAAAAAAACGCCACAACAGAGGGTCAGGGATCTCCAGGAACTTCGTCCACCACCAGTCTGCCACCACCAGCGTCAGAAATTTGCAGGAGGCGCCAAACACAGTAAGGGGCGACAACCACAGGCGGCTAGGGCAAGAAAACAACAAAAATCGTGAGGGAGAGGAGCTCTCACGATATTTCTCTTTTTCTCCCACTCCAAACGGATCCAAGATCCAATAACCCAGTTAACTTAAGTGAAAATCGGTTTTAAGGGCTCACCTGGGCTTAACCACCATGCGCCACTCCAATAACACAGAAATATGCGCCACCATGGTGGAAGAATTCCAGGAGCAAAGAGTCAAGGTTGAGGGTTCGAAGCCCCAACCAAAATAATTATTTTTGCCCTGTCGGAAAAAGTCCTACAATTAGGCAAAAATCCCAAAACTTTAACAGATAAAAATACAGAAACAGAATTTCTAACCTTAAATCGTAATTCAGAAACTCGAGGGCGTTACAATACCTGGATTACTTTGGAACCGACTGGTCACGCTTAACCCGTAAACGACGTCTGGGCGAGTACACAACATCGCATACATAATGGATCCAATAGCCGAAGCATAAGGCGTATTGTCCATTTCATCTTTCTCAGTCTGTGTTTGTGGACACTGACTCTTCGAAAGATTCAGACCATGTCAGACTGGAAGATATCCTCTTTTAGAATTCTCTAAATGAAATCTCTCCAGGACTTTATCGATGTAAGTACTCTGGCACAGCCCGAGAAGCCTCTTAGATCTATCCCTGTAGATCTTCACACCTAATACATAGGCTGCTTCTCCTAAATCTTTCATCTGGAAACATTTTCTTAACCATGCTTTAACCGCATGCATTTCAGGAATATCGTTTCCAATGATCAAGATATCATCGACGTAGAGGACTAGGAAAGTAATCACGCTCCCACTAAACCTCTTATATACACACGGGTCATCCTCGTTCTTGATGAAACCAAATTCAGAGATTGATTCATCAAAACGAATATTCCAGCTTCTCGATGCTTGTTTAAGTCCATAAATAGACTTCTTTAACTTGCATATTTTATGACGATCTGATGGATTAGTGAAACCTTCTGGTTGTGTCATATACACATCCTCATCCAGATTTCCATTAAGGAAAGCTGTCTTCACATCCATTTGCCAGATCTCATAATCATAATATGCTGCTATCGCGAAAAGAATCCGAATAGACTTAAACATAGCTACAGGTGAGAAAGTTTCATCATAATCTATCCCGTAGATTTGTTTGAAACCTTTCGCAACTAGCCTGCCTTTATAGGTAACCACGTTACCATCCATGTCAATCTTCTTCTTGAAGATCCATTTACAGCCTATAGGGATAACTCCCGGAGGCGGATCAACCAAATCCCAGACTTGGTTATCTGACATGGAGTCCATCTCGGCGCGCATAGCTTCAAGCCATCTCGCTGAATCCGGTCCACTGACCGCATCCGCATAAGTGAGGGGTTCATCATTATCAATGATGTAGACTCCGTCATAGCGCTCAGGCTGTCGACGGATCCTTCCCGATCTTCGCGGTTCCCGTGATATCTGAGCCTCAGGTTGTTCAGTAACCTGTTCTACCGGCTCAGGCTCATCCAACTGTGCTTGACCACTTTGTCCTTCCTCTGGATTCTCATCCAGCTTTATTTCTCTCCCACTGGCCTCTTGCAGAAGAAACTCCTTCTCAAGAAATATGGCCGTCCGAGCAACAAACACCTTGTTCTCTTTGGGATCGTAGAAATAATAACCCTTAGTTTCCTTAGGGTAACCGACAATGATACATTTCTCAGATCTGCTCTCTAGTTTTCCAGAGGCGAGCTTTTTGACATAAGCCTCGCAGCCCCAGATCCTGATAAATGTCAAGCTAGGCTGTTTCCCATACCATAATTCATATGGGGTCTTTGAAACTGCCTTGGATGGCACTCGGTTTAGTACCTTTGCAGCTGTCTCCAGTGCAAATCCCCAAAAGGAGTAAGGTAGAGTAGCCTGACTCATCATAGAACGAACCATATTAAGTAACGTTCTATTTCTCCTCTCGGACACACCATTCCATTGCGGTGTTCCTGGCGGAGTGAGCTGTGAGATAATCCCACACTCCTTTAGATAGTCAGTAAACTCTCGACTTAGGTATTCTCCACCTCGATCAGAACGAAGTGCCTTGATATTTCGGCCAAGCTGATTCTGTACTTCATTCTTGAACTCTTTGAACTTGTCAAAAGATTCACTTTTATGTCTCATAAGATAGACATACCCATATCTACTGAAATCATCAGTGAAGGTAATGAAGATAGCCACCTCTGGCATGTTTACTAAAAGGCCCACACACATCACTGTGTATAAGGTCAAGTAAACCTGAAGTCCTTTGACCTTTATGAGGAAAAGGCGACTTCGTCATTTTGCCCATCAAACAAGCTTTGCATGTATCAATCTCCTCATAGGAGAATGATCCCAGCAGTCCATAATCATGCAACCGCTTAATGCGTTTCTTGTTAATATGACCTAAACGACTATGCCATAGCAAGGTGCTGTCATCAGCATATTTGGCTTTCTTATTATCAATATTGTGTATAGAACATTCCATGTCCAACATGAATAACCCATTGTTAATTGAACCAGTAGCATAAACAATATTATCTAAAGAAAGAACACACTTTGAAATATTGCATTCAAAGGAAAACCCCTTCCTGACAAGAGCAGGAATGGAGATAATATTTTTAGTAATGCTGGGAACAAAGTAACAATTGTCTAGTTCCAATACAAGTCCAGATGGTAAAGAGATGAAATAGTCTCCTACAGCAACAGCAGCAACCCGTGCCCCGTTTCCAACTCGTAGGTCCACCTCATGCTGTCCCACCTGTCTTCTTCTCTTGAGTTCCTGTACATTTGAACAAATGTGAACTCCACATGCAGTGTCCAACACCCATGAAATAGAAGAAGATGAAACCATGACTTCCGTCACGTATATACCTGAGCCAGAAGCGATGCTTCCCCTCTTGTCTCCTTGGAGCGCTTTACAGTCCTTTTTCCAGTGACCCAGCTGGCCACAGTGGAAACATCTGTATTCCTTCGACCGCTTGACCTTTTGCTTCAGAGCCTTGCTGTAGCTCTTGACAGGGGTCTTGCCCTTCTTCCCCTTCTTCTTGTTCCTTGAAGGAAACATCAAGACAGAGGTTGAAGGCTTTCCCTTCAGAGTCTCCTCAGTAGTCAAGAGCATATTCAGCAGCTCTGCCGGAGTACAATCGATTTTGTTCATATTAAAGTTAATGATGAACGCATCGAAAGAGGGCGGGAGAGACTGCAGAATAATGTCTACAGCAAGCTCCTGATTGATGGTATGCCCCAGTTTCTCTAGAGCCTCCTTGTGCCCAATCATCTTGAGCACGTGAGCTCCCACTGGGCTCCCTTCAGCCAGTTTGCTCTGAAAGAACAGCTTAGTCAAATTATAGCGCTCAGTCCTCGCCTGCGCAGCATACAGCATCTTGAGGTTTGCTATAATTTGTATAGCAGACATATCCTCATGCTGACGCTGCAGCGGTGGCGTCATAGACGCTAGCATCAGGCAAGCGACATCAATGCTATCATTGACATGCTTTTCATAGGCATCCCGAACCGCCCTTGCGGCGTTCGGAGCGGGCTGAGGCGGTATAGCCGTCTCGAGGACATACAGTTTCCTCTCTGCCTTAAGAACAATCTTAAGGTGTCCATACCAGTCTGAGAAGTTCGGCCCAGCAAACTTCTCCCTTTCCAGTAGGGATCGCACATTGAAGCTCATGGTGTTCGTTGCTGCAGGAATCTACAACAATGCAAGAACAGCAAGGTCAGTATCAATGTTCAGAATCAATCCAGGACTTAAGAAAGATTCTTTTCTCACTATTTTATCTGGCTGAAAAATCCAGCAAAAACAGCCCGAAAGAGTAGAACTCTTTTAGTGCGATGGGATCCAGATTTCATACTCGGTCTCCGCGTCCCGCTCAGGCGAGATAAGATGCACAGAGAGTACAAGCACTAGTCTCTGGTAGGCTGTCCCAGCCAATCGCCAACCCGTGCGATTCCCCTTCATCTGGGCAATCCAGCTGACTGTGCCAACTGAGTTGGTACAACACAGTCTCTGATCCCACAGATGGCTGCCTCCATGTGCTACCATATGCGCCACATATGTAGCCTACATGGTCAAGCTGACCCGACCTACTCCCTGGACCACCACGTGCTATGCTGAGCAACGAGAAGCGATAAATCCCTTCTCTGTAACACGCAGGTGTAATCCCGCACCGTCTGAAGATAGATGGACGTGCCCACTGAGTGGGTACAACACGGCTCCAACGATAATCAGAACAGTGAGGTTTCGCGTCAGAAGGCTTACGAGCTTGATATTTTAGCGTTGGATTTTAACGGTCTTTTATCTTCTTGACTATCATGCAATTCCTATGGTGATAGCAGAAGATAAACTCATGCAATTCTAATTATAAAAGCAATAAATAGAAAGCATGCTGATCTTATGTGGTAAAAGCCCATTAAGCCTAAAATAGACCTTAAATTAAACTTAAGTCTTCACTTGCTTTTCTTCATGGGTCTTTTGCTGCTCATCTGGCCCAAACCCGGGCCCAAGCGCCATCTGCAGCTCAGGTGCGCCTACCAGGGAAAATGCGCCTGGTCCCAGAGTCGAACCCTGGACCTCCCACCTGGTCAAGCCTCTGCTGCAAGCGCCTCTGCCAAGTGTGCTCTGTGCTCTTGTCTGATTAATTTACAAATTAATCTATCTAGACAAGATTGACTCGCAGGTCAATTACACTTTATAATTTAAATGAAAAGTGATGCACAGATCACAATAAAAATATTTATTTACATTTAAATTCCAGGCACGCAGGCCCCAGCACAGCACACATTAAACATGGGCAGCCCACACAAGATTAAATAAACAAACATATGCTTACAAACATCATGCGATCCAACATAAGAAAATAAAATTTTGAAAACCCCATTGGCATCAATTTTAATTTTCCTTATTGGCCCTACTACCTTACAACGGTCCATTACAAGGGATCCACTCATCTGACCTAGTCAAATCCATTGCCCTTGCATGCACCAAGTCGTAACTGACTTGAGTCGACCTAATGGTCAACCATGCATGCGCCAGGGCTGAACAACCCTCATGAGTTCTGGCAAGCGGGTGTGACCCCGGGCCTAACTCATGCGTGTTCACTAGTCGTCTCAATCAGACATCGCTACACGCCTGTCTGCAGTCGACCTATAGCCATCTCGTGCTTACGCACAGATGCTATCTGGTCGACCCATCAAGGCTGTCAGATGATCTGATCAGACTGTTTGGATCTAACCTAGGGGATGACTTCAACCCTAATAACCCGTCTAAGGGTTTAAAGCAGGCGCCTCTTAGATCTAATGAGAGTCGTGCATGAGAAGAAGTTTTGAAGAAAACATAGATGCGCCAACATACATGTGCCAACAAAAACATATACTAAGATGTATGTTAGTTTCGCATGTCATCTAGATCTAAGCATATGCGCAAGTATGGATCAAACATGAAGACCAAGCATTAAGCAATCATAAAACGATGCATAAAACCTCCTCTGATACCATTTGAAAGTCCCCTTTCAATAAGGGGGGCCGAAACCCTAAAGTGGCGCATACAAAACATGGGCAGCGGATACTAGGGTTTCATGGGATCGATGCATGTATTATGATCAACATTAAAACTTTTGAATGCAAGAAAGAATGCGATTCATACCATGGCCATTTCTAGATGGCGCCTTGGAAGCAAGAGAACAAAAGAGGTCTCCTCCAAATCGTCACACACAAGATGATCAACGGCTTGCTCCTTCTTGTCGTCCCTTGTGCTAGCAAGGATCGTCCAAGGTGTCTTTGATCGTTTGAAGGGAAGAGAGAGCTTTTCTTGCTTGGCGATTTTTTTTTTCTTCTTTCGTCTACCACCTTTTTTCACACGAATGTGTGAAGAGCCAAAGGCAAAATGGCGACAAGAGGGCGAGAGAGGGGCGACGTGAGAGAGATGTGGTCACGTTGTGACATGCTATCTAAAAATAGCAAAACCATCTCAACGTTCAAGTGACCCCAATCGCAAATGCCAACTTGAACCATACGCTCATCCAATGAGCTGGTTCAAATCGATTTGGTTCAATAACCAAATAAACCAAGCAATTAGTCCAGATTATAATAAACCCCTAAGGCTTAAGATCTGACCATTGATCTCTTGATGCTCCTGATCTCACTGATCTAGCATCTATTCTCTCAATCGAAGCTTACCGATCTCAAGCCCTAATCAATCAAACATGATCAGACTAGATCTCACTTACAATCAGAGACTAAATCCCTTTAAACTGAACCCAAACAATTCAGTCCACACGATCTGACTTAAGTAAGCCATATCATCAAATTGTGCGACCCTAAGGGTTTCCTTTAAATGTCGGTAACGACAACTTACGTTATCACGATCAGTGAGGGGTATCTAGCAACACATCACTGTCTCCCGATATAAAGGAAAGAGTCTTCCAAGACTACACCCAAACCACAGCACAAGTGTGAATCCAATTCACAAGGCATGCAAATTTCCTTTGCCACTGGATGTTCTTATTGGACAAGCGTGTCAAGCTTGTAGCTCCAATATGATGAGCATGATTAGATCAGATGAACACTGTCACCTGGGTATGGCCATACACTTTCTCAATCATCTCATACAGAGGGGGGCCCCTTTAGAACATCACACTCCAATTAAGGAGACGGCAATCCTTTATCTATCACTAGTGCCCTAACCTGACTCAAGCTCACCATCCAAGATAGTCTATAACCATTATTTTTCAAATGATATTGAACTACCTCAAAACAATGACAATCATCATTTAGAAACACAAGTGATCTCAAGTCAGAGGAAATGTGCCACTTGTTGCAATCAAGGATTATTCACATTGTGACAAGCAATTGAATATCCTAGTAGGGTCTGTCCAGTACATCCAATGTACCCATGAGTCTACATCTTATTCTATGCTCGAAGCATCCTATAAGATTAGAACACATATTAGTCTCAATCATATCAAGGCTGTCTCATGTTCGCCAAGATATATCGACTAAGGACTTTACTGCATGTCAGCCCAGCTGAACAGCATTGAGACATTATTCAGAAGTATATGTATTGCAGCAGATAATATAACAAACTGAATAACAACCATTGCCTTTATAAACATAAGAGTTTATACATGATACTGTTACAATCCCAAGGCCTCAAACATTAGCCTTAAGGGCATACCCCAACAGAATCGCATTCAACAACTCCATGCAAATGGGTTGTTAGATTCAAGTTCCTTGGAGGAATTTGATACATGCGAGCCTTGTTTATTAGGGAAAATGACAAAGGCACCCTTCACCAAGACTGGTGAGGGGGCAAGAGGTTTGTTGGATCTCATTCATACTGATGTGTGTGGGTCATTCAATAAACAAGCCAGAGGAGGACACAGCTGCTTCATTACCTTCACTGATGACTTCAGTAGATATGGTTATGTCTACCTAATGAGACATAAATTTGAATCCTTTGAGAAATTCAAGGATTGCAAAAATGAAGTAGAGAACCAGCTTGGAAAATCCATCAAAGCTCTTCGATCCGATCGTGGTGGAGAGTACCTAAGTGGTGAGTTCTTTGACTATCTTAGGGAGTGTGGGATAATATCCCAACTCACTCCTCCTGGAACACCTCAATGGAATGGTGTGTCTGAGAGGAGAAATCAAACTTTGTTAGACATGGTTCGGTCTATGATGAGTCATGCAACTCTACCTCCCTCATTATGGGGGCATGCACTTGACACAGCTTCTCTGATACTGAATAATGTTCGATCTAAGAGTGTCTCCAAGATACCATACGAGGTATAGAGTGGGAGACACCCTAATCTCTCCTTTATCAAGATCTGGGGATGTGAGGCTTATGTCAAATGTCAGGATTCTAGCAAACTAGAACCTAGATCTGATAAATGTGTGTTTGTGGGGTACCCTAAGGAAACTAAGGGTTACTACTTCTATGTTCCCACCGAGAACAAAGTTTTTGTTGCTCGGGGTGCTGTCTTTCTAGAGAAAGAATTACTTATGAAAGAAGTCAATGGGAGGAAATTTAACTTGGATGAGGTCCAAGTGCGACCACAAGACATAGAGATGGAACCTGAGCCACCTGCACCGGCTGCTAGGCAGCCTGAGGCTCAGACACAGGTCCCACGTAGGTCTGGGAGGATTCGTCGTGCACCTGAGAGGTATGGGTCTTGCCAACCCAACACGACGGAATCTTCATCATCGAAGATGAGCCATGCACCTACGATGAGGCGGTCTCTAGACCGGACTCTGAGAGATGGCTTGAAGCCATGCAATTCGAGATGGATTCCATGTCGGCTAACCAAGTCTGAGATTTAGTTTTGCTACCTGATGGGGTAAAACCCATAGGGTGTAAATGGGTCTTCAAAAGGAAGACTGACATGGTGTCATGAGTTATCCTCACAAGTGATAGGAGATGCATTGATCCTTAGACTTGAGGTCATTAACTCTTCTACATGGTTATGGACATGCTTTGATGCAACCTAATACCTCGCCGTAGTTGGGAGGTTATAAAGGCTATCATTGAGTATGTCACAACCCATATATGATAATTAATGTACAGACAAAGGATTTGCCCCTTCCTAAGGGAAGCATGATATCTATGGAGCTCCTCTATGGTTCTATGACTGAAAGTGTATGGCCATACCCAGGTGAAAACCTGATTTAGTCATGACCATGTGATGAGGTGAAAACAAGTGATGACACACTTGTCCAATCGGATATCAGTTCGACAAAGGGACTATAATGTATCTGTACCTAGTTGCGATAATGGGGATGTCGATGTCAATATCCATTCCGATGACTTGGGTAGCAGCGATGCACTGGTAGGTGCCACTCACGGCTTGTGGTGACCTTAGGTCAGAACTACCAATGTCAAAGGAACCTACAGGGTCGAACACCAAGATACTCGAGTTCTCGTATTGATTGGGAAGTCTTATGATTGAGTTATTGGATAACTCAGATCTATTTTGGAGATTTCATTAGCACCAATGGGCCTGATGAGATGGAAGAAACTTATTGGAGCCAACTTCCATTTTTGGCATATTGACCAAATTAACCATGGTTAGACTTATTTGACCTTGGGTAATATTGAATTGGATCCAATGGCTTGGTTAACATGCATAATGGACTTTGGGCTAGGCCCATTTGTTAATTGGGCTCACTAATAAATTGTCATGAAGAGACAAGAGACTAAAAGGGTATAATAAGGAGAAATCTCACCCCATTGGCGCCTAAGGGCATAATGGGGTGAGGGAGGCGCCTTTTGCTTCATTAAGAAGCATTATGCGCCTAGCCCTTCATCCTTTGATGGTATGAATGCCTCTAAGGCATGTCTTGGGGCTGATATGGCACTTGGGCAAATATGAATAGGTTGAATGAGGTTTATTGTAAAATCTTGGAGACTTTCCTTACCACAAACCCTAATTGTCAACCCCTTATCCTAGCCGCACACTTGTCATGATCTAAGCCCATGCCAAACTGCCTCTCGCTCTTATAAAAGAGACCCCTTGTCACCCCCACTTGACACATTAACTCTCTTGAAGACGTGAGCAAGTAAGGGGGCGAGAGCAACAAGGGTGGCGCATGCTTCTTCCATCAAGCCGCAAGCCTTCATCCCCCTTCCCTCTTGGCGCAAGGACTTCAAGGCATTGGTGGCATCTTCTTCATCTCCTCTCCTTCTTCTCTTGGTGCATCTTCTCTTTGAAGGTGGCGCAAGCTTTGAAGAAGGTGACCTAAGGCTTGGATCTTCTTCCCGAGGCTAGCACCGGGCTAGGAAGAAGAGAGCTTGAGGCATTCGTGTGTGTGAGACTGCAGAGGGCGAACACTTGGGCGCCTACCTCGACATCGACTTCTCACTTTGCTCCTGAGGTATTTTCTATCACATCGTGTCGACCCCCTCGCTTGACGATCTTCACTGGGTTTTTGGGACTAGCCTGTTTCGTGGATATTATTCTGCTGCGTTTGTAATCTCTGTAATGCCAAAATTTGTAAAATATCCCCAGGGGTTCCAAACAGAAGATGATGCAGGAGCATCTCATTGAAGATCTCCAATTTTGGGAATTCGATGTATTTTGGACTTGTTTAATAATATGTTCCAAACATTATTTATATTTCCTGCACTTGATGTTATTATGTTGTAGTTAGGACTAGCCTAGGATTTATTTTCCATGTCTTTGTTTTTCTTTTGTAGTGAATGTAATAGGTTGTTTAGCCTAGGATTGATGCACCTATACGACACTACACGGCACCTTCCCCTCAACACTCAAGACGTCAGCCGGCTTCATCATATCCATTTTCAAATCAAGTCAACATTCCAAGATTCAATCAAATTCAGCAAGTCAACATCAGCTCCATTAGGCCCACATTCAATTCGTGCACATCAGCCAATCAAAGGAATACATGCAACCCGAACCAAATGCATCCAAACAGCCCCAGCAAGCTCCATACGCTAGCTAATCAAAGGAATATATGCAGCCTACGCAGCCAGCTCTCCAACATCACTATGCTTGTGCCCGCAAAATCCAACCGAAGCAAACCTTACAAAGGCACCTCCCCACCAGCCAATAATATGAAGACATTTGCACCAGCTATTAACGTCATCAGCATGCACATAGACACCTCTTCAGCAAAGTCTTCCACACCTCACCGCCAGCCAATGACATGCCAGCATCTCAATCTCCAAGCATTCGGCCACAAATGCAAAACCATACAACCGCCCACTTCATCCAATGAAAGAGTAGGGAAGAATTCATATCTCCACCCTCTAATTTAAATCCAAGAAGGAATAGCCGTTGATCTTTGAGTGAATTTTGTAGTCGTTGAGGGAAAGGGTTTAAAGCCCTTGTATCGAGACACTTTGCACTTAGAATGGCATATCTTTGAAACTGAAATTTGTGTTACCATGTTCTTGCTTGAGGGTGAGCCAATGGCCCCTTGTTTGTGCGTGGCCGAGAGTTGAGCTTGCTCCTCTTGTGTGCCGAGAGTTGAGCTTGCTCCTCTCTTTATCCTTCTCTTCTCTCCTTCTTTCCTCTTCCACCTCTATTCGCTGAGCCTTGATTCCTCTCAACCGTCATCCATTACTCTAACAGCTTGTGACTAGGAGTTGACGAGAAGACTTGTCAATTTCTGAAGCTTAAAGAGATCCTAAACAATATCAGCCGAGACATTAAGGACTGTTTCAATCAAAACCCAAGGACTATTGTTGCAAGGAACAAATGGAATCTGGCCCCCTTCCTTCATGGGGGCCTCAGGTGACTTCTTTCCAAATCTGAATACTTTATTAGTGTTGCATGCTAAAGAATCTCTACTAGCTGATCACCTACACCTGCGCATGATTAGTCAACACTTGAAGAGCTGCATACCTAAGGAAGATCTTGGGCAATTTCGTTTTTACATTAGTGGTTTCAGAGTGAACC